>JAPSES010000098.1:1703095-1714221 GCA_029822895.1 Maxillicosta whitleyi | reverse complement strand
TGAATTTCTCATCTCATCTTATATTTCAGATGTATGAATGCATGGTGCAGAGCGGGGAGTTTTTTGATAACAGCTTGTATGCTGCTGAACCTCTCCTGGTGCACACTGATGCTGGCATATAAGAAAAAACAGTTATCTTGTCTGTTCTAGGTTATATGGCAGTTGGAATGAATATAGACAAAGAGGTCAGAGGAAAAAAATTGAACCATGGAGCTTTTTGAGAACCCCTTTCAGTCCAAAATGGTGGAAAAGTTGCTCTATTTCTGTGCAATTATATTGCAAGGGAACAGACACTTGGCTATAGCTCTCATTTTGTTCTTTTGCTTTCAATTGTAAGTATTTATAGTTTTTACTTTGAGGCTCTCAGATGCATAGAACTGTTTCATCTCTTCCTGTTTCCAACAGAAAAGTACTTTCATCATGACAGAACATCATGTATTGAATCATCTGTATCAGCATCAGTAATGCAGAAACTTCCGAAAGTAATTTTGAATGACTAGTTAGTTTTGATACTAAGCCTGAGATGGCTCATCATAAATCCTGCCTGTTTGCAGCCCTACATCTGCAGTTTCATGTTTTTATCAGATTTTTTTTTGTCACTGAAAGGCATACTACCAAGTCTTTGTACAGCGTCCCCTGTGTGTTCTTATTGAGTACCAGAACTGTATAGAAGAAAACTGAAACTGCCCATTACACCTGCACCTTTGTGAGTGCTGGTCCATAATGTAACTTAATACCAGAGCTACTGGTATCAAGTTACATTATGGACCACTTCCACAGTAGTTAACCCTAAGTCTGTACATGTTGTTGTTGTTGTTGTTGTTGTTGTTGGAGGAGACTCTTATAGAAATGTATGCTGAAACACTGGTTCATTTCTAAGAGTTTGGAATCTTTTATGTCATTTTACACAGCAATGTAATCCATGGGTGAAATTTAATGTCTCTGAGTCTAAAAAGTAATGTCCTGTCAGTCAGTCGTGTTCTGTAGACCTTGGATTTGAGCTTGTCTTCTGGCCTGACTCAGCATCATCCTCATGTCTTGTCCTACGTAAGAGTCTACACTCTGTTGGTCTGTCAGTGAGATTCCTCTCGCCCGGCGTCATGTCCTCCGGCGCGGCGCTCTTCCCTTCCCCCTGTGTCCTCAGGAAAGGCAGCCGGCTGTTTTCCTTGTGTTTATCGAGCAGGAAGTGGAGTGGACTGGGCGGCCGGGCTCAGTGTTTAGACACCGAGGTAACAGAGCCCGGCTTGGGCCCAGAGCCCATTGTTCTCTATCTGGCAACTGCCGGGGTTTATTTCTGTTATTGTTGCTTAATTCTGTCTGACATTGTGTCAGTCCCCAGCAGAGGAAGGTGTGTGTGTGTGTGTGTTGCTCACTTCAAAATGTCTATGGTGCATTGCAGCCTAAAGTCACACTGAAAAGGAAATCACAGACCCCCTATTTCCACAGAGATTGTTTGCCGGCTTCGATCCCACTGTGATAAAGATTGCTTTCTTTCTGGAAGCTGGCGCTGCAGTGAGCCTCGCAAGTCAAACAATGTTTAATGTGAGTGTTGGCATGCTAGAGGCTAAATAGTAGCCTCCCAACAAACGCATCATGACAATGCTCATACAGGAAGCTCTGTGGTGTTTTGTGTGATAGCGAGAAAATGGATCAATTTGCAGATGACTTTGAATGGCATACTTAACATTCAGTGGGTCCTCACACACAAACAGTGTGATATCAAAGTGTGTGTCTGCTGAATGTGACGCTTCTGTCCCAAGTGGTGAGTTTACATCAGAATACAACAGACTCCACTTTTCCAAATGTCTGCATTCACAAGTGATGTTTTATTAACGCCTTCCTGGATGCACTGAGGACTTTCAGTTTATATCACAGATGAAATCATAATTGCATTTTCCTCAATAAAACTGTATTGTATAGTCTGTATAGTCATGCTTTGCAAAAAAAAAAAAACGTGGCGCAGAGCAGTGTGACTCTTTTGGCTCGTCTGTCACTGTCAGTTTTGGCGCTAAATGTTAGCAAGCCGATTAATCTACTTTGGACACTACCAGACTGCTTCTCAGCACTCCTGCAGGAGAGACATAATAGGATTTTAAAAGTAGGATCAAGATGCAACTTTTTTCCTATAGCTTTTTGGAAATTGACTGTTTTGATGGCATACAGTGGATGAAATGTGAGTCAGGTACTTCATTTTAACTGATTCACTTGGTACCAAAAATATGCTGGTCTTGAACATAAATGTAGTCACAGCATGACTATTTTTATTTATTTTTTCGAAACAAGTGTTGCATCTAGACTGCCTTTTCTGAATAAGAAAAAACTCCAGATCTGCAATGTTGGTGTTAAATCAATGTTGGTGGAATGGATAAGAGAAGTGGTGTGAATTACAGAGATAATGTTTCCTAAAATATGTATACTGTTCCACACCTTTGCTCACTGGTAACTGGGTTAGCCTCCAGCACCCGTGTGACCCTCTTGGGGGTTTAAGTGGTTCAGAAAATGGATGGTTGGACTATATAATGTTCTCTGGATAGACACAGACAGTCATGGCATTTTGCTAACGGCACATATCGCACAGAATGGTTCTTGATATTTGTACATTTATTTCTGCTCACATTATGGGTGTAAAATCTTCACCACCTGACATGTCGTATCTGCTGCAGATGAGGAGGAGCTGCTGATCGATCGCAGCACACACACTGGAGCGATCAACCCTGGCGACAACTGGCAGACTATCCTACATGACGGGCCCATTGCTCGCCTCACTTATCGCATCCGGGTACGGTGTGATGAC
Organism: Maxillicosta whitleyi; assembly: GCA_029822895.1. Lineage (NCBI taxonomy): Eukaryota > Metazoa > Chordata > Actinopteri > Perciformes > Neosebastidae > Maxillicosta > Maxillicosta whitleyi. Next base: position 1,711,427 of record JAPSES010000098.1, on the reverse strand, counting down.
AACTACTACGGCAACAAGTGCAATAAGCTTTGCGTACCTCGAGACAACTACTTTGGCCACTACCGCTGTGACCAGTCGGGGGATCAGGTTTGTCTGGACGGATGGATGGGTCCAGACTGCACGACAGGTGAGCTGCAGCTTTTGGGAGATTCTGAATAAGCAGCTTTGTTTTTTTCTGGGTCTATAACATTTTTTTTAAATTCCAAGAAATAATGAAAAAAACTAGTTACTTTACTGTAGCTATAACAAACCCTTCTTAGGTTACATTGATGTATTGCTGCCATAAACACCGTAACCGTAATCTAGTCCCAAGACAATCTAAGGCTTAAAAAAGCAAGAAATAAAAATATTGAACAAAGATTAGAATCCCAACTGTTGTCATATGTTTTCTGTATTTTCATTTTGATATATACACAAACTAAAGCCTATATGTTAGCCCTGAATTTAGATTACCAAGCTAAACTCAATTATTTACGTTAGCTGCCTAGCTGGCCACATACTATGCTAGCTAATGTTGTTTTACTCTGAATTCATTTTCCATTTGGAACAGGTTTTGGTTTGGTATGAAATGGTCTGGTTTTTGAAACCTCTGTTTTTAGCAGTTATATAAAATATTAGGCAATTGGCATTGCTGTTTCATTTTTTTAAAGATGTCACAAATGCCCAATTAACACTTTTGTAGTAGGTTAATCAAAGTCAACATTAATAATAGCAATTAGTCATTTGCAGGCATGTTAGAATTCAATACACAAACCTTATACAAAAGGACTATGTTTTAATTGCCATAGATGTGACAGAAAATTCAGTATCTTTGAAGCTTATTTTACCATTTACATGAAAAATAATGCATCATTGATCTAAGAAAACTAGTCTGTCAGTGCACTTGTTTTTATATAATGGAAGTTGGTGTGAGCTGCTGTCTTAAGTAGGTATTTTCTAAGCCTGCGTTTTTCTCACTTACACCTCAGGTGTGAGCATTTGCTGTTTTTCCATTCAGTTCATTATTCAGTGACAGATGCATCGGAGTCCCTTCTTTATGCCAATTGCTTACACTTAAAACAGAAATGCACTTAAAAGCAGTGAATATATAAAATATGTACATTTACAGTAGTAAAAGCAAGCCTAACATTTGTCCATATCCAGAGTTTCTCAGTTAAAGGCAATTTTAAAATTCTGTATACGTTGCTGATGTGAAAACGTTGTAGGGTTGGTTGTGGGTGGTGCTGGAGAGAGTGGGGGGCCTCCATAAATCACCCAGCTGACCTTAGAATACGAAGGGTGAAAAGAGGAGGGGAGTGGAGAAGGGCTGGGTTGTTTTTAAGAGGGGGGTTGTGTTGTACATGCAGGCTATAAAGTTGTCCCCTCCTGGCCCCCCTCTCAACCCCAGCCCTGGTCAGGGTGCCATGAATTCTCATGTCTTGTTGCACTTGTTAGAAAGATTGCAAACAAACAAGCATCTCCTCCCACCTTGCCATGTCATGTCCAACTTTCTTCCCCCCACACACTGTTCTGTGGCCTGTCTTTAAAGAACAATTGTGTTGTTTTCTGTGGGAGACGAATTGAAAGGTGCATTTCTCCCAGTGGAATTAAAATCTTACCTTTAGATTGTCTTTGTTTTTTTTCTTTCAGCAATCTGCAAACAAGGCTGCAACCTGTTACATGGAGGCTGCACTGTCCCAGGAGAATGCCAGTAAGAAAACATTTTTTCTTCTTTGTACTACATCTGTCTGTGGATGTATCCACATCCACGACTATCATGTTCACATTGCTATCAGAGTGTACAGGTTTGGATATATTGAATAAAAAGGGCTTTATGTAGCCACTATACAATGGCTATATACTATTTGTAAAACACCTTCACTTGTCAAAGCCTGTTGTGTTGTTTTGTGTCAGTCTTTTCCTTCTCTCATGGGCATCTCTGCCTCGGTTCAGAAGAAAAGGGCAACGGCACGCCTGCCATCTTGTATTTTTAGCCAGCTGAAATTCTCCACAGAATACCAAACAACTCATCGGCTCTCTGCGGCTCGGACCGAATAAAGGGAGTTGTGAGCATGTGAATTTGACCACCGTAAACGTGCTGGGAATTGTCATATCCCCTCTCCATCCGCATTGCAGTCCTCCTTGAAGGGCAGGGGGCAGGAAAGGAAATGAATATCCCACTGTGTTATGCACATATCCCAAAGTGGAAACGACAGTTAGATAAAGTGACGTAGAAATGCCCCATAGGTCCACATTTCCAGGATATGGTACATCCCGTCATCATTTGTAAATCCCCCTCCCACCTGCCGGATGGAGAGAGACACTTGCTTCCCATTATTAGGAAAAAGAATTGGCTCGGAGCCGAGGAATAATAGGGGGATGACCAGTTTTAGGAAACTGCCTCACATTTTTCTGTGGCTGACTTGATCTGCAGGCAGAGGGAAGCGCCTTATTCTTCTGAAATGTCAAGTTCCAGTCAAAAGGAAAAGTGACTTGAATGGAGGAGCAGCAGTAAAGACTCTTCCTGCAGTGGCATGAATTTAATGAAGCCTCAGGTCACAGAGAGCTGGCATTAAATCCCTTGCCATCTCCTTTCATTCCTTTTACTTTATCACAGTTTTACGGGTTTTGCCCTGTTTGCCACAGGCTTTTGAGAAGCACAAAAGCTGGTACGTGCCTGTTGTTATGCCAGCACATTTGGGTTTTTTATTAGCACACATTAGGCTTGTTCAGACATATTTGTTAGAGGCTTGCCGTGTCACTGGGATCATTCTGGGCATGTTGCAAACTTTGACGTGTAATAGTGCCAAGATGTTAGAACACAACTCAAGGAACATCACGCCTACAGCTGTGAGGGGTGGATGAGTAAGCATTTTAAAATGACTTGGAATTAAACCACATAATGCGTCTTTTGATACCCTCGAGCTTAAAAAGTGTTGACTGTGTGTGTCTGCCAAAGTCCTGTTACTGTTGTTGCTTCATTGCTGTCAGATCATACAGTATATACAGAGTCAGAAGCATGCCGAGTATTCCCCGATGCCCACCCCTCCCCCTTGCCCTAAGAGTGGCAGAGACTCCTGATAGCCTCGTCTCTTCGAGCGACAGCGGTGCCGTCTGCAGGAGAGCTCCATCTCAAAATAGCAGTCAATTGACAAGACAGCTGGCTCGACGACACCTCAGCCTTGGAATAGCCGTGCACTGTCATGAAGCTGCAGGCGTGTGCACATATACACTGTATACACACAGCCTCCAGATACTCTGATCCACCGTGCCACCCTCATAGAGCCCACCCCCCTTCCTCTGGTCCCAGACTCAAACCCAAGCACGGGAGCCACTGGAAGTATTCTTAACCCCTCCTGCCCTGGAATGTCACCCTCCACTAAGATTAGTTGGCAGGAGGCCTTGGGTTGTTTTGAGGTACGAGCCAATACAATATTAGGTGTTTCCACTGTTGGGGAGGTTCCATACTTTGTCCTTTTTGCACTTATGGACCATAAAAACATGTAATAATAAACAGGAAACATAATTGTAGGTCTTGCAATGCTTTAAACACTGTTGCATTAGTGTGTTAAATGTGTTTTGGGGTAAATTTAGTATTGTTCACACTAACAAAACTACAAAACAACAACATCATGAATTCAGTGGATACTAATATGAATGTTGTGGTAAGGTCGTGAGTAGGTAGTGTGTGGCTTCTCTCATTAAAACAACCACATTTAAAATTGTGGAAGAATGTGTCAAAATGGTTTCTGTTAATATTACTTTAATCTTATATTGAGAAGTATAATTCTAATAACAGTTAGTGCTTGTTTGATTTATCTGAAAATGACTGATTTGATGTCTGCTGTGACTTCTGCAAGAAAGTGCGCAACATTTGAAGGCATTAGTGACACAGAAAGTTGGAAAAACAGATCTGTCATCAAAAGCAGCAAGATAATTTGTATCACTATATATTGCACTCTGATTATTCTTTAACTCTCATGTATTTTATTAGGCATTCCATTGTTTGTATAATGATATTTAAAAAAAAAAAAAAACACCCCCCAAATGTGTCATGTTGAAATCAGCAGAAACTCTAATGCATCAAATTACATTTACATCACAAAGCAGATTGTCCAGATGATGTATTAAGATGGATAAGTGTCAACCATTATGATGATGAAATGTTTATATACACAGTTGCAGTTGACTAGTTATATAAAGAAGAGTCATACATCCTGAAATGCTTACCACTTTGTAAATTAATATATTAATAATGTCCAGGTTGTGTTTATCATCAGTTACTGTGCGTCAGTTACTGTAGCTGATGGTTTTACTCGAGTGAGTCATTGCTTAGAGGAATAAATATGATGAGAAAGAAATGAACATGAAGATTTGATGAGTCCTGTTGCCCTCTATGTTCTATCTTCTATCCGTTATATATGAAGAAGGACCAAAAAATGAATGAAAACACAAGAGGAGGTTGAGACATTTGAGGAGATGAATGATTTATGATCATGTTTTGGCATCTGTGTTTGACAGTTGTAACTACGGCTGGGAGGGCCAGTTCTGTGATGAATGTCGACTTTATCCTGGATGTGTCCACGGGACTTGCAGCGTACCCTGGCAGTGCAACTGTGAGAGGAACTGGGGTGGCCTGCTGTGTGAAAAAGGTATGTTGTATTTTTTTAATTAATTTTTTTCTTTCATTCTTTCTGCTGCTGCTACACTCTCCACTCTAATCTTAAAAAAGCCGAACATTGTGTAAACATATCAAAACCCAAGACTTTACCTTCATACAAGTTCTTTACTCCTTGTTTTCTCTGACTGGAGAACAGCAGCTGGATAGTTTTACTGCCTGTGTGATCTGAGCAGCAGCAGGGACACTCGATCCCCTCACATCGCTTCGTCACTGAGGGCTCTTCGGGGGATGAGAATGGGTCCTAAGATCCCCAGTGGAGACAGATCCCTGCTCATTTATTTACCAGCCTTTAGGGTGACCTGGCCTTTAGTGTAAGGATGAAGCACAGGATCAAATAGGGTTTAGTTGAGGTTATTTTGTACTAAAGAAAAACATTAATACTGACTTTGGAAAATAAACCGTTGCATCTAATTCAGCACCACTGGCTGTTTTTTAAGTTGTTGGTAATGCTGGTGATAAACTCTGAAATGTTTGTCATTCAATCATAATTGACTGACAACTGAAATGAAAAAGGAGAAATGCATCCTGTAAATACTGTAAAGCTCCCTCCATAAAACTGTGCAGCAGAATGGTCATGAAAACACTCCGTGCTTCCCGTCAAAACTGACAGCTGGTGCTCTACACCGAGCAAAGCCTCCAACTATCTCAATCAGGATGAATGGTGAAACAAGCTCTCCACTGTCTCCCAGGGTCAGTCCAATCAGACACCCATTTTATTGTTTATTTAGTAGTTTATTTGGAAGGGACGGTGCACATTAATGAATGTCTTTATTGAATAACATCAGATGTAAATATGCCAGGTTATAGCAAAAATGCCCTTAAAAAATTCTCTTAAAACATTCAGAGTTAAAAGTAAAAAAAAAAAAAAAAAAAATCTGAAGGCACATTTGGACTAGATTTTGTATTCTGTTTTCTGAGCCAACTCTAATATTTTGATATTTTGCTTAGTTTTGCAATAGCGTCCATATCTAATGTAGACGCATCAGGATCAAACTGCAGTTTTAGCCAATACTTTTCATACTAAACTGGCTCAGGACTTACTGAATGAAGCAGTAAGTCAATAAAGGTAACATTATATTAGTTGTTCCACATTCACCAGCTCTATAAGAATTCACAAATAATAATATATATAAGACAAGAAAGATGAAATCATGGTATCCGGCTATTCTTCCCTGATGTAAAAAATTATTAATATAGTTTTCACTGCCGTTACATTATGCTGCTCATCCTCCTTCAGATCTGAACTACTGTGGTCGCCACCATCCGTGTGTCAACGGAGGAACGTGCATGAACACAGAACCAGATGAATATTACTGCGCCTGTCCACTGGGCTACTCCGGAAAAACCTGTCAGATAGGTAAGAGAAAACCTGCTCTACCAATATGAAAATGGACACTCATTGTTTGGCGCTTAAAGAGTTTTATGTAGTCTTTTCTTCAATGTACATACTGTATGTGCCCCACCCTCTTAACTTCTTTTCTTATGTTGCGATGCAACTTTGTGACACCCGTTATATGAGAATAAATATGAAACTGTACATTCAATGACTAAAAGTACATAATTTAAAGCTGATCAGTTTGTAGCCGTCTAATCTTTTATTCTCCTCGTTCTCCATCAGCCGAGCATGCCTGTGTTTCCAATCCCTGCGCCAACAGAGGTACATGCCACGAGGTTCTCACAGGTTTCGAGTGCAAGTGTCCACCAGGCTGGGAGGGTCCGACCTGTGCCAACAGTGAGTCTCTGTACTACCTGAATACTTTAAAGCTGTATCCTCTACTCTCCATCTTTTTTTCCCCCCTTTCTTACCAAGGTGTTACATCATTCCTTCTCCTTTTTCCACACTGTTTCCAAATCAGACTCATTACAAACCATTTATGTAGAGAAGAATGAACCCCTTTCACGTTTGGTTTGATGCATCAGTTGAATACCGTTGTAAAGACATGGGGAAAAAAATGTAATTTTAACCATTTTTAAACTTTCTTAAAGTCTTAAGACAGTCTTTAACTATTTAAAACATGCATCTAAACTGTAGTGTATCACGATACAAGTCTGTGGATTTGTATGAGGAAGATAAATCAAGCAAGATGCAAAAAAATAAAAAAATGTAACCAATATGAGATCAATAAATGATGAATAATTGGATAGTAGATAATATAGCTTGAGTGATAACATGAATTAAGTCTGTGACGAGGGTTAAAACAATAAATATTGCAAGAATCATTTTTAAGTGTAAAACAGAATTCATAAAGTTAACCAAGTCTTGAATGTAATGTTGATGTCTATGCAAACAAAGTATTAGTCAATGTGTAGTTACGTGTATCGATTATTAATATTGATAAACTAAGATCACCTCTGACCTTTTGGTATTTCAGCTGTCTGATCTCTCGGAGATTTCAAATGTAGTCAAAATTCTTTATTTAAATATTTATCATAAAAGTGTGTATATAATATTTGAACATTTAACCATCAGATGTGACCTTTTATCATTAATAATCGGCCTCTTGCATCATAAATGGCCTCCATCCTTAGATTAACCAGGAAGGAGCATAAAATGAGCTGTGGTGTGTGTTATGTGTGTGTTTTGTCAGATTTGGATGAATGTGCCTCCAGCCCGTGCGCACAGGGTGGAACCTGTATCGATCTGGAGGACGGCTTCAAGTGTGTGTGTCCCCCACAGTGGGAAGGAAAGATGTGCCAGATAGGTGAGCCACGCTACCCCCTCTTGTGTTTTTTTTTTTTTTCATGTTTCCAACTGCTCACCAGACGTATGTGTGTCAGACCCACAGACACAGTATTGCTCACTGTATTTTTGGATTAAAACTGCCAAACAGCAACCTGAGCCCCATGGCCAGAGTACAAGCTGTCAATATCCTGGACGAGCTGGCAGCTGCCCACAGCGTTTTTATTTTTTTATTTTTTACTCAATGACTTTATGAGCTACTAGTGTGTCTATATCCGGCTGTTTGTTAGTCAGTGACGATGGCATTGCATTTCTGTATCGCTTCCATCCCAACAAGCGGACGTGACCGGCGTGAAGCCAGGAAATGGATTACAGCTGGTAAACAAAGTTGGGGTGTTTGTCATTATGTATGTGTGTGAATGGTGGGGGTTGAAGGCAGGAAAGAGATCTCAAGAGTTCAGTGTCATCTTACCAGCTCAGATCTCAGTTTACAGCCTGCAACTGGCCTCCTGTCTTACCTGGCGATTGGTGAGTGTGTGTGCGTAGAGTGTTGAATTTCAGAGAAAGACAGGTGTGTGAGCAGGACTCCCTGCGGACTAACCCCCCCCCCCCCACACACACACACACACACACACACCCCAACCTCCATTCTGTCAATATTTGAGTAACAGTGCTTTTCTTGTTGGACACTTCAGATGCCTGCGGAGGTGATGAGTGAAACTGGACTGTTTGTTTTTATTTTATCTATACGACACAAATCGAAGAAGCAAATTAGTAGGCTCGAGGATAAATATATACACAATTTAAACATTGTCACATCAAAAAGTATTACCTGAAAACACATAAAATATGTACCTAGTGTGTATATATGGGTGCGATAAAATTTATTGTCCTGAAATGGACCTCTTCCTATCATGTAGTGACAAATATATTAACATGACAAACAAATGTAATTTACAACAGCACTCAATAAGGAATACAGACTGTGTGTG
>JAPSES010000098.1:1683932-1702974 GCA_029822895.1 Maxillicosta whitleyi | reverse complement strand
GTATCTCTATAGTGTATGAAATATGTGCTTGATGCAAATAGTAGCATCACATTCAGATCTTAAATTAGGTAAACTCTGTAAAAATGTGTATTTTATAAGCTAAAAAGCCTTCATGACTCTTAGAACAAAACAAAAGAACCTGCAAACTGGGTTTTACTCTGGTATCATTGAAGTGTGTATAAAGAAGAAAAACAAACGCTTATATTTCTGCTGCCGGGTGTTTATTTTTGTGGGTTATTTTATTTTTTATTTTTTGGATCTCCATTCTTATCTTTCTTACTGTCTTTTTCCTGGGTGTGAGCCATTTGATGGAGTCGATCTTCCTCTACCTCCTGCCTTTTTACAGATACAAATGAGTGTGAACGGAATCCCTGTGTGAATGCTTATTCATGCAAAAATTTGATTGGCGGATATCACTGCAAGTGTTTTCGGGGATGGTCTGGACAGAACTGTCACATCAGTCAGTATTTTTATTCTAAATACTTGCCCTCCTACTTGCGTCCTCCATCTTTGGACGCTCTTAACAGCCTCCTCTCACTTTCTGGACGCACAATCTACTGTAGGTGTATAGTTCTAATGTCACTCACTTTTTCACATGTGGTAACCCGTCTCTTTCTCACCTTGGCAAACCGAAGCTCCTGTTCTGTTCTCATGATTGAACTTGCATGCCCTGTTACGTTCTTTGGATCCTGTGCATGCCCAGTTCCAACTATAAGGTCTATCTAGCACTTTCTTGGCTTCACTGTTAAATTTTTTAATTTCTTAATCAGTGCACATGCCACATTGCACTTAATAACAGAACGATAATGTACCCTACGTAGGAAACTTTAATAATGTTTATAGATTTTAATGATGCATTTAATGTCTGTTTCCTCTTCAGACATCACTGGCTGTCATGGTCAATGCAAGAATGGCGCAACATGCAAGGTACAAGTTCTTACATTCCACTTCTTCAAATGAGAAACTAAATGAAAAGTTCTTTATTGGCTTAAGTATCTCACCTGGTTTTTTTTTTCTTTTTGTTGCCTTCAGGAAGGGCTGAGAGGTTACCACTGCCAGTGCCCTCCAGGCTTTGTGGGCACTCACTGTGAAATTCAGAGGAATCAGTGTGACAGCCAGCCGTGCCACAACAACGGCAAATGCCACGCAGTGTTGGACGGCTTCGTGTGTGAATGCCCACCAGAGTTTGCTGGACAGCTGTGTGAGGTGAGTCTCATGTTGCTAAGTACTGGACACATGTAATGACTATATATGAAACAGTGATGATTTATTTTCTGCAGTAAGTGGGGATGCAAAAAATTAAAATAAGCAAAATGAATGAATCTTACTTGATATTTTCCCTGACACAATACAGAAATTGCAGCAAACGAATTCAGAAATCTGCAAGATAAAACAAGCCCTGATGTGCAAATCCTGTTTTTTTTTTCTTTCTTTCTTTTGTGTTAAAAGTAAGATTTATGGAGTAGAGAAGTTTGCAGACTATATTTAGGGTTAAAAGCAAAACTTGGAGAGCATAAACACATGAAAACTCATCAGATTTAGAGCTGGGTATTGTTCAGAAGTTACTGATATCAGTACCTTAGTGTTAATCATTCCTTTAATACCACTGGATTCAATCTCAAATGTACTATAAAATATACATAGGGTGAAAATCTTTTGTTTTATCTAACGCATTTGTTGCTTTATATACTAAACATGTTTTATCTGCATGCACTGATGCTCATAAGATCTACTCTTTTGGTACCACATGAGACCAGGTATATTTGGATATTTCTGATTTGTTCCAAGATATTTATAAAGACAAAACATTCCAAACTGGCCCATTTCATAGTTAATTTAATAATTCAGCCACATGCGTCAGGGTGAGCCAATCGTATTAAATGCCTGACATCACTGAATACTGCTTTAAAGTGTACAACAATTAATGGTTTGGAAGAGTGCATTTCTTAGCTATGATGGGAGAGATCAGTGATTGGTGATTTTTACCTTTGGTTTTGACAATGAACACAAATGTATGATTACACGACAGAATGTGGAGCTGTCGCAAAACATCACATGCTATATGCTGCGTCTTATCACGTCTTATAGTGCCGTATTTTTGTAGTTTATAGAAAGTATGTTAAAAATTGTCCCAGAGGTTGATTGTTATGGAACCAACACATATCAGATCTTTTGGACTCAAGGCCATGACAATATACCACCTAAAGACTGGACTGTTGTGTCTTTAGTACATTTTTGGTTTAGGTCAGTGCCAAAAGAATTTAACATTTTTGCAAACACACTTATGCTTGAAATGCTGAAGCTTTTGGCTGTCAGTTTGTCTTTGATGGCTCTTAAATACACAAATTGCACTTCACAGTACAAGATTTTCATCTCAGCCAACTATCTACCGCAGGCTCTATGTTATGCCAAAATATTGCCATGATTTATTGAAAAGTTGTGCAATGAAGTTCCAGCCCAGTTTTGTGCTTCAGTTGTAATTAGTATTTTTCTTTCATATAGACGTTCTATATTAGTGTCATTCCTAGCTGCAGTCTTTTCTGTTTGAAGTGGGTGTTTGAAGTTAATGTAGGTTAGCAGTGAGGAAACTGACACTTCACTGCATCTCTCGGGGCCTGAATGGAGGACATTGCTGGTCAGGAGCCAATCCTGATTTAGCATCTCTACTATAAATATGAGCCTCACTCACTGAGGTGACGCTGGATCTCTGCCCACACACATTATAGGACTCTGATGTTTGCTGTGGCACGGTTTGCATTCCTGCCCTGCGGAGCCAAAACTACGGTGGTTTCAGCCTCAGATTACTTTGATTAAAATCTGCTCACAAGTCCATACTGTAAAAAGTTGTTAACTTGTGTTTATGCAAATGATATCCTCAGGGAAAAAGGAGGAACATGTGCTATTTAGGTAGAAGACACACATGTAGAAATTATATGGTTAGGTACGCCCCAGGTCTCCAATACACAACCGCTATTAGAAAATTGTGATCTCTACCTTTCTTTAATATTACAATAGTCAGAAAAGGGTACAGTTTGGCTTGTGGTTTTTAACCAAAAAAACCTATGAATCTACAGTTTATTTCACAACAATGTTGTGGCTCTTGTTAGTACAATAATATGCTGAAGATTAATAGGCCCTCACACGAGATCTCCTGACCACACACATGTAAATGGTAAAGAAAAAATGTATCTTGTCCTGACACTTAGGGTAAAGTAAACAGTGTGGCCACAGGCTTGTTGCCCTTCTCTTGTTCAGTACCTTAAATGGCAAAGTGGTGCAAACCCACAGTTTATGCACAGTAGGCTTCTGTTTACAGAAACTGGAGTATTTTCACTCTGACCCCTGTTTTGGAGTGTGTAGAAATGGTAAAAGATGACACCATGACCACTTGGTGGGTTCTTTGAATGTCTCAGTGGATGGTTTATCTTTTATATTCACTTTGATTCTGCTTCAGTCAATATTTGCCCTCATAATGAGTTGTCATTCTTTTGCCATCTCAGTTTCTGTCCCTCTCTGCCAGGTATCTGTCTCGGAGTAATCTTGCAAGATTAAGGAGGGCAGAGATGTAAAACCAAATGCGTGGATTCCCTTGATGAGCTTAGGGAAAGTTTCTGAGGCTTACTTTGCTTGTCCACTTACCTTCGATTTGTTCAGAACATCAGCGGCAGGTTGAGCCAAGCTAAGCTGCTCACCTACACAGACTTTAGCTTTCTTGGCTCCACAGCTTCACTTTCTTAATTGTCTTGACAGTCACTTAGGATTAGATTGTCATTGTGTGAATATATGGAAATTCAATTGGTGTGAAATTTGAGTTCAGATGGATGGAAAAATAAATGAATCTGAAAGCCAAGTAACACCTCTTGATGGAATTTATAGATTTAGTTTTAGACATTAGGGTTTGTAAGTACTCTAATGTACTGTGCCTAGATGCCATTTGGCCAGGCATTCAGCAGGTTGGAGTTAAGAGTTGCTGGAAGGATCAGTTACTGACTGTGGTTTTAGCAAATCAGTGATAAATTTGTACAAATGTTTTATCTTTTCCATAGATGAATAAATGCCATGAATGTTGCATGTGGCATGTTTTGACACATTTTGTTTTTTGTTCTCTGTAGATTCCTACTTGGTCCCCTTCAGATTCTTGTGATTCCAATCCCTGTGAAAACGAGGCCACATGCCATAGCATGGGCCAGGACTTCTACTGTGCTTGTCCCGAAGGCTACGAGGGAAAGGCCTGTGAACAGCTTAAGGAGAACTGTCAGACCACCCCTTGTCAAGGTGCTGACTCCACTGATGAAACATTATTGAAGAGATGAGTACTGCACTTCAACAAAAAGCCACAAGTTGAAACTGTGTTTGTGATTCCTCCCAGTAATTGACAGCTGCACCGTTGCTGTAGCGACCAATGACTCCGCCGGAGTGCGGCACATCTCCTCCAACGTCTGTGGTCTTCGAGGACGTTGCATCAGCCAGCCAGCAGGAAACTTCACCTGCATCTGTGACCAGGGCTTCAGCGGCATCTACTGTCATGAGAGTATGGAATATACCTTTCACCTTTTTTTGTTGGTTTTTACTGATTAAAAAGTTTACCTCATATGCTGGATAATACCCATTCCACATGAGTGTTTTTAATAACACATTTGCTCTGTTTTTAATTGTTACTCGTGTCAGTGTCCCCTCATTTCTTCATTTGTAAATTAATAGGTTTGCCACAATTCCTTCCACACAAAGCAACATACAACCATTGCACATACACTAGGCAGCATAAATCTGTTAAAACTGTCTTTTTCAGAATTTCTATGGAAAATATATGAAGTCTCCTATCAAATTCTGTGCGGGTTTGCTTCTAAGTTTTGCTTAAAAGTGAAAATCAAGCTTTAAATTACATTTTCAAAACTGATATATTTGCTCTACCTTGATTTTTCTAGTATGTTATGAATAAACTGACATCCTTTTGCTGTTTCAGACAATAATGACTGCATCAGTAACCCCTGTAAAAATGGAGGGACCTGCATTGATGGTGTGAACTCCTTCCAGTGTTTCTGTCCTGATGGCTGGGAGGGACAACTCTGCACTATCGGTGAGTTTTGGGGGTTTTTTTTACCACCAGTAATAATAACTACTCAAATTTTTTTGCAGCAGACATTGAGAACAACTTAAACCTGATACTTTTAATCAAATCATATCATTTGTCCCCCCTTCAGATGTTAATGAGTGCAGACACAACCCTTGTAAGAACAGAGGACGCTGCGTCGACCTGTTGAATGACTTCTACTGCGAGTGTGCTGACAACTGGAAGGGCAAGACCTGCCATTCCCGTGAGTTATGAGATTCTGTGTTAATGTGTGTGTTTATGCCTATGGCTTGAGGTGGCCTCAACTGGTACTGTATGTCTTTGTATGTTTTGACGTTAAATGATGATGACTGTGCCCATGCTTAAAAACAGTCTGTTTTTCATTCTAGGTGAGAGCCAGTGTGATGCAACCACCTGCAGTAATGGAGGCACCTGCTATGACCATGGGGATGTCTTCCGCTGTGCCTGCCCCCCAGGCTGGGGAGGTAACACATGTAATACAGGTGAGGATTACAGATGCCACCTATTTCAGTTAAAGGAAACACATTTTTGGATGCAATGCCATTGTATGGTTATACGAAGGTCTTTTGGCATATATATATATGTATGTGTGTGTGTGTTACTATTACAAGTAAAACACCACATACCTCATGAATGGGAAAATGTTGAAGATCAAGGTAGTGATGAAGAGTAAATTGGCTTCATTTTGTACGTTTCCAAAAAACTGTCAATCATTCATGAACACAAATGACACTGGGCTTTAATTAATTTTTTATTTGCCCAATATTCTATTGCTTGCACTCCAGCTACCTACTTTCTATTCAATTTTACCAGATGTAATATCTGGTGGTGTTTTGCATTTGCAGTATCTAGTTTCAGGCTTTATATTGTTGACACATTGTGTATTTTTCTGGAAAAACCTTCATGTTGAGTGATTCAAGTATAAGCCTGATGCATATGTCATGTATTTAGACTTTTTTGTTAACATCTAGGCACTCCTCTGAGATTTTTGACTCATCCTCTCTCTTTCTTCCTACAGCCAAGAACAACACATGCGCCTCCAGTCCTTGTTCCAATGGTGGAACCTGTGTGGGAGGAGGAGACACCTTCACCTGCATCTGCAAAGAAGGGTGGGAAGGCCCCACCTGTGGCCAGAGTTAGTATCTGCATAGATTTGCACACAATTGACACATATCCCAATGATTTCAGATGTAATGTAATTTCTGCTGCAAAGAATGTCGCTTTAGCGTCGGGTCACATTATGTAGCAATTTCAACCGTCCATAATTGTGGTTTTTATTTTTGGTCTGAAGTGATTTGCATGTGCAGTTTTTCCATAAACCAGAGCTGCTCTTTGTTGCTTTACAGTGTGTTTAACAGCAAGTAATGATACAAAGTGGCTAAAAAAAAAAAAAAAAGAATACCTCTCTCAGAGTTTTGAATTTTTAATTCAGTTATTTATTTGAGTTAGGTTTTTGATATGAGTTTAGTTTTACAGCTGCATATGTAGTCTATGTTTTAGTTACATTATTCTTAAGCTTTTGTGTTTGTTGTACTGTTATATATACTACTGGGAAAGCACTGTCTCATGAGGACTGAAAAAAAGAATACAATAGATCTTGTCACAGGAACAATGAAAATCGGTTTAGCAGCAAGACAGTTAGTGCAAGGAGTGTATAAGGAAAGATAAAAATAAAGATATCACAGGGTGTGATACAAATGGGCTACTAAAGCAGTGCTAGAATGCCTGAGATGAATAAATATAAAGAAAGAATATACAGAGGCTACATCTATAGAGAGAGAGAGAGAGAGATCTATACAGTGAGCAGGATATGTACAGGTCGTAGTAAGGTGTCAGATAAGACTTATAAAACTACTGCTTACTAAAGGTCTCGTATTGTTTAAAGCAATTTACCAAACAGTTTCACTTTTCTGTTGTCTTTCATCGGTTATATTATTTTTGATGTCTTTTTTTAATTTCTGTTTACTTGATGAATTGTTATTATACAAGTATATATGTGTCATGTATAAATTACTTTTTAACACTAGTTTTAATTTTATATGTGTCTTTTCTGAATTGTAGTAACCTCTCTTGTTTCTCTACAGATAC
Organism: Maxillicosta whitleyi; assembly: GCA_029822895.1. NCBI lineage: Eukaryota > Metazoa > Chordata > Actinopteri > Perciformes > Neosebastidae > Maxillicosta > Maxillicosta whitleyi. The sequence continues at coordinate 1,695,794 of JAPSES010000098.1, read as the reverse complement.
AAACGACTGCAACCCTCATCCATGGTACGTACCGTTTCCTGCTTCACATAGCTCTGTGGGGTAGCTAACCTCCCCCCTCCTGCCCATCCTCATCTCCTCACTTCACTCAGACCTTGCAGGCTGGAGGGTGAAGGGCCGCTGAAAAGCACTGGAAGTTCTCGTTAAATCAAGCCTCAAAGGGGAATCTCTCAGAGCAGGAGGTTTAGATATTGAATAGAATAAAGAGAGGTGGGAATTTTTTTTTTTTTGTGGGGGGAAGGACAAGAGTCCCACCTACCCCATGGTGAATGCAGGTGGGGGGTGTAGTGGCAGGGGGGAGCATACGTGTCCATTCTTTGCAGGCGACCTGGGGGGGGGGCACTGCTTTGAGGAGGAATGGAAGAGAGGCATGATGAGGGGAGGGGAGGGGAGGGACTGGACACGCCTATTAGCATCTGAAAGGTGGAGGCTTGTATTGATGAGCTGAATTGAGCCTTGTGACCCCCACCTCACATACACACAGACACACAAAAACGATGTGCTTTGTTGCAGCTGGAGAGGATGTGGCTCCTGTACAGCCTCATCAAATTGTTTCTTATTCCTTTTCTCCCATAGTTACAATGGTGGTATTTGCGTGGATGGAGTCAACTGGTTCCGCTGTGAATGTGCCCCTGGATTTGCTGGACCAGACTGCAGAATCAGTGAGTTCTCACACAGAGGTTCTCACAATCGGAATTAACAGCGAAATATAAAAGTAGCAGTGAAAAATTACACCCTTTTCAGAAACACTGAATACTATATATGGGCTGCAGTGACTATTGAAAAGCAATAGTGTATAAAAAAATAAAGCACAATATGGGGTCATATTTGACGTCATGCATTCTTTTGTCCCAACTCTTTCAGTGTTTATAATTCAACTTTCTTAAAGGATTTTAAATGCCATAGGGTTAAAAACATATTGTTTATATAATCGGTTTAACTACTCTCTTTGCATGTATGATTTCATACTTGCCTTGTATTTTTATATGATAATTATGTAAACATTTGTTGCCGACTAAATTGTGCTCCATCTTTGACAGGACACGCATGTAAAAGCGGAATAAAGTTAATACCTTAGAAATGATCCCATAGTAAAATTGAATAAAAACTGTAATAAGTGTAATGCGACAACTAGAATAACTCCCTATTTCTGTGTTTCGGTCAAATCCATGATAATACTGGCACTAATGTAGCCATGGTGATGTACTATGATTAAGAGGATGTATAAGTGATGGGAGGAGGGGGGTTCAAGCAGGAGATTGACACGCTGACACCTAAATGCAGGACCGGTATACCACCCTCTCCCTTTTTCTTGGTCCTTTAACGCCTCAGGGAGCAAAGGTCATCCCTCCTCCATACTCACACAGTCACACAAACACACACAGAAGACAAATTACCCAGTGACCCTGAAATTCTTCTTCTCTGCTTTTTTGTTTTGACCAGATAGTGTTCACCATTTCTGTCAGGCTCGAATTTGAGGGTTCTCATCCAGATTGTGTTCATGTGAAATCTGTGTGACAATGGGCCTCACAATGATTTGGGTTTGGAGGTTTACAATTGATGCATGTCTTTAAAGAGCCGCTCCAACTGCAGTTGCATTAGTAGTTCGACCTGTGGATGATTGTATTCGTCAATAAGTTGAATGAAATTTAGCAATTAACACTAAGACAGATAGTGACTTTCCAACTTTTGGTTTGTATCAATTGGATGTTTTATGTGAATTGATGTTAAAAGCCGTTACTGATTCCGCTATTTATGCCCAAATCTTCATTGAGTTTTGTTATTTATTTCCAATCAGATTTGGTGTGGAACTGGGGCAGAAGCACATGGAAGTTAAAGGATGATATGGCTGATCCTTTACTTGAAATGTCATTTCACAGAGATTGGACAAAATAATGAAATAAAGCCATGGATTCTTCCTCTCTGTTATGGATACTGCTTGTTTTACATTTCCTCATGATAAAACTAAATGATAAGCTCGGAAACGCACAGTTCTCATGGATTAGACAATTCGGAAGTGGTTCTTCTTTCCCATTTTCCACAAAAAGCATCACAAGGTTGATCTGAGACTTCACGAGATTGCGTTGTGCAACCGTGATGTTAAAACCATGAGAAAGCATTGCTTGATAATAATTGGCCGTAAGGTTATGATAAGGCCAGGTCAACCTACATGTGATGGTTTCTCTTCCGCAGACATAAACGAATGTCAGTCTTCACCGTGTGCCTATGGAGCTACTTGTGTGGATGAGATCAACGGCTTCCGCTGTATATGTCCACTTGGAAGAAGAGGCCCCCGATGCCAAGAGTGTAACTATATTTTGAGCCAATCAATAACTCTGTCTTGAAATGCATGTACATAAGTTTATTATAATAGTGTGACTGGTGCAGACGTCTTTTAGTCTCTCCAACAAACTTATGTCCCTCTGTTTTGGTGTAGTTATAGGTATTGGAAAGACTTGCCACTATGCTGGGCTGCATTTTCCTCATGGCAGTCATTGGGAGGAAGAGTGCAACAGCTGCCACTGCATCAATGGCAAAGTGGATTGTACAAAGGTAACATGGCACCTTGAAACACACAGTCACTCCTTTATTGTCAGGGTGAAATAAGAACAGAGGGACCTCCAGCTACTGTTCCCATGGTGTTCAAACAAATGCACAAACTGGCCAAGTTAAATAGAGATAAATATTCTGAAAGGTTGTTTGGAACAGTTGTTGCCAGTGGATGTCATAATGTATGTTCATTTTTGTTGCTTCATTCTTTGGAATGCTACAAACTACATTGTTTTGCTCATTTGACTGTTGTTTTAATTCAATGATTTTTTCAGAATTCCCAAGTTAAGAGCTAATGTTTGTGGATCGCTAGTGTAATGCAACAAGCTTTGAGCCTTTAACAAGTAGAGCTTGCATCAAAAAATAAAAATGTTTCTTAGGAGTACATGTAGGTGAATTTTGGTCATGTGACACCAGGTGCTGTGTGGTCGTCGTCCCTGCCGGCTCCAGTCATCAGACCAGGACCAGAGATGGCACTCCTGTCCGGCTGGAAGGGAGTGTGTGGAGCACAGATACCTCACATGCTTTTCCCCTCCTTGCAATCAGTGGGGGGTTTGTTCCATAGCTGGACCCTCACCTCCACAAGCAACCACCAAGTGCCAGCCGAACAGTGGGTATCTGGACAACAGCTGTGGCCGCATAACGCTCGTTTTCAAAAGAGACAAAGTACCATCAGTGAGTCGTCTGTTTACATCACAGAATACATTTTCTTGTAGTGTGTGTATGTGTGTGTGTGTGTGTGTTGTTGCTTATAGCTTTGTATGCATGCATTTACAGGGGACAACAGTGGAGAATGTCTGCTTTGAGTTGAGGTATCTCCCTGATACGCGAAGCTTGGCCACAGACCATGCACTTCTCCTGCTCTGTGACCTTTCACATTCCACGCCGGATGCTGTAGAAGTTGCTATAGTGAGTTTCTTTTGATAAATGGGTCTTTACAGTGACCATTGCACTATAATTGTAACTAGTTCAAGTCCTAGTCCCAGTTTATCCAGCAGGGTTTTGGTAGATTTGAAAAACCCATATCACAAACAACATTTGACTTATTAACTAAATATGAATGCTTTAGTTTAGATACAAGTCTTAACCATCATCCACAACTCCCTATAGGCTCCTCCTGTAAGTTTGTATTGTGTGACATTTTCTTTCTTTTTCTCTGCTTTTCTTTCCAGTCTTTCCAACCAGAGGATCTACCAGATCACAGTCTGATCCAGCAGGTAGCCAGCACCATAGTGGGCACCTTGTCCAAGAGACACAACAGTACCACAATGCTGGCAGTCACTGAGGTCAAAGTGGAAACGCGGGTCATGCCCCCCTCAGTGGGTAAGTAATGATTGACAAAGGTGTCCCACCAGGATTTTTTGCGGGTGCCTTTCAGTTTTTGACTGCTACTAATATGGAACAAAAATTTTATCTTTTCAAATGTCATTCTGTCTATCAATTTAAGTCACAAGTTTTTATCATTAAGTGTTTTTTTTTTTTTTTTTTAAATTTTGATCTGTAGTAGATCCTCAGTATTCCTCCCCTAGTCTTTACTTTTTCCCTCTTTTGTCATTTATTTCGCTGATTTCTCTGACACTGTCTTTGATATTCTTTTACTTTTATCTCAGATTACCTCGTGCCCCTAGTCTGTGTCATCTTCTGCTTGCTTTGCCTTTTCTGCATCATCGTATGTGTTTGGTGGACGCGCAAGCGAAGAAAAGAACGTGAGAGGAATGCCCGATCTACCACAGATGACAACGTGAACAACCAGTGGGAGCCTCTTCGACTGGTTGTGGGACGACAGCAGCAGCAGCAACAACAGCAGCTCAAAGAAAGCAACAGGGAGGCTGAACAGGAGCGCAAAAAGCTTATGGGCCCCTCCTATCGGACGTGTGATGAAGGAGAGGAGGAGGAGGAAGAAACAGAAGGCGAGCTAGAGCTCGAGGAGGAGACTTGTGGAGCAGAGGCGGGAAAGCAGCCAGTTTATAAGTACTCTAAGACTGCAGTGCAGTCCAGTGGGGGAGTGATCTGCACCCTGCACAGCTCCAGTTCACCCCTCAAAGCCCCCCATCGGACCCCAGGCTACAGCCCCAAAGACAACCGCTGGAAAAATGTCAGTGCCGTCTTTAATGGTCAAAAAGACCTTGGAGATCATTGTGTATAAGCAATTTAAACAAAGGACTCGCAATTTCTCAGCGAGAGAAGCTGCAAGGCAGCGGCTATTCTTATTTTTGGACTACTTTTGGGAAGAGAAAAAGGCTTTCTGTTTTAATAAGCCATTCTTTGCTTTGTTTTCATGTTATTGTCACTGTCACCTGAAAAGATTTTTTTTTAATTTCAGGAGGCTAGAGCACAGTGAACATCCTTTTTTGCTTCTGTTCACTTATTTTTCTTTAAATATGTACAGAAGGAGCTGATTTTTTTTTTCCAAGGGGCAAAATAAGCTCTCTGCATTTTTTGTTTTTGGAATTGTACAATTCAAGAAATGAATGGAATCATCAGAAAGGAGAAAATACAACCTGTATAAAGACATTTTTGGTTAAAGATGATTTTGATTGTGTTAAATTGTCAGCAGGCTCCTGTTCAGTGTCTGTGGGGGGCAGATAGTAATTTAAAGGGACAGCGAAGGAAGGGTTTTTAGGGAAACTGTCTGTTTCAGCCACTGTAACAGATGAAACCCTCCCTTTGCTCAGTCTCTTTCTGGCTTTGCCCACCGATCCACCTGTGGCCGTCATGCGCCAGCCTTACCAAAACACTTGGCCTGGAGGGGAGAGGGGACAGAAACCCCAGTGCCTACTATGTGGCCTTCCATTTGTTTTCTCCTGTCTCTCAGTTGACTTGGCTGAAAGCTCTGTTTGAGGATTTTTTGCAGTATTTGAGTTGGTAGCAAGTGCCTTTCTAAGAGCCTTGTCGAGGCTCCAAGTCGCGCTGCCCAGTTTGACCTCCTTGTTCTCAGATCACAAAGGGATGTAAGTGTACATTTAGAGAGTTCAATTTCACAGCAACGCCATTCAAGGTATTTGATCAAAACAGAAATGAATACTTTGTACATATGTGTAAATAATAAAGGAGTCGCTGTGTATATTTGAAATAAGTAACTTAAAGACAAGTCACACATTTTTATTATTATTGATATATGATTAATATTATTTTTATTTTTTTTACAATGCCATTCCTTTTATTTATGCCAGTCGAAATAGGCAGGTTTTATAACACTTCATATCCAGTCCCGCAGTTTAAACCGTGCAGTGAGGTACCACAGATGAAGGACTTTCTGAGGGGCTTATCAATGGGTTGTCACAGGGAAAAGATGGAATTCCAAATACAGTCTAAGGGTTACATGCTTAATACTTGATATGATATGGTATATTTTCATCTTAAAACATCTATGTTGTCAGAAAAAGTGGTCCAGTATTCCCGGATCTAGCCTTGTTTTTCACATATGGAAATTATGATTTGGATGCAAATTTATCTTTTCTTATTTATTTAAGAAAAACATGTGAATATTCAGCATAATAAGGATACATGTAAAGATGAATGATAGTAAAGTTGTAAGATTGTGGAGAAGAGAGTTAACGGCTATTTTTAAAAACTTGGTGACCATCCTTTATTGCTACTATAAACATCCCTGGTTTCTGTTAATATTATGGCCTTAAATGCTTTTCCCTGCGATACCTGCAACCATTTTTAAACCCATCACAAACCCTTTTGTTTCAGGTGCCTTATTGTAACGAGTAATGCATTATTTGTGTAATCAATGGCCATCTTTTTATGTTGTTGGTTTGTTTTCAATATTAAGGAAAGTAACTCTTTTGTGTGGTGTATTGTGGCGTGTTTTATTCGCCTGAGTAAAGTGCTCTCCTTGTTTCACTTTGCTTTCATGGAGATTCCTGGAATAAAACACTGATGGAGGAGGGAAAGAACAGTCCCCCATGGCTCTGTTGAGCGTCATGGCTGTGGACGTCAGGTCAAATGTGGACATCATGCATTAGTTTCATGTTTGGTTTAAAGGCTTTAATGAAGGGAACAATTTGCATAAGCATATTTTTTTGCTACCATGCAGATGTGTTTTTTTAAGTTACCAACTCAGTTCAAAATGACAAAATTTTACCCCGTTCATATGTCATTGTCTCAAAGCGCCATCATATTTTCTGTAAATGGGACACAGCAAAATAAAGAATTAAAGATGCATCACTGTTGGTGTTAAAGCTGAATATCCATATTGTATACATTTTATTCTACAAGGGACATACGTTAATTTTGTACAAAGCAAAAAAGGTTTCCATTCTTTTAGCAGATGTTTCATTGTTCTTAATCATCCCAGTTATTTATTAAAGCAGTTTTGACACATCTTGATCGAGCTTGTAATATTTGGTTTGCAGTACAGAACACTTTTTTTTTTTTTTTTAAGTTGACTATCATTTTTTCAAGACATGTGATATTGTGGGAAGATCTTTTGTGTATATTCAGCCTTTTTTTCTAGAATTTATCAGAATAATTTATTAATCCCAGGAGGAAATTGTGTGTCTTGGTCTGTTCTGTCTAAACTGTCAGAATATTCCTGTAAATTGAGCAACAGCTGTTGTACATTTTTGTATTGCATAGCCAGAACTACAGTCATAAACAAAAAAACAAAAAAATGATGGAAAAAAATTATTCATGATCCTTTAATTGATCTTTAATTAGTCTTTCTTAGACTTTGGGTGGAGAGCTTCATCAAACTAACAGAAATTTAAAAAAAAATTTAACTAAGTGAAGATCACATTTTTCAGTAAAAAAAAAAAAGTAGTTCCAGGGAGATGCAGCGTCATTATCTTGACCAAACAGGACACTATTTTGGTGTTTGTTTTTTCTTCATGCTTTTCTGTCTATATACAACAACCCTAGTGTAGAGGCATAAATTGGTGGCACATCAAATAAATCTAAACTCTTCAGATTAAAGTAGAAAAACATCTCTCATCTCTGCAACTGGGTAGTTTAGTGGGTTACACCACTGACTTTGGTGTGGGAAGTTGCTGGTTCAAATCCCAGATGGGACCTTTATGGTATACATCCCTATACCTTCTAAGTCACTCTGGATAAAAGTGTCTGCCAAATGTAATCTCTTACAATTTTAATGAACTCACCCTTTAAATCTAACAAACATTCTTAGTTCTATGGTTCAACTGTAAAGGTGTTAATTATATAGACTCTTAAGTGGGCCGTCTCGTGTACATTTACATGTTAAATCAGTTTCTGATGAACTCTCAGCCTCTTAACTGTTACCATTTAAACGGGAATAGCAAATGTCTTAAACCCTGCAGCACTTTCCTTTGCCCTCGTCTGTGTGGGCTGAGGACGGGCCGGATCGATCCATCCTATAACCTCACCAGCCTCCGAGCAGCAGTGCCTTCACCCTCACTCCTACCACGCCAATAGAACCTCATCTCCTGTTCTGGGTCGATCCAGCCTCCACCAATGAGAGGCTGGCGTGATCGTTCTGGCCACATAAAGATGTGAATGTTTCATGAGTAATGTTATGATGCTGGGTGGAGCGAGGTGGGGTGGGACACTTTTCCTCCTGACTCCCATGGGTGCCCCTGACTGGCGCTAATGGGACCATCACTTGTCGGAAGGCCAGATCAGCTTACACAGCGGTGTGGGAGTGGTTGAGTTGCAGGGGGAAAGTAGAAATCAAACCAAAAGGGATTGTTCCCATAGTTTTACAATGATTTATACTGATGTAGAGTTATGGCAGAGTTCAACTGCTTGGATATCAGAACAGCGCTTTGGTAAAAAATCCCAAAAATGAATGTGTTAGAGAAGCTTATAATGATTTAGAGAAGAGTCAAGTTATCGCATATGGATGGATCTCTTACAACATGGTTTATGGGTATTTCCAAGTAATTTAAGTTGCTGCTAGAACCAACAAGTGGTGTTTTTATAACACTAGTATAGATGTGAGACTGCATGAGGCCTGGACTTCCTACTCAAGTACCTTATTAAGGTACAGATCTGAATGTTTATGTGTTTTGAGGCAAATATTGTATTTGTTACTCTACTATATTTGTCTGATGGCTTTAATTAGTTTTTCAGATTGTAATTCTCAATACGTTCTACTGAAAATGAGTTGAATACTCTTGCATGAGCCTTTTTAAAACCCTGTGGGTTTTACTAGAAAATTCATGTTTTTTCTGTTTACAGATACATGGTTCTCACAGGACAGTAATTATACATACATTTATTGATCTTATATAATATGTGAAAATGCAAAATGAACATAAGAGATCCAAAAACATCAGATAGGACTGTAAAACTAACTTTAAGAGCATTTTGTTGATGCATACTTTTACTTGACTAAGGTTTTGAATGCATAACTTTTATTTGTAGTAGAGCCTTTTGAAAATGTGATTATAGTACTTTTATATAAATAACAAATAATTCTTTCACTATTGTTAAACATAATCATGCCTTCATGTGCTTTATTGTTGCTGTGTAAAATGGCAGCTTGATGTGCATTACTTCTATATTTAGGCTCTAATTAAGCTTAGATACCCAGTTCTGAATTCACAGTTTCCAGCAGTTGCCTCAGCTCATTTCAAGAGGTAAAAAATATAAGTAAGACTAAACTGGAGTGGGTGAAGTGTGAGTGTGACTTTTTTTTAAGGACATTTGATGTAAAAAAAAAAAAAAAAAAAGATGCTGAAATATCCAAGCCTACATCCTTGAACAGCATTTGCATCACAGAAAAGTAATGAATGGAATGATCATAAACATGAATTGCAGTAATGTCCATACCTTTTACTAATGCATTAAGCAGATCACATTTCAGCACTGAAAGTGTTTTACTTCCTAATCTACATCAAATCACAAAATATGTATCACAATTTCTTCATACAACGTAAGGTAGTTGAAGTGTGATGCCAGGCTGCCTCTGTGCCTGTCAGCATCAGTACCCCCCCACCGTTCCCAGACTGCATCAGTAAACTGACACCAGATTCCAGAAGTAGCTCCTTACATCAGCCAAGGACATTTCAGTGTGCTGCATTTGTAAACACGTAGTACTACTACACTGAGCTCAAAATGGCCGATCACTTTCACAGAGAAATTCAGAGGACATGACTGCTTCATCTCTTTTACTGTACAGGAGCAGATACAGTTGTAGACACTCTCACATGCACTTTGAATAAACACGGTTGTAGAGCGACAGTCTGACTGCGAGATGGTATTTGTGTGAGCACTTGCTCCCTGTAGCTGCTCTGTGCATCTGTTGATGTGGGTCTCTGGGACCATCTGACAGTGGAAGCAGCTGGGTGACAGGATTTTGGGCTAAGCCTTTCGTCCCTTCAAACACATACGCACACACAAACCAAACACGCCTCTTATGGGACGTCTGGCTGGCACGTGCGGGTGGACAGCGGGCTGCAGCTGGCACTGTGGGCTGACTGAGGCAGGGAAACAAGCCATGATGTACCAACTGTGTGTACTGGGGTAGTGCAATGTTGACTAACACTGCAGCTCTATCCTGGCACTGCAGTAACAAACACACTTACCCACTGCTGGTCCGGGGGGGTGGGGGGGGGACTAACTTGGCAGAGATGCAGTGATGGTTGGGGTGGGTGAGCACAACAAGGAGTCTTACAGTGCAGTGGCAGCTTCTCCGTGCAACTGTTCAGTCTGTATTTGTGCACACACAAATGTGTTCAGAAGAAACTTAATGATATGTGTTTATCAGTGCTGGAAGCAGAAAGAGCACACTGTGAAAATACTCCACTACAAGTAAAAAGAGAACACAAACCTTAATGACTATGAATTAAGAATTGTCAGTAAAATTATCATCAGATGTACTTAAAATCCAGAAAAGTAAAAAAAAATGCAGTAAAATGTGACGATGTATGTGACGTCATCAGAGTGCAACTGTTGGTGTTTTTTAAAATTTTGATTAAAAAACTGATAAATACCATTACAAATATGCAGTGTCACTGCAACACCTTCATAAAATGTGTTTCATCCAACCAAGTGTACAAATCTTGAAATGATAATATATTTTTTTTTAAAAAAAGAAAATGATTTTAACAACTAAAAGAAAAGCAACAAATCCTCACAAATGAAGATTTGTCATTAACCTATTCATATAATCATTTTATTGGTTATTGAATAAATTCTTGTGTAGCTTAATAAAAAAAAACATATTTCATAAACGGTCAAATCTGAAAGTCACCAGTCGTTAAAGCTGTCTAATAAATCATAGGGAAGTAAATCTTCAACATTCTCCTCTTAGACTGCACTTCCTAAACTAATGTTCTCAATCCAAAATGGGTCACAGAACAGAGCTTTAGTTTTAGTGATGCAGTCAGTGTCTTGTCATGTCTTAAACAACCAGAGGATGTATGACATGCTCCTGGAAATGATGTAGATCTTTTAGGTCTAATTACCAGCCTGCATCAATTTCTGAAACTTATAAATCTGAGTAAACTCTCCAGTAAATTCTAGAAATGTTGTGGTTTTCATCATCTTTAAAGAAAAAATATGTCAGGAAACAAATCTAAAATGATTGTGACGGAACATTAGAACACACAGCTATGTTTAATAGTAAGAACAATTTCAAACAAACGGTGTAAAGAGAACTTAAGAGGACTGTGTTTCAGTAGTTCAAAGGTCATGTGGTCTGATGAGTTCAAACTGATGCTATTCCAGAGTGATGATGCATCAGGATGAGAAGAGAGGCAGATGAAGTGATTACCCATCATGCCTAGTGCCTACAGTATAAGCCTGTGGGGACAGTGTTATGATCTGAGGTTGATAATTCCAGGATTTGTCAGGCTCAGATTGTGAAAGAGTGGAATCTTTGAGAATCTTTAGGAAAGGCTTGGTGGACTAACTCTCCCCTCATTAGTATTAGATCTTGGCCAAAACTGAACTCAACTATGGGCAGAAATAAATGTTGCAATATGGTAATAAGTGAATATAAATGATAGCAGTGCAAATGTGTGGTGCAATGAAACTGAAAGGTGGTCAAATGAAACATTAGACTCTAGGAGTTTGTTATGGTGAGACTGAGTTAGAGAAATAATACATATGTATTAACTTTCATGATGTTCATAATTAGCTCCCACGTAAGTGCAGAGCTATATATGTTTGTGTCATTACCGAAGCCGCGTCCGCTGCGTCCACGTCCGCCGCAAACTTTGTCCGGAAGATTTCTCCAAGGCTATTACTCCGATTTTCTTCAAACTTTGCATGATTGTACTTTGGTTCCATGCAGAGGGCAGAAAGGAAGATGGTTGACCTTGACCTAATTTCAAGGTCACAGGGGTCCAAAATTGACCTAAT
>JAPSES010000098.1:1603519-1683832 GCA_029822895.1 Maxillicosta whitleyi | reverse complement strand
AAGTACTAACTCCTGTGTGTATCATGTGACTAAAACAGACAGAAAAGAAAACATGGAATGTCTAAAAGCACTGTTTTATCAGTACAATAACATAGATATTAATGTAAGAATTGAAGTGATTTTGGTTATTACCAAGAAAACATAGAAAATGGATGGATATCAGCTCTGAAATGAAACTCTTATGAGATATTTTTGTTGTTATCATTATATTTATCCAAACAAATGTACCTTTAGTTGTACCAGACATTAAAATGAACAAGAAACTGAAGAAAACAAGGGTGGTCTAATAATTTTCTCCATGACTATAATTAATATCTCTTCTACATCTTGTCAAATAAAAGGAGTTTTTGATAAAAAAAAACAAAAAACAAAAAACCTGATCAAATAAAAGTAGAATAAAGCAATACCTATTTTTCAATCCACTTTTTGAACAGTCACTCATATACAGTATACCACTGCAGTATTGTACCCTAAACCGTACAGAGGCCTATCAGTGTTTTAGAGCACTTGTACAAATGAATATCACTTATTCTGCTGGTGCTATATCTTTGTTAAACATTACAAATATCACTTACAGACAGTTGTGTGACAGGAAGGCTCCTGCCATGTAAGTCATGCAAAACACACATCACATTTTGCAGAGCAGTAGGAAAGGTCAAAGGCCAAAGCAGGGTAAACAAACTGTGAATATGCATCCACTTCCCTCTCTTAGCCAAGTTCATGTCCACACATACACGCTCATACGCTGACATTCTCACATATTCCTGCAGTGGCCTGATGCCAGTGCATGTGCACTTGTTGGTCGTAAGAATATCACTAATGAGGATGCGGCACGGTGGTGAGAACACAGCATAAGCTCACATACGCTGCAAATACATCACATACAGACAGATGGGAAGATGGTTAGCTTGAGGCTGTGCTTTTTAAAGATTTGATCATGTACTTTTCCTTCTTATATTTACCTCCACATAGTCCATGCATGTCTGTTTGTACACGCTCAAGTGACATGGCGCACTGCAACCTAACACCCTGTACAGTGATATGCAAGGTCAATTTGCACCTCTCCCACCCTGACTGACATTAAGGAGTGTAAAATACCCTCAGGAGCTCTGACGCAAGTTACAGTATGTACAGTACATTAAAATTAAATGCTACTCTGTGTCCATTCTGCTGCTGAGCGTGTTAGCTGATGCCATTTAGTAAGAGTACAGAAGCTGTCAAAATTGTCAAAGTCTGATAAATAGAGTGATTTTGTTGTTACCAAATTTTATATGTTGTATGGTCTGCTATTCATTCAGTCATCAACTATATAAGTAAAAGCTACTTAAGTTGTTTCCAGTTAGGCTGAAAATTTTCTTTTTCTTCTACAAGTTGCTTGGTGTCTACTACATTATTTTGACAAATATTATAAGTTTTATTTCAAACTTATTACATATATTCCAAACTAGTCACAAGTTGCCTCTTAGACTGATATTGTAAATAACTAAACGTATAAGCGTATAAATAAATAAACTAGATTAAAATAATTCTAACGTACCAAATGCAACTAGATGAAAACAATAACGCATCATTTATTCTAAACAGGAACCTTCTGCACTGATAGTATATCAGTTAAAATCTTTATTTATTTGTGTATTTATTTATTTATTTGTTTGTTTATTTAGTTATTTTAAATCAAATTTGCACTTAATGCAGCCTAAATATTCAACTGTTTCTATTTTTTTTTTTTTTTTACAGGACACCATATGCCACCATATTACATTTTTACCCCATATTTAAAAATAAAACAACTACTTCAGGTTTTAGATTTACTACAGCTCCCTTTTTTTTTTTTTTTAGAAACCATGTGCTTTGTCAGTCATGAACAACAACTTTTAGTGATTAGATAAAAAAAAAAAAAAAGTAACAAACAAAAGCAATTGAGATCAGTGACCTGGTAATTGTGTTACTTGGTGTGAGTCACATTCTAATTTTGAGTTTTTTTTTTTTCTGATATTCTGGAAGGTTCCCTATGAGCTTACTGTTCACAAGACAAATATTTATTAGGGTCAGATCAGATTTGTCAACTGGAGTTTCCATGTTAGTGTTAGTGTTTTTTAAGTCAAGTGGTAAATTTATAGTCTGGTTCTACCTTGATATACACACTTTCAACACAGTGAAGAAGTCACTGTTAGTATCTTAGCAGTATCTTAGTATCGTAGCAGTTTCTTGCTCAAGGAAACATCTACATATAGATCGGAGTTGGGAGTCAAGACACCGATGTTTTGGGATGTTTTGGGATGTTTTGGGTTGTTTGGCTGTTACCTCCTAAGCCACAGCACCCTATGATTAATGTCAATTATTTATTTTTTTAAGTGCTTGGTTGCAATGACAATGTAAACATTCATGACAACTAAGCAAAACATCATCCACCGATTAAGTGGTTATGTGATTTGTCAATGTACATACAGTAGTGTAAATATTTATATTGGTAAGCAGAGCAAAAATAATAACTGTCAAACACTTTATTTGATTTAATTAAATTGCCACCCATACACTATGATTTGGGCTTTACACAAGTTCCTATAATGAATATAAATAATAATGAGTGAGTGATTTTGTAATAATATACATGCCTGAGTTGGTTTGGGCACGTCAAAGAAATGTGTTGCCTTTAGCCATGTGAAGTATAAGTGAACCAACCAAGGCAGGAAAAAAATATTGATGGGTAGAAGATGATTGAGTGCATTAAACATAATGTATGCCAGTAATGTCTTCTTTGAAGCGATAAACTTCTCAGGTATGAGCTCCATATTCCAAGACATACATTTAAAAAGAAGAAATACTTTCTGTGTATGCTGATGCAGTTCAGTTCATGCATGCGTTGCTCATAATTCTAATTTTATTAACAGGTGAACATCCTCGCTGTAACATGCAGAGGCTTGGTGCCTTGCTTAAGGGTATGGTTAGCCATGTATTCAACATTTTTTGTTGTATAATATTAAGTTATCCTTTACTATCCTTGTAGGCAGTGAAAACTACAGCAGCTGGAGAGAATATGCAAATTCTACCCAGACAGGTTGTATCTTGGCCAGAGTTTAGACCCAGGACCAACCTTCTGTGAGTCCTAATCACTGATCCACTGTGCTGACTGCATATGTAGTTAACATTCTAATTATATTATTTTATATCACAATGAATCCATCACTGTTGTTGGCAAACAAAATGTAAGATAGATAGATTCATAGGTGTAATAATTAAATGTTTTTTTGTCTCCAATAATAAGGTATAATTGGGTTTTAAAATGCAATGTTACCAACTGGTTCTCCTTGAAAATGGTGAAACAGATTCTTGCAGGAAAAATCAATTAATCTCTAACCCATTCGATCCTTCAATCAATTCTCTCAACTTGACACTTAACTAGTGTGACCTTAGATAGGTGATCAGGGGTCAATCCCATCTCTACTCAATCAATTCAATTACAATGACCAAATGAAAGGATAATGGGAAGTTTCGAGTAAAAGTGATTGATTACATTCTTTAAGTCCATTGATTCCTTTTATATAGTAAGACTCTGAGGGATTATCTGTCGGAGTTACATTTGGTTAGAACTTTTGTCATTTATTCATGGGAAACCCCACTCAACAAGCTTGGATGCTCAATAATTAGAGTCTTGCTCAAATTGATTAGTCAAGGTTTTGAGACGCTTATATCTGACAGGATAAAGTTAATAGAATTTCATGATTTTTGCCTATGGAATTACTTACTAAAACAATAACACAACTAATCTTAAGGGGTCATGTCAGGACTCGCGCGTTGGCATAAGGTGATAAGGGCACAGCTGGGATTGGTGAGTGGATGGATGTGCTGACTGGCAAAGAGCCCAATGTGACAGCTG
This sequence comes from Maxillicosta whitleyi, assembly GCA_029822895.1. Classification (NCBI taxonomy): domain Eukaryota; kingdom Metazoa; phylum Chordata; class Actinopteri; order Perciformes; family Neosebastidae; genus Maxillicosta; species Maxillicosta whitleyi. Next base: position 1,679,955 of record JAPSES010000098.1, on the reverse strand, counting down.
ACTTAATAAGGAAGGCCTTTTATCCTGCAGATGAACATGTGGCCGATGCTGCAGCAGCCTTTTTTACAGACAGACGGTTCCTCTGCTGATGGGAACAGGGGGAGGGGAAATGTGACCTGCCATCAAGACACCTTCCCTGAAATGTCACAAGCTGTCAGAACGCAGCCCTGGACAAAAACGCTGGTGTATTGTCCTTTTAAAATTAAATGTGGATATGCTTATGTCATGCTGTATATACAATATGTAGATAGGCAAGTATGAACAATAGTATTCATTTGATCTGCCTGACCTATAAGTCCTTCACTGCCAATAAAACTGGCACACATTCAAAGATAATTTGTTAATTAATGTTTTGAAAGTGTGAAGTGTTTTAACCAGAAATAGCTGATCATTTGAGCTCATATTTCATAAATTAAATTCACAAGTGTTTTTTTAGATTTAAAAAAATACCTCTGGATATGATATGAGACAGATATTCAATACTTAATGGGATAATTATTACGATTCTACGTTAATAACATAAAACTCCCACAGTTCCTGAAAGCAACACTAATGTAAACACAATGCAGGTGCGCCTCAGCTAAGCTAGGCTACTGACAGGCTCTGGTGGCTGTGTCGGGAAAACGAAAAGCTAAGCGAAAAGTTGAAGAGGAAAACGGAACATTTTGGAATGGGAAGAGTGGTATTTCTGTACTGAATGAATTGAGAGACCGTTTTGTTTATTTTGCTAAACTTCACTGTCTCACTTCAAAGTCTAAAACTTTGGGCGCCATTTTACCTCCGCCCATCCCAACACGGCCCAGGAAGAGGAGTGTAAAATACTACCTGACCTGGTCCCAAAAAAGTGTCTTCACATTCGTCAAACTCTTCTTTAACAACCTTCCAAAGGGAGAGCTGACACATTTTCCATCCTTGTTGAAGGCAACTGGAGCAGCAGAAGCTTTAATATCAGAGGTGAGTAACTGAACACAGAAGTTTAAGGACACATTCTCTGACCTGAAACAAAAACGAGCTCATATCACATTTTCATCAGCCCATTTACTGCAGAAACAGAGTTTGAGGGTCGACGCAGTAACAGATGAAGCAGCCTCCCAGATGGATATGACTTGAACATTGTGAGTATAACAGACTGAAATGTGCTTTAAGACAAGGACACACTGAGTTTTGGAAAATGTGCCTGCAGACAGATGTCCCAATGTTAAACAGGCTGCAAGATGGTCACACATAGTAAAGATCTGCTTTAAGTTGCCACAATTGGGAACAATGCAAGAACTAAAAACTAATTGGGGCAAAAACAGACTCCCATGGTGTCTCATCAAGGTAAGAAAAAGAGTGTGTTTCATTTAATTGACCTGTAAATCACTGTTGATGTGGACGAATCCATGTCTCATTTGGCTCTTGATGCTAAACTAGTGGTACTATGATGTACTATATGATGTCCACCATCATTTCAGTGACTCATAGAGATAGTAGAATTGTTTCTCACTTAACGACTTCAATGAACATTCACTTATGATCTGTTACCATCTTAACATTACAAAAGAGCCAAATGGATTAATATATGGATTTGATATAAAAAACAAACCAGTGTCTGTAGTGGTGAGATGTTGACAGTGTATGACAAGAGGTGACTGAAGCTGTCATTTCTTACTGGCTAAAGACATAGAAGAATGAGTAGACAATGTTGGTTTAAAAGTAATAATCCATACTGTAGATCTGTGTTACACTAGCCTATATGGACAAAACTCAAGGGACACGTCATACCTTCACCTTGGGATGGGAAACATTCTTAATATTCCCAAGATAAAAAAAATATCATGTCACTTCTTGGCAATAATTATCACAATAAATGTCAAAACAATATGTATTCTATGTTTTCCTTCCTGAGTTAAATATTTCAGAAATCTAGATCACATAAAATAATTAGGTTAATGAAAAAAAAAAAAACAATGTTGAGTAATATTTGGTGAAAACAATCTGAAGAATTTTGATGACGATGTGAACAAAAATATCCCTGAAAATTAAATAAAACCATTTATTTCAATTATATTTATTGCATTAGATTAAATTACATCAGATTAGGTGTGCATAACTTTGACTTTTGTCTTTTTTTTTTTTTGGAGCCGAGCCTCCTGGTAGCAATTTAAACACTTGTGTTCCAATACTTTTATATTTGCAGACATGCAAAACTGCAAATATTCTTTAAAACTGTCACCATCCAACCTTATGCCAAATTGAAAACTGCACACTTAAGTGTCATTTACAGCGTTTATTTCCAATATGTGAAATACATCGATTATTTCACTTTTTAGTTACAGTTATCTGCCAATTTCAAGTCTTTAGTTTAATGATGCAACAAAGTCAGGTATATTAAAATCAAAATAATCACATATGGAGGAAATCATAATATGTGGCTTTCTTTCCAGTTTGTCAATATTTAAGAGCGTTGATGATAATTCCAAAGGCGTATGATTCCCTAGATTAAAAACATGTTGGCCAACTTACCTGCACCTAGGCTAGTTATTTCTGTTTCACTTGTTTCATCCCTCTAATTTATTTATTGTGCAAATCCTCTCTGTAAACTGAAGGCCTAATCCTAAACTTACTAGTTAGGATAGACAAATTGTGGTCATTCACAAGGATTTTTGTCATCCCTCTATTATTATGAGTGCAGCTCATTCACTTGAAAAGCCGCCAGAGTCAAATGGAGTTATCCACTCACGCACCGCTCCCTCCTGTCTGACTGAGTTCCTGTTCCCATCTACCCAGAGAGCCGAGTCACTGGAGATCCCAAAAGAAGAAAAACATACTTTGTTTTATATGACGTTAAGGGCTGACTGTCTTGTCACACTGTAGTTATCTGTGCTACCTTGTTTGATAGGGAAATTGGATCTAGACTTGAGAGGGAGTGTAATGCAGTTAAGTGTCATGAAAAGCCAGTTGTAACAGGATTTCATCCTTTGTGGAGACCCAACTGACTGCTGCCGTGAGGCAGGTCATTAGGGAAAGTCTGTGTGTGTGTTTGTGTAGTGTGTATACTTTTCTGCCTCTGTACCTATGCTCTCCTGTACTGTATGTAGGTGGTTATACTGTGCATTCTCCAGAGTGTTCTATGCTGTTATGCCACTTCGTATTTGGCAAAGGATCATACATCATAACAAATCTTGCGACCACATATAAAACTGAGATCAATTAGATAGATTCTCGATTGACTGGGTTTTTGGAGCAATTTTACTTATTTTTACTCACAAGGTTTGTTTGTTTATAATGCAGATTTTAAGTCAAGATGGATAATAAATGAATAAACATGTATACAAATATAAAAAGAAACATAAGGCACAATATGTTAAGTAAGGTATGATAAATTGACATATTGTCAATCAATATCACCAGTAGATGGGTTGGTTGGATAGATATGATGCATATGTAAGGTCGATATGTCATAAACTATATCTACACAGTCAGTAGATGCAATATAACTTCCTTGAGGCTTACCAATATAATAATACTATAACTGAAAGATCAATAACACTATAGAGCATAAATACAATGCACCTAGGAAAAATGGAATAGTATAACCCTATCAGTTAAAATCTGTGACATCAATAGACACAAAATCAATAAATAGCCTACTCAGTTCAGTCACTGGATTGGAATGGCTTTGGTTAAAAGATTCATGTAGACTTCAGGTAGTTCATTAGTTTGTGGCCTTCCATCCTTTTCCATTTGTTTTTAACTGAAAGTGATGATTGATATGTTTTGTTGCAAACAGAAAATGTGTTTTTATGGGTGAAGGTGACTGTGCATATGCGTGCTTGGTAAAGAACAATTTTAATAGCTTCTCACCAAGGTCAGCGCCTTCACTGTGCTATGTGTGGAATGAGTAAAGGCCTTCGCTTGCTGTGCCTTCAGCCGACTCCAGAGAGTCGCGCTCATTGTGTGGCAGCCGAGGGGGAACAAAGACATTTCCACTGGAGGAACTTTGGGTTCCTGTCGATAAGGAGGGCAGCGTTCTGAGCCCGGCCGTGTTTATATGCTTGTGTACAGTGGGGATCTACGGAGCAGCAGTGGCCTGTGCTTTCCAGACAACAAGTGGTAGCTGTATAAATAGTCACCCTTGGAGAAGCATCAAAGGGAGGGAGAAAATTCCAACCGATGATCAAGATTCCCAGCTTGAATGAGGTTATGGGTGTTTACTGGGACTCTCTGGGCATATTTTATCACAAAGCTTGGCATAAAATCTTAACTTTTAACTGTTTATTCTGAAATGTGTCCACTCCTCTAGGGTGAGTCAGTAATTGTAACGTCAGAAAGCACAGTATAGACAATGTGTGACCTCAGGGGAAATGATTTGATAGTTATTCACAGATCTGTTCTTGCAGAAGTGCATTCCATTTGTCTTTCTCAATCAGAAGTCATCCACCCAGCTGTATCTCCTAATCTGATGATGAAAGAAAGATCGTTGTCACCAGTCCAAGTCAACTTGTTCATACGTTCCTAATAAAACTGCTTCTATACAGTGAAGGTTACATGTAGGGTTAATCTCTCTTGCGTTCCACAGACAGGTTTCAAAAGTGGTTTTCATAACCATGTATTACTTAACCCCTCTTTAGTTATTTGTTTTGTAGCAGAAATAAAGCTCTTTATTAGTACTAGTACTACTTTATTAGTAGCCTATATCTATTCCTTTTATCTAAGGCCTGATAAATACTGTGAATGTCTATTTTCCTTTTCCTGATTGCTTACCTTTTTGTGTGACAAATAGGAGGAATCTAATTTACGTCTAAATTTGTCATTTCCTGGTATCACATGCTTCAAGCTTTCTTTGTATTTATTTACCCAACAACACTGTCTCTAAAAATATATTTCCAAAATTGTTCAGTGGCTCCAATATACACTTGCCAAGGACAGCCACCGTATTGTTTTTATTTCAGTACCAGCAAACAACTTTTGGACTTAATTTGAAATGCCAACAACTGGTAGAAGCTGTTTTTTTTTATTTTTTTTTTACTGAAAAAAGTAGAGGTCTCAGAGCTTCATACTGGCTTCTGTTGCATGTAAAAGCTCTAGCTCTTGATCTTCCTTCCACTAAGAGACCACTGTGTTGTTTTATTGTTTAACTCTCCAACGTCCCTGATGACATTTACGCACTGTCTGCTGCCTTTCCTGCACATTATCAGCTGCTAATTGCCAATAATGTTGAGGAGACAACATTGCTTCTAAACGTTTCATTAACTTATCTGGCCTCTCACATTCCCACGGTCGAGTATGGGAATTTCCATTCCTCACTCAGTTTGAAGATCAAGCAAAGCAGGGCTGCTGTGAAAATGAAGTCTCACTTACACACAGGACTGCACGGTTTGGTGAAAAAGTCAATGCAATCATTATGGACTATGAAAGAAAATGAACAGATTATTGGTTATTTTTAAATGTATTTTTTCCCAACTCTAAAACATTTTAACCTCTAATGAAGAAAATGTAGCCTAAGTGACTAAGTTTAAGACCATATGATCACACAGTCTGACATTTCAATTGGATCAATGGTGTAACTGTTCAACAGAAAATACTTAATTGGTCAAAGCCAAGGGTGTCAAACTCATTTTAGTTCAGTTCCACATTCAGCCAAATTTGATCTGAAGTGGGCCAGACCAGTGAAATAATAACACAATAATATATAACTTACGTCAACTCCAAACTTTTCTCTACGTTTTAGAGTGAAAAAAGTAAAATTACGTTATGAAAATGCTGACATCTACAAACTATGCTTTAAAATAATGTGAACAATACGGACAAACTGAAAAAATAAGTCGTTTTAACAATATTATGCTTCAGTTTATCATTTACACAGGTACTTTATAACTTACAGATCACATTAGATCAATAAATACACAAAAAATTTAATAACATAATAATACTGTTAAAATTACATTTCTCCAGAGACATTTCAGGTTCATATTTCCTCAGATTGTACACGTTTTGCAAAATTGTACTTTGTTTTGGTGTAAATACACGAAAATTTTTACAGAGTTGTGAGTATTTATTAGATATTATGGTAGTATTTTACTGATTTGATCCACTTGAAATTGAATTGGTCTGTCTATGGCCCCTGAACTAAAATGATTGTTAATATCTTAGCTTAATTTTAGCATTTTACAAAGTCATCACAAGGGTTGAACTGGACCCTCTGGTGGGCTGGATTTGGCCCCCGGGCCACATGTTTGACACACGTGGTGTCAAACATGCTAACACCAACCAGAACCATTACAAAAACTTGGAAACCTGAGCTACAAAATGCTTATGTATTACTGTAATGCAGATTTTTTTTTTTTACTTATTTTTCTCCGTAATGGTTTCACCTTTAGCAGTCCACTGTTTTGTATTTAGTCACATCTACTTGTGAAGATTCTAAACCTACTAAATACTAGCAATACCCTCATCCAATTGTAGCTGCAAAAATCATACGAATCTTTCATCACAGCCAGTGTTTCTGTTGGTTCTAGATTTTTTTTTTTTTTACTCGAAGGGATATTACCTCTGGTCTGCCTTCAAATATCGATTTAGAGTAATTCATCCAGGCACTGTGTTTCAGCTGCATTAAACCAGGGAAACACTAGGGAGTCAGGCCTGAGCAATTCAGGCAACACGATGGAGTCTTTCAAAGGCGAAAGGCAATTATATCTGCATTTCTGCAATTGTATCCTCCTGTATCCCCCCTAAAATCTTACACGTTGAACCTTTTAAACATGCCACTTAAATGGGCAGGGTTAGTCTGATCTATATCGTCCTACAATAAACGAGCCCACATATTGACTGGTGCATCTGGTTCATAGATTCCAGGTCATATAATGATCCAAATGTGCAATATCTAATCAATAAAACCAAATCGCAGTCAATGAACTTTGGTGCAATAACCTTGTACAATGTCAGAAATGGAGACAAAAGCTCAGATCTATGCATCTTCCCTTATTTATATAATAATAATAATAATGATAGTAATAAATATAGCAGCATAAAACCAATGGAATATAAATATAAATCAGTTTGGAAGTGCAACTCGACAACAATGCACCTTTTTTTTTTTTTTTTTTTTTTAAATCATTAAAGCTTTCACATATTTTAATTTTTTGGGATCATATTACAAACTGCTGTATAACTATGAAGAATCTGAAATCAGTTAATAAATGCACCATTACTTAAACTGGCTTCTCCATTGTCTGTATGGCCGATGGCTTTTTATTTATTTTTTTACTACTATTATTATTTAATTTATTATTATTACTTGGTATGGGCAGAGGGCATATGCTAATGATGGTGTCACATCTAATCAACGTAAATTGGCTTGATTATTTGACCTCAAAAAGTAATTATAGCTCCTATCGCTAATGCTGACTACAGAGGACAAACGCACTGGACTGTTTAAACTTCATTGACATTTAACTACAAATTAAATCTAAAAAAAAAATATATAATAAATATTTGGTTTACATTAACCCATAAAGACCCAAACAGTCACCAGCTACCAAAAGCATCTACTGATCCTAAGTGTTCAATAACTTCTGAACCACTAAACTTTTCAATACATGGAAATAATTGGTGTAAAATACAGTTTGTCATCTTTTCGTGGTCATCAGATATGACCCATTTGAATGTTTAGAGGCTCTGTAGTTGGAAATGCCACCATTGATTCACCAGTAAAACCCATGAAGTTGGGTCATCAAAAGTGGATTGAAACATTGGATTATGGGTAGTTAATGTTAGATCTGCTGAGAAACTCACTTTTTCCTCAGTTTTCTTTGTTTCTTTTTATAATAATCCTCAACTTTACATTGAGCTTTCATGAATATCTACATGATCAGTAAATTAAATATAGGAAAATATCAAATTTTCACTGAAAAAACACAACATACAGAAGATAGTATTACAATAAATGATAACAAATCATTTAAGGAAGGTTAAATATAGTGAAAAATTCATTTGAGAAGTGCCACAAAAGTAACACAGGGTCTTTATGGGTTAACATTAGGCTTCATAGGCAGCTGCCCTGGATAGGCCCTGGTTCCCCCGTGACCCTCATGAGGACCAAGTGGTTCTGAAAATGCACGTATAGATAGTTTTTTACTTATGGTTATGGGCATGTTCTTAGTCATACATTGTACATAGAGAGTCATAACTATTGATTGACTAGATTTTTGGCCTGCGATAAATAATGGATATAGTGTTGAATAGTAAATGAGGGAGTACGGTTGGTGCTGAATGCCCCAAATCGTATTTGATAGTGTCTAAATGTATCTCAATCACAAAAACTAAGCTGGAACTTGAAAGGACCAAGGCCATGTTTTTGTTTTGTTATTTGGACCGTGTAATAATGCTCGAAAAAGCAGGGTGTGAAGGGAAATGAACAGGACCTGAGTGACACCAAACCCGCATCTGACACCTGATAAGGAGCATGAGCGTGGCATGGACACCAGCAGGCGTGGAGCCAAAGATACTCCATGGCGGCACATTCATGATGAGGGCTGAAAGTGGTGAGAGGCATGTGTGGCAAAGGAAAACACTGATGTCTTCACTTTTGGTTTGATGTGTTGTTAATTTAGTGTGTTGAAAATGAACGCTGAAAGTAAATACTTGCACAGGAATCAGCTTTATCAACTGGATGATTAGTTTCCTTATCATATACATGTGAACCCAGCCCCATCACCCATCCACCAGTGCAGTACTCTGAGACCATGTTTGCATTCTCAATAAATCTTGTACTGATGGTTTTATCGTGTTACCAGTACTGCTTCCTTCAGTGGCTGTTTTGACCCTCATTTATTGATTTTTCTCCACAGAAGGAGTCAATGCAGAGATGAGCACTACTGCTGCAGCAAAGAGGGTCAGTAAGTTTACAGCCAAAGGAGGCAGGAAAGGAGGAGGGGGATTTCTAGTACACACAAAGAGGAGAAGAGGCAGTGTTTCTGTCTCTTGGAAAGCTAGTTTATTTTTAAACAGTGGCCTGGGATAACACTTTTTAAAATGGTAATACCTGTGCAATTGTTTGCGATGTGGAAATCACTGTAGTGCTTGGTTAAGACTTTGGATGTGTGCATCTGCTTAGCTTTATAATCTCTGATTTTTAGTAAGGTGTATATAATTTTAAAGCATCCGCATGTGGATTTTTGGTGTCACTAGGCAAAAATTTCATGGTTACCTTTCAGAATATTGGAAATAATACATATGCACTGCCGAGTCAAAGCAAACAATTTCGGCTGCATTTACCTTAGTAAGTAGGTAACAGACTTCTATTGAGCAGTGATTAACTTATACGTTTCAGCTGTAATAACTTCTTAACCATAACTGATGCAGTGAATAGCATCTCATTTCTTAATCAACCAACAGTTTGATAGAGAGCATAGAGCTTGGACTGTGTTTTAATGGAAAAAGGTTATGTGGTCTGATGAGTCCAGCTTACTTTTCCCTGTTCCAGAGTGAGGTGAGAAGAGAAGCAGATGAAGTGATTACCCATCATGTCTAGTGCCTACAGTACAAGCCTGTGGGGGCAGTGTTACGATCTGGTGGTCAGAGTCCAGACCTGAACTATATTGATGATCTGAGGGACTTTAGATAGTAGTCTGAGTCTACTATCACCAATAAGATCTTGACTAAAATTTAATGCAACTCCAGGTGGAAATAAATGGTGTAGCAGTCGCATAAGCATTGTTTGGCATAAACAAGGACATGGTAAATGTGTCCTGTAATCAAAACTAAAACCAATCCAACGAATCACTGTGCGTGGCTGTTTTTTTTGGGTACCGGCTTTAAGTTTTCATAGCAGCATGAAAGCACGAGACATCAGGTTGTCTGCTACTCAAGTTAGTCTTTTGGTTTGGACAGAGAGGAGAGAGCTACAAGAGGATGATGTGCATTATCACGTTCTGCTTTTTGTCTCCTATCGAGTTAAATAAGTAAGATTTGGACTATGACATTTACATAGAAGTTGACATGTGCTTGACATATCACACCAACATTGGGTTGGTTACTTCTTGCTTAACCGGTTGATTTTGACCAAATTGTGAGCAGAATGGGCATAAACAACCATTTTTACAGTTCATAAGGACAATGGTCCCTCCCCAGTCTCATTTTCTAACACCATTGTTGGCATTCAATTAATTTGTGTTTCCAGACTTTGACAGAAACTACCAGAATCATCACCCTTGTGTAAGAGCTGCTTCCACTTGAAATTATGGCAACAAGACAGTGTGTGTGAGATTGGCAGATGGAGAAAAAGCACATTAGTTTGACTATCAGAGTTTGTTGATCTAACGACACTCCATGATATTCTCAGCATTAACAGGCATCTATTTAACAGCTATAATATAAAGTATGGCTACCAGGTGTAGATGTAAAGAAATTGCACAAATCTGTTGATGCACACGTATGGTACTTAATATTTAAGGGCAGAAGAGAACATTTCAAGTTCATTTATCTACTTGGCTTTATGCATGTTGTATATGGTTACACTGACCCCTACTGTTAGTTAACTGTTACTACAGCTCTGCTCCTTTGAAATACAGTTTTTTTTTTCCCCCATTGCTATAAGATAGAACTGCTTTATGGTTATGTTATTTGAGTTTATTTATGCATCTAGTTGATTGATTTTGTTTGTTTGTCTTGTTTGGGGCATTGATACCGAATAGTGCTCACATCATATGCTGTAGTGTGTTTGTGTGTTGCTGCAGGGCTGCTTAATTATTACCAACGTCATGCACAAAAAGCACAACAAACTGCCTAATTAATGGAGCGTCCAACATTCCTGGCTTTTATACTGGCACACAATGGATGCCTTTTTGTAGCTTGGTAATAAATCAGTGGCTGCAGTCAGTCAGTGACAATTCAACACAATGTAACAGTGATGTTTCTGTAGTGCTCGCAGCCACAGTGGTGACTCCAGCATCACACATTACTGACCTCTGTTGTGCAAAGCTTTTTAGGTATTGTTGCACTAATGATACAAATGCGCAAGAAGAGAAGTTAACAGTTAACCAGCAACAACTGGGGAGTTTCTTTCTTTGTTTTTGCAACCACATAAGAGTCCTGATTAGGTCCGTCAAATTGTATCTGTTTTTCTTATCTTTTGTGTCTATTTCATGCATATTTAATCTTGATAAATCAGTACAAAAACAGATGAGACATAAGGAGCTGTTCTCATTTTGTTTACTGAACAGAAGCTAAATAGTGTAATAGGTTCATTTAACTTGTGCACCTTTAGTTTAAGCCTCAGATGGTTATAAAGCACATTCAGGCAAATGCACATGCTCACAGCAGGCAGATTTTTGTGCCAATCGTGAGTGCAGGCTGTAATCTGAACGGGCAGGTGGTAAAAGGAGCAAAACCAAACAGATCAGAGCCAGGGATTTTGTTTCCCAGCTGGTCAAAGCATGAAAGTTTGATCTGGAAAGAAAATGAAAAGATGCAGTTCAGTTTTAGTATCAGTTAAAATGTTAAAATTATGAGGGGATCATTGGAATGAACAAACTAGAAACAATTGATCCAAATCCCTTTTGTCAAGATTTTCCTCAAATATATGCAAAACAACAAGCAAATCAAATATCCTCTGGTTACCCCCCATAAATAAATAAAATTATACCATATAATTTTCTTTGTTTCTAAATAATGTAACAGGAATATTTTCAGATTTTCTACAGTTAAATCGCATAAACACAATTATTAACAGTGAATTTTTTCTGGGAAGAAACCATAAGCAGATGTAGCGTTTATTCATTTAGAAGCAGTGACACTGCCAAGAGACAAAAGACTAAAATGGATTAACAAAGCAACAGTTCTACTCATTAATCAGCTTCAAGTTAAGAGTTAATTCATTATAAGACAGAGAATCAACAATTTTGCAACATTTCATTTCAGATTGCTTAAATAATGGATCTTTAGATGTGAGGATTAATGATGAAAATGGAGTTAAGCGGCAGCAGATGTGAGCAGAGAGCATCCAAAGGGAGGGGCTGGGGTGTAATTTGGGAAGGCCAGTGTGGGTGTCTGGTGACAGAGAGCTGTCATCTCCATCAGCATCATTAGTTAATTATATTGTCAGGGATCCCATTAGTGTTTTTACAGTTCACTGAACTTCTCCCTTTGTATCAACATCCACTGTGTGTGTGAGTGCCTTGAAGGACAATACACTTACATCTGTCTACTTTTATTTCCATCTGTAAGAGTGTGTTTTCTTACTCTTCATCTATCAGTTTCCATCAGATTATAAACTAAGTAGTAAAAGTAGATTTTATGGTAAATCCTATTAAAAACTGTCTTACAAATTACAGCATTCATAGGATATGTGAATTTCTTGAAACCTTTTTTTTTTGAGTAAGTTACTTCACTTTGTATATTATGAGTTTGATATAATAGATTATTATAGTTATGTTATACAGTAAAATAGTATTAGGAATATGATTTTAATTTCCATGTACTGTTTGTCATTAATATTATTATTATTATTGCTGCCTATTTCATGCAAGTGAGGACATCTCCACTAGGGTGCACTGTCATTCCACATTAACAACACCAAAAAACTCGATGTTTATTGTATTTATATATCCTACATTTAACATTTCATAACACCTCTTTTAGTATAGAAAATGCTATAATGTATTCCTCTATGTATTTTTTCATGGCTGCTTTTTTAAAGGAAGAGACTAAGATAAAATGTTAACTAAATGATCATAAATGTTCAAAAATGTGTGGAGGATCAACTTCAGAAATTAGAAATTGTCTAAACAGTGCAGTGTAAGGGTCATCTTAGTCAAAAATGTGCTTATTGGATGAAAGTTTCCCTTCATTTTCAGCTTTTCTATATACAAATTGATATATGATGGTTAAAAAAAACAGAAGATGACAAAACATTAAATAAAAGGCAACTTAGTACATGAAAAGTAGGTATGAGGAATGTAATTGTTCTGAGGAATTGAGAGTTTCTTAAGACTTAATGTTATCAATGAAAGATGCAGATTTCTATGGGCACAGAGACTCTTTGTTTAACATTATTAATATTACCACTTTTACCAATTGTGATATAAACTGAATATATGCATATATTATGTAAATGTCCTAGACTAGCATTTTTGCTGAAGTGCTAATGACCACACATATGTATTTCTCAGTCTATATTAAAATACAATCTGAATACATGGGAAGTAGCCTAATATGTACAGTAGTAAAACCAGAAGTTTCAGGGATAAAAAAAAACCTTTATAAACCAAAGTGGTAGTATTTAGTGTGACACGGTTGCTCAGACAATATGAGATTCATGGCTTTAATTTTCTGATGGTTTACACCAGGTGTTTGTGTTGCTTCTTGTCATGAGGTCATGGGTCACATAAATAGTTACTTTAACCTTTAGAACCCATTTAGTTTAGTTTTTTGTGTGCCTTTTAAGGCTGTGGACATATTTCCTGTGTTTTCTTGTGGGATGTGAAGAAAATAGAGTAAAAAAAATAAATATGTTTGTTCACTTTAACTTCTGCACAACACTGCACAGCATATCATCTAATATATAACTGCTGTATTGGTTTATATTTTGGGAAATATGCTACCTTTATCTGTAAACTGTTAGCGCAGATATCCAATATATATAATATTAGGTGACCTAAAAATGGTTTTCTTTTAACATCCACAAAATTAACTGAACCAATACACATAACCAGAGGCTCAGTTTGCCCAGTTTGCAATTTTACCAAAGTATTTATATCATACAGAGGGAAAAAAGTGAAGGTTTCAATTCACAATTGTATAGCAGTTTACTTCGCATTCTTGGAGAATATTTAATTTCATGTCCTTGGCTGAGATGCATTCCTGATAGCCTGCCTGCTCTGGGAATAAGTTATCTTGCTTTGATTAAAAACTAGTCTTACAATTATCAGAATTGCTTGTGGTTGCAATAATGAAGCTTCAGTAGATAGATATAACACTGTAATATAATATTCACATCTAAAGCCGCTAGTCTGTCCTAAACCAGACAAAAGCTTTTAATCTGTCAAGCAGCTACAAATCATTGAACAAAATAAAATCACAGAAACTCATTTGGACTTTTGCTCCCATTAAATAGCTTTTAACTTTTATTACAGGCGAAACACAACCCTTTGGTCTTATAGGTTTCACGAGTATCTTCTACAGTGTGTTTCAATTTAAGTCTATGATTTTTTTCAGATGAAATTTAATGAAAAGCCTTTAGTGAAGCATTTTAGTTGAAATTGGATGAACACAAATGACAGATGTGCCTTGCTGTGCGGAAAAGCAATGAATGAGCTTCATTCTGTGCATGTACTATATCGTATGAAGAGTCCACCTCCTGAATAAAAATGGACACAAACTGAAAATGAGATTTTTTTATTTATTTATTTATTTTTTTAATACTAGTGCCCCTGAGTTTGTAGTCATTGAACTTATGAAATATACGATGAAAAAAAAAACTGAATCCAGAGTGGAGTAATGGTGTGGGCCGAGGGGATGTTAGCTATTTTCACCGGATGATTTTAATTGCCGTTTCAGAAGAGCAGCATTACTCCCACATCACAACATGTACCAAAAGAGAATGCGAGGCACAGCACTCTGCAGCAATAAATAACCTCTTGAGCCTGTTACAGGAAACCGGCAGCAGAATATCCAAGAGAGACACACACACACAACAGAAAACAGAAACGCCATAGATTTTCCTGTTGCTCTGCACCTATTCATCAAACTCTTCTACCTGTAATGTCTCACATGCTCTTTGTTCATCCTCCCAGTTTTTTCCTCCTGTTGATTTTCTTATACTTTATTTCTATATCTAAGTATCCTTCAATCTGTTCACAAACTCTGCTCGAGTACCCTGCATCTAAATATTTTTTCATCCAGTAAAATTTCAGGTTATTTTGTCTTATTTGTAAAAATGTTTATACCTCTTTTCACGTATTTCGAAAGGAGGCATACAAACTGAAAATACTGACAGTGGTCCAGCCATTTGCTTGGAGACATTATCTTCTCTCACACTTCCTTCTGCTCCAACTTTTGCCTTTTTGTCAAATGATGTATATTTTGTGTAGTAGAACTGCAAAATATGGGCACTGTTAGCTTTACAGATGAACTGAAACTTCATATTACATTACATCACATTATGCAACAACGATGCCCTTTTTTATGACTTGCATTTTTTATTTCCTTTTTCCAAACATTTAAAATCATCACACATCAAATACTAAGAGATTAGAGCTTTGGTAAATTTCCCGCCCACCTATAACCAGAATGGGTCTATATATCAATTATAGAGACTTTTTATGCAAGTATGCCTTTTTAATTAACTTTCTTCCTGATTAAATGCACTTTTACCTTCAGATATAAATCTACTGAAATGAATAAGAAAGATGGCAAAGAAAAATCATGACAGTTGTTAAAGACTGCCTCTGTTAGTTCAAGGTAGAAAGTCTGATCATCTTCAATCTTAAGCCAGGACATAGAAAAAGGGAGGACCTGGCTGACGATCAAGGCTGCACAGAAACTAAAGTTTAATGGGCTGTTGGAAGCCAAAACTGAGATTCAGCCAAGGTACATATGATCCTCTAAGTCTTGCATTTAGTTGTTCTGATCAACATTATACTGATAAGATACAAAGCCAGCGCTCTGAGGATTCTGGAGTCCTGTAGATCCTTAAAAAGTCCAACAGCAAATAATCACATGTAAGAAGTAAGCCTTAAATATCATCTCAACAGGTCATGCACAGTATTTACTGGATTTAACGTTTTAGTGGTTGAAACATGTTGAAAATGATACATTTGAATGAATCTGTAATATGTAAGAAAACACTGGAATTAGGAGAGTTTTGGCTCAAAGTATTAGAGATAGTGGAAGGAATAAGAATCCAATCCTGCAACTGTGCTGTAGCTGCAGCCAGATTATTGCTTTTATATTCGAAGATGAATTATCAAAATGATAATGTGCAGATGTTGTTAGGAGACTGCACCATGTAAATACTGAAAAAGCTGAGTTGTCTTTTTTTCCTGGTCAATATCTTTGAGTTTTTCATATAACAAAACTAAGAAAAAACATAAATGATAAGTACAAATATAAAGCAAGAGGCTGCTATAGTGATGACTGGTGGAGCACTGAGCTCTCTTTTGTCTTGTCCTTTTGTCTTGAATCTCGACCAAGCACCTGCCTAACAGGTTCAATGTATGTTCTGTTGTCTTGTTGTTATGCAAAGGTGATCGCTGTCTGCAAAACAAATCTACCTGCGGGTATAAATATAGTAACCTTGAATCTTGAACCTTTGGAAGCTGATATAGATTCTGTTCTTTCACATATGAATGCCAAATATACATAGTTGTTTTTTTAAAAACCTACTCACCCCAGGGCCGTTTGTTTCCAATGGGAATCATTTCAATGTGACACAACACAACACAATGGATTACCTATTAGCAGAAGCCTCATTCATATAAAATCTAGTTATGATCAGAAAACGGCAAAGATCAGACAAAATTCATTATCATGGCTTCATATGTGACCTTTATTTTTGCTGCTCTTTGTCTCTTTCAGTGATTTTTTTTTTAATTTAACTTAATTTTTTCTAGAGAAATAATAAATAGTACTGTTGGATCTGCTTTGGGTTTTCTTTAATGCTGTAACGTTTGTCTCATTGGTCTGCTGTTTTGTCAAATTATTCATGACATGCACTGGTCTCAGACTGTTGGCTTGGTTTAGACCAGGGATGTCAAACTCATTTTAATTCAGGGGCCACATACAAACCAATGTGATCTCAAGTGGGGCAAACCAGTAAAATAACAACATACCCTAATAGCCCATAAAAATGACACTTTCAAGTTTTTCCTCTTTATTTTGGTGCAAACAATTAAAAATTACACTATGAAAGTGTTTATCACTACAAACTCTCCTTTTAAAAATATGACATTTCATTCAACCTGACATTTCTTAAGAAAAATAAGTGGAATTTTAACAATATTATTCCGCAGTTTACCACTTACACATGTGTAGAACACATCACAGTGGATCCACAAAAGCTCAAAACATTAAGTAACAGGAAGAATGTTGTTAAAATTACACTTATTTCACTTAAGATATTTCAAGTCATTCATATTTGTTCAGGTTATTCCAATTTTTTGTGAAAGGATAGTTTGTAAATGTAAACATTTTCACGTAATTGTACTTTAAAAAATTTTTTTTTAAACTAAAACAAAGACAAAAATTAAGAGTTGTTATTTGTATTTTATTATGATAATATTGTACGGGTCTGGCCCACTAGATAATTGGTCTGTATGAAACCCCTGAACTAAAGTGATTTTGACAGTCTTGAGTATTAATATCTTCAGTGTAAAGTCACCAAATTCATCCCACAGGCTGGTTCAGACCTTTGGAGGGCCAGTTTTGGCTCATGGGCTGTATGTTTACCATCTGTGGTTTAGATATTTTCCCATTTAAGTGCTTGTTATTTGAGTTGTGTTCTCTGTGTGTGTGTTTTTGTTGAGCTTCCAGCTGACATTCTCCTGGTTATGTGGATGTATAGAATGTGTATATATTACAACACACAATATAATGTTACCATGGCAATATAGACGGAAATGTGGATGTTCCTAGGGGCAACGGGGCATAAGAGTCTACATACATCACAAATGCAATATAGAAACTATAGTGATTTGCAAATATTAAAAGGAAGCACACAGTGGTCTTAAATAACTAAAGCCCCATGAATGAAAATGCTTTTTTAAAATATTGTGTCATTCAGATTGCCACTTTTCTGCATAGAAATAAGGACTTTCAAAATGCTAATGTAGAGGAATGAAGGAAAAACCCAATCCTGCCACTACATGACATATGTATTGAAAACACGTAACACTGCTTGGACCTTGTTACCCTTTCATGTCGTGGCAGAAACTGTCAAAAGCAGAATGCCAATTCTGTTGTTGTGAGACTGAACAACTCATCTTTATTCCAATGGAGTGCGTCCTGTGAGTCAGACTATTCTATATTCACATTGGAAACTTCACCAAACTCTGACCCCAGATTATACAGATGTTAAATAACTCTCACTGCATTTTTAATAGTCTAAAAAGTCTTTTTAAAACCTGCAGAAACCCTGTAAAAAGCAGTTCTGTTTACATCTTCACTCATCCTCTATCTATTAAATCACTGCAAAATAAAATAATAATAATAAAAAAAAAAAAAAGTTCCCACACTGGTCGCTGTGGATAAAAAAAACACCAGTGCTCCTATTTTCAACTCGTGTGCCAGGTTGCCACAATAAGCAATAACTTCCCACTCTCACTTCTACAAAGCTTCCAGCATGTGATGCACACCCTGTACCATGCCCCAAAGGTCAACATGAACCTGTGACCTCAGTAGGACCCTGCTGCTCTGGAGGTCACCCGGTTTTGATTCCTTGTTTTGAAGAACGTGCAGAAAAAGTCATAATTACTGGAAATGAATTTCAAACTGATTTTGGAGACGGGAATTCTCACAGGTCCTTACAATCTAGTTCAACTGGAGTTTGAGGTTTAGTTTTTTTTTTCTTTTTAAACACCTGACCTGTAGGTTGTGTCTTTGTATATTACGCATTATATCATGTGAACATCAACAAACTTTGGGGTTATAGGAATTGGCAAAGGAGCATAACCTTCTGTGTTCCTCTTACTGATGGATCTATCTCTATGTGGGTACAGAGGACTTCTCCTTTCTTTGTACCAGCTGTTTCCGCAAAAAAAAGCCCTGTCTTGAAAAATTTTTGTCCTCAGTTTACAATGATAATCACTTCTTTATAAAAAAAAAAAAAAGTAAGACAGTGTTGTGCCATGCAATAATCTAGTTAAAGAATAATTCCGATAACATAATTTGGGCACACTGCAAAACAGTACCAATATTTGAGATTAAAAAGGTACTCTAACATAAAAAAAGCAATGATACCTTATTTAACTAAGCTTCACTTCACCTCACACTACTGAATATAGCGAGGTTAGGTAGTTACTATTAAGCCAGATTGGCAGTGAGGTAAGAGATTGTAAGCGATGTTCAAAGTAGATATAATAAGACCTGTGTGTTAATAGTGTTGATGATGGATATCTTTGTGGCACAGAAGCGAAGTGGCTGAATTACAATATAACCATGACCAAATCCGAGTCATGTTCATTAGTTATGTGCCTTCATACCAGCTCAGGGTTAAAAGACCAATTTTGAGGAGAAATTGCAAATTGCCCCTTCAGGCTCCCATAATCCAAATGGCAGACAGACGAGCAGCATCTTTCGCACAATTTGCACCTCGTAACCTGTGGTGCACTTATGTAGGTTTGGTCAGAATGTAAAGACTGTAGTCCATTACCTGGTAATGTCAAATGAGCCTCTGGAGTACTGATAGACTGCACAGCCACAAAATGTAATCACTGAAATTGGATTTTGAGAGGAAAGAAATGAGCGCATCATAATTCTGACTGATTATCCTGGCAGGTGTGGCAGTGGGCTATGGCTGAGAAAAGCTTTTTTTTTTTTTTTTTTTTTTTTCTTGAGAGAAAATTGCAAGGGTGAAAATGGTCTTTTAGTCACACACACCTACTCCTACTCTGGATCTGTGACTCCTTAAAAAGGTGAAGAACCTGTTGAAAGTATTAAAGGTGCTAAAGCTAATAACAGTACATTTTGTTTGACATTATACCTCCAGTTACAGCATGAAGTGTTCATATTTCTTCCATTGTTTTTGTAATAATATGTTTCTAATACTAATTCTGTTGATCAGTACAACACACATACATGCTGGTGTGAGTTATGCGTCATATTTGGCAGACTTTGTGCATAAACAAATGAAGCTCTGTAAGTAGTTGAGTGGTTAATCACTAAAACCAAACTGACATGTTGAGCAAACCTGAAACAACACATTGTGGCAGTTTATCTCTGTGGGAGGGAGACAAATTATGTAGAGAACCATTTAGAATCAGTGGGGGACTCTAAAGTTAAAGTGCATCTTAATTTTATTTTGTAAATATATGCACGTACACGGCAACAAAATCTCAAAGGGAGTCCGTTTTGTTAAAATTATTGCATCTGTTTTTCCATTTTAGGCTGAAATCATTTGCTGATGAATCCATTAGTTGATTGACAGAATTATTAAGCTAATTAAAAAAAAAAAAAAAATGCTATAAATAAAAGCACTGAGAGCACCTTCATTTATTTAATTTTTGACAAACAAGCCATCGGAGGACATTATTTCAGTGTGTGGATACTGTGATGTGCATTTTGTATTATCTGTTGACATTTTACTGTCTGAAAAATGGATTAAGATAAATACTTTACAGGGAAAATCATAATTAAAATAAACATCATTTGCAGACTTAATTAAAGTCATTTTTTCTAACTATTTTTTTTCCCAACATGGTGAACTTTGCACAAAAATAGTCTTTTGCTGTTTGCTCTGTTGTAAAATATTTCCACAAAACAATGTATTTTTATTCTATCTTCAGTCCTATTGCAATTTAATATCATATTTTACTTCGTTGTTTGTATTTTCGTTGTTGTACTTCATCACACTGATAGAATAGTGTATTGTCATATCGGCACCACAGTACGTAAAACAATACCTGCAGGGTTTTCTCATATTGTGCAGGTCATTTATTTATTCAATCAGTATTCACTAGGCTCCAGTCGACTCCCAATTGCGCAATACTGTTGTCCTTCTGACAAGCGTCACCCTTCTAGAAACAATATGAGTGTCATTATCATTACTGACTTGGCTTGACTTTTCAAAGTAGTTTCCTCTCTGGACTCGCTGCTAATGAGCTCAGAGGAAAGTAGAGGTCAGACTTCCGCTTTGCTGTCCAGCCAAACACCGCCACTGAACAGAACTGTCCCAGACTTCTGAGGCTAAATATGTGACCATGAGATAAACATGGAATAAACCACTGATACTTCTCATGTAATTTGAGCTACACTCTACGGGGAAATCATTAAAATCAGCCACTATAATCATAGATCAATAGGACAGTATCATGTTCTCTCTCAACAATAGCCTCTTCTTCTTTTCCCTTCGGCTGTTCCTTTCAGAGGTCACTAGAGTGAATCATCTTCCTCTGTTTAACTTGGTCCTCTGCATCCTCTTCTCTCACACCAACTACCTTCATGTCCTCTTTCGCTACATCCATAAATCTAGACCTCCTGCCTGGTTCCAACCTCATAATACATTCACTATCCCTCCTCTGTACATGATCAAACCATCTCAGTCTGGCCTCTGACATTTTCTCCAAAGCATCCAACATGTGCTGTTCCTCTGATGTACTCATTTGCGGTCACTCCCGAAAAGAACCTCCAGTTCAGTCCTTTCTTCAGTGTCACTGTCTTTAACCCACACACCATGGCTGTTTCACCGTGGTCTTGTACACCTTTCTTTCATTCTTACTGACACTCTTTTATCACACAACACATTTGCATCACATTAATCCTCTTCATGCTATCTAACACATAAGGCATTGACCCGGGAACACCAATACTGTTTGTCCTGGGCCCATAGCTGTGTTCATCCCCAGGTCCATCCGTCCTCTTTCATCTCTCTTTCAACTGATCTTCTCCAGGTTCTTTTGGTCTACCGCTTTTCCTCTTTCTCTTAGGTGTTGTCCGTCTCATTGTAACCCTCGGGATGGATCCTATTCAGATGTTCAATCCATTGCCATCTCCTCCTCTCATATTCAACTGATAGTGGTGTTGAGGTGGTCTACTGGTACAGTTCTTTGTTTGAGATGGTTGTTGGCCAGAATATTCCTAGCATTCTTCTGAGGCATTTAGTTTGGAATATGTCTAGCTTGTTTTGATTTACTGTTTGGATGGCATTCCAGGATTCTGCACTATGTAAAAGGACTCCTAGAACATTGTTCTTCAAGATCCTTAATTTGATGTTTGTGTTTATCATGTTAGACTTCCAGATGTTTTTTAATGATACAAACACCCCTCTAGTTTATAAAATTTTGCATGTCTTTTCCTGAATCTCCATCTTGGGTGATGTTCCTGCCCAGGTAATTGAATACTTTGACTTCTTCAGCAGTATTTTTGTATATTGGGAGTAATTTGCTTGACCTTGCATTAACTTTCGTCACCTGTTTTGTCAGTGTTGATGTTAAGGACAATCTTTTTTTACCCTCCATGTCACTGGTCTTGCTTTGGATGTCTTGATATCTATGTGCTAGGAGCGCTGTATCACCAGCAAAGTCTAACTCTTTCATTTAGTTTTCTTTTTGTCAGACATTTAAGTAGTTTTTTCCTTCCTGACATGTTTCAATGGAAACACTTCCGTCTTCCTCAGAGGTGTCACTTGATGGTGTGTGACATGTGTTCATCAGGGCGGAGACAACCTGTCAGATTTGACAGGTCGGACAATTTTGCCGGTAGTCTTTGGACTGCTACAGAAAGAGGACTGCGAAGCTTCTTCTTTTTGGACTGAAGTCTAACTCTTCTAGAAGCTTTCTTTTGAAAGCCTCAGATCAGCTGAAACACTCAGTTTATCTAAATCCAGGTTAAAGACCCACCTGTTCTCATCTGCATTTGAATAGAGTTTACATTCAGAAGTTTAGAGATCCACTGTTTCTTTTAAGCTTAAACTTTTTCTGTTTTAATTGGTTATATCTGTTTCTTCCATTTTAATTAAATTTTTTTTTTTTTAGTTTGAATCCGTTTTTATTTTCTCTTTTTAATTTTCATTTTTTATGCCTCACTTGTGATGCTTTTATGCCTCATGTAAAGCACTTTGAATTGTCCTGTGTATGAAATGTGCTATGTAAATTAACTTGCCTTGCCTAGAAGTTCAACAGTATCACGCAACACACTTTTCTCCACCCATTCCAACTTGCACGCACTTCTTTACCTCTTTTCCTGACTCACTGTTGCTTTGGACCGTTGACCCTAAAAGCCTAAAATCCTCCAGCTTCTTTATCTCCGCTCCCTAACTTCACTGTTCCACTTGGGTCCTTTTCCTTCACACACATTTGTTCTGTCTTGCTGGGACTGATTTTAATCCTTCTCCTTTTGAGAGCAAACCTCCATCTCTCTAGATATTCCCCCCACTTTCTCCCTGCTCTTGCCACAGATTACAATTACATCTGCAAACATTATTATCCAAAGTCTAACCTCAACAATGAGTATCATCAGATACATGTGAGAAAAATATAACTTGCTTTGTTAAATGGATTAGTTGTCGCTATAATTTAGGATGTGAACAGTGGGTGTTTTTTTATTAATGGAACACTTTCATGATGTTCCATGAAGAGCCTAGAACTGTTTGATGAGGTTTTGTATTAAAATACTTATTATTCATACTGCCTATAAGTATCTCAGTTACTCATGTCTATGAGGTATTACAAAATGTATAGAACATAGGATTTGGGGTTTTCACAGCACGTAATTGAATTTTTTTATTATTATTTTTTTTCAAGAAACAATATAAGAAAAATACAGTAGTTGGAGATAGAATTTACTACTGGATTACCTGTTGATTTGCTGATATTTTACACTTTTGTGATAGACAGTAATGTGCAGAAGTCATAGGCTAACATTAATTTTGTTGGTTGGGGGGGATTGTGCAGAAGGGGATTTCAGGGAGATGTTCGCTGCCGCTGTTGTTTTAAGCATAAAAGAACGTGCTGGGCTCACAGGACACTGTCGGTGATAAGTCAGTGTGGATGTACTACACTAATGATGGGGTTGTCATACAGATTCATGTCAAAAATCCCGAACTATCCCTTGAAGATCCAATCTGGATATATAGACAGAATGTACAGAAGTAAAAAGTAAAGTTTCTGGAAAAAAATAAATGAATAAATGCTTCTATAAACCACAGTGGAAGTATTTAGTGTAACCACGTTTTGCACTTAACATCTATTTAACCCTTTTGGTCAATATGAGATTTATTTCAGTATTTTTCTGATGTTTTCTAGGTTTCATTCAACACGTCACCTGTTTCTAGCAGTTTGTGCTGATTTTTGTCACAGGGTTACGTTAAACAGTGATTTTACGCTTTAAAACCCATTAAGTTCAGGTTTTTGTAATTTTTTTTCAGGCTTTGGGCATATGTTCTATGTTTTCATGTATGTGAAGAAAAGAGAGTGGAAAATGAATATATATATGCTCATTTAAACCCTGCAGGAACAACAATAGTAAAGGTGTGTGAGACTTTAGCACAGTGCTGTATATGTCAAATATGTCCAACCATACTTGGCTAATAAATATATAGATTTTATTTTACTGTTCATAAAACCTAGTTAAAATTGATGAAAGGAAAAAGTAATCCACTGAATGATTCCATTATTGGTAGCTGTAATCTGTACTTGTTTCTTAATGCTCTGACCCTGAACAGTTAAATTCCCTGAATTATTGCAATTAGTGTTTGATTGATTTGTTCTGGTTGAAAAAAGGTGTGGTTTACTCTGACGTCTGTGGTCCACTTTACCTCAGTCAAGTTCACTTAGTAAAGCAAAAAAAACCAAAAACTATGTTTA
This sequence comes from Maxillicosta whitleyi, assembly GCA_029822895.1. Taxonomy (NCBI): domain Eukaryota; kingdom Metazoa; phylum Chordata; class Actinopteri; order Perciformes; family Neosebastidae; genus Maxillicosta; species Maxillicosta whitleyi. The sequence goes on along the minus strand of JAPSES010000098.1, from coordinate 1,655,458 downwards.
TGTTCCTTCAAAATAAATGCACATAGATGTCCAAGTACATGCGTTTTATGAGATCTGAGTGATTTTACTTTACAAAACATAAACATTTTAATTAATATGGTTATTATAGTGTTAGAGCATTATGTAGATAATGCTTAAAACTGAACAGTTGAGAAATTGTGTAAAATGATGCTGTCAGAATGTTTTAAAACATTTTTCTAAATGTTAAAATTTTGCTTCAAATTGTTTGCTTTACAATTTTAAATAGCCACGCAAGCAGTAACTTAAATGCATTTGTATTAAGTGTGATACATTATTTTAATGACATTTCCAAGATTAGACATGACTGCATATTACTTCCTTTACTTAAATTATACATCATATATGTAATATCAGTAATCAAGAAGAACAAAAGGAAATGTGAGAGTGTGAGACCACAATTTGTTAAAAGAAAAGAAAAACTGTATTCTAACACATCAGGTTAATGATTTTTAACCCTAAACAGCCACCATCAATCAAAACCATCCATTGATCTAAAGTGTTTAATAACTACTAATCAAATCAATACATTTTCATTATGAGTTCTTCTACTTTTCATTGTCATCAGATATGACCCATAGGCCATGTGGATGTTCAGAGGCTCCGTAGTGAACATGGAAATGAGCATCTTCTGCAACATTGATTCACCAATAAAACCAAATGTAATTTGATATATGACAGTGATTGTATTTTCTCATTTCTAAGTTCCGTTAATGATATATTTTGACTAAAAAGTCAAACTTTCTTCAGTTTTATTAATTAATTTAATGTCATCTACATGAGCAACAAATGAAACAAAAGAAAATTACTTGATTTTCATTGAAAATGCAACATGCAGAGTAAACATTGATAAAATCACTGAAGAAATGATTCATTTTAAGAGAAAATTCAATTTTAACAAACTAATTTAAGTGTTTAAGGGTTAGAGTTCAGTATCACAGCTTTATTTTTGTTATATTTTCATGAATTACTGAAATACTAAAACATGAAATAAACTATCTTGATGTAAAATAAAAGACCACTGATGCATATTGACAGAGGAAACGTTTGTAAAAGATTTATTACAAACAAAATGTTCTCATATTAATCATTAATAATTATGTTCCAGCCTCACCAATGACACACCCATCCATGTGGACAGTCCACGAACCAGACGATGTTGGTTTTTTATTTTGAAGGTACTGGCAGGAAGTCGTGTGTCTTATTATGTCGTGTTTAACACCGTTTCCCTAAACGCAGCTGGCTGTAAAGATCCGAGCTGAGATCCACAGCTGCGTCCGAGTGGCGCTGAAGTTGTCCTGCGCTCGGCTCGTGCGCACGACTCACCACCTCCCACGACACCTTTCCCACGACGCTTTCCCCTTCATGGCATCGGAACGGGACTTCAAATTGTCCCACTAAACTTTCCCTGCACTCTGCGAAGGAAGAGGTAGGAGTGTTTTCGTGTTTCTAAATTATACAACTTATTTACGTGCGTGTTTGCGCGTCAGCGGGCGACGTGCACCCGGAGGGGACACTAAACCCGGACTGGTCAGTAACAGGCGAAACTGGTCCAGGACTGAGGCAAAGCACGGCAAAGCAACAAGTAGGAGGCCTATTGGTAAACCGGGAGACTCAGACATCAGATTAGACGTGAATGTTGTCCATGTTAACTATAACAGAATAAAATCCAACAGGAAACTGCGGTGCATCCAGGTTGAGATTGTTTTATAGGATCCTCTGGGGGGTTTCACACTCATCTCCTGATCTAATACAGAGAACAAGCAGCCTGGAAATTGAAACTGGTAACACACTGTGTCCTTTGAGCCTGCCTGGGAATATAAATGCATCCCAAGCTTTATAATATATGCTTAATTTTTGTGTTTAGTCAAATCCACTCATTTTTGTCCCTGTAAAGCTGTGCCATAAATACATCTATACATGCTCTGTCTTTGCAGTTATCTAAATATTAGTTCAGCATCAGCAAAAAATAAAAAAAAAAAATCATCAGCTGCATCAACTTCAGTTTTCTAATGATTTTCTCTTTTTGGTTCTCTAATGTAGTTTGAGAATCAGGCTTTGAAACTTAAACAAACTAGATTAGAATGATGGCCTACTTCAAAAAGCACTTATCACTGTGTAAACATGGGGCTCCTATCAACCAGCTGCTCTGAAAAACTGGGGATGAATCTGAGCTCTTAGATTAATCCTGCAGTTTTGCCTGAACGTCATTTTTTCAATTAGAATCTTTCAAATTCTACATGGATATGCCACATGATATGGGTTATTTTTTTTTTATACCATTTACTGTATATATGCTTATCTTCTGAAATCTTCTACCACAATTAATAATAAAAATCTAAAATATTGAATAACTTCTGGAGCACTAATCTTATTAATATATCTTGAAATAATAAACATCTAATGTGCAGTTTGTTATCTTGCCGTAGTCATCAGTTATGACCTATTTTGGACGTTCAGAGGCTCTGTAGTGAATGTGGAAGCACTGTCATCTTCTGCAACATCAATTCACTAGTAAAACACCAGTAGTTTCACAAAGATGGTGGATGCTGTCATTTTTCTGTTCACGTATTAATATCTTTGCTGAAAGTGTTTTTTTTGTTTTGTTTTTTTTCCCCCCTCAAGTTTAATCTGAGCTTTTCTGAACATCTACATGATCAGTGAATTAAACACAGGAAAATGCCTAATTTTCACTGGGAAAAAATGCGAAATGCAAATGATAATATTATAATAAATGGTGATATATCTTAAAGGTTAAATAGAGCCATGAATTAATTTAGTGACTGTCACAGAAGTAACACTAGGTCTTTGTGGGTGAATAAAATACCGCAGTCATTGAGGTGAGAGAATGATGTGTTTATGTGATGACCTGCCTTCTCTCATCAGAATTAAGTGTTTTGTGCAAAGTATGTGACAGGGCAGTTAATGATTTATTTAAGTAAAATAATACTCAGTCATGTTCTAATCTTTCTTGTGGTTTTTCAATGCACTTTATTAAGACAACTTTTATGTCAAATATTCCCCCCTGATATCTGTTACTATTCAGTTTTTACATCTTGAAATTAATGAAAATATAAATGAACTTACTCCACAATATAGACAGCAGTTCTCATGTTTTCTATTTGGTCTCAATAGAGTGACTACTTACATGGGCAAAACAGTCTAAACTCTGCCACTACTTCCACCGTTTTTAAAATATATTTAATATAATTCAGTGTTAATCAGTTAAAAATTGTGAAGTTAGACATAAAAAATCGGGAAAAAATTAAGTGAACACTGCGGTTGTGCCAAATACTATGACTTTTCTATTGAACTTTTGGTTTTAAGTTTGTTTTTTCTTGAGAAAAAAATGGAGCAAATAGTTTTCATAATTTTATTTTGTTATTTTTATAACATTGGAAGCATGGTATTCAGCAGCCACTCTCACTTGCGCTGCTCCTTTTTTTTTTTTTTTTTTTTTGCAGTGCTGTTTCATATCAGTTCCTGACTGATATTAAGGAGTCAGAGGTTGATGCTGAGGAGGCAGTGAGATTGTAGGATGGGAAAACGACACGGCCTTGAGTTTTTGTGTAAAAGGCATGCACTGGTGGCTACTGGCCAGGAACAGTTCTGTCACATTTTGCTTTATTTGGCTTTAGCCTTGTATAATTTGGGGGAGATGAGGTTGTATTTGTGCATGTGTGCACATCGATGATTATATATGAAGCGATCTTGTATGAGTGATATTTATTATGTTAATTGTACTTTTGGTCGAGATATTCAGTTTATGTCTATTAGAGGGGAGCTTCTTCCTGGCCATCTCTGTGCTGTACACTCCGCGCATTCAGTGAACCTGGTACTTAAAAGGTCATTTTTATCAAATGATGATGGTTTTCTGTATATGGGCCCTAGACACTAGTGGCAGGATGAGCTGTGGAAGATTTGGGAGGTTTTCTCAACACTATAAGCTGCCAGCTGGTGGACAGTGGAACAGTGAAAAGGCAACTTTGAAGGCCAGGTCAAATGTTCAAAGAATGGAAAAAAAAAAAAAAAAAAAAAAAAAGAAACGTATTCACATCTGTTTTACCCCCAAATGTAATTAGAGGCAGAATCTCTTTCTTTGAAAATGACTCATCTCCTGGTGAATTCTGTGTAGTTGATACAGAGACAAGGTCACTGAAGACCTCGTAAAAGAAATATCGAAGATTTGACCAGACGTCTCATTCTGCTGCTTCTTTATCTTTTCAATCCTCTGCCCTTGTTGGACATAATATGAATCTAGTGTCTGATTAATTTGTTGCTCCACTTCTCTTTCTTTATTATCTCGATAGTATGGTTTATGTTGCATTTGCAGCTTCTGTAGTCCTGTTTATCAGTTCCTCATCTGTCATCACTGATGAGCTAGTGGGCAAAAGTAATTAAACCTCAGCAAGTAAAACGAACTCCTTGACATTTCATCTATCTTTGTCAGGTAAGATCCTGTAGACGGGAGAGATAAACCTGTCCTCCCACTGCCTGCTCACGGTATTTGTGGCCAAAAGGACGTCATTTATTAGAACAAAATTAATTACAAAGCCCTGATATCTGGCAAACGTTTTTTGCACAGCTGTTGAGCAGTCAGAGGGTAAACTGTATGTGTGTAAGTTTTTGAGGATCTAATTGCACAACTGAAAAATGATTTCAATTTAAGTTCATATTTATGTTTTCATTAGTATATGATCAGTTCAAATTATGTTTATCTTCAGGGTGAGTAGGTTGGGGGGGCTGAATATCATTAATGGATGGAGAAACCTTGGCGCTCTACATTGCTTTCTGAAGTGACATTTGAAACCAGTACAATTTTATGATTTGGCTCTTGCCATGTTGACTTTTTGGAGCCAGAAGTGACCGTGTAGAGAAAGAAAGTCCTGCCTTGTTTAAGAAAAAATAATGTATTGCACTCGGTAGGGAGAGAAGTAGTGTTTTGATCCACTCTGAAGTATACGATCATTTACACATATGTTTGTCAGTGTTGTGTTAAAACTGAACTATCAGACTGTGAAAATGCATAAATAAAGTCGCGAAGGTGACATCATCAGAACTCTTCAAAATCTGTTTGGATGTGTCTGCAGGTTCAATCAGAAAGTTTATTTTTTTTATCCTTTTCTGATGCTTTCTCACCCTGCTCTTAAGGCAAAATGCACCAAAGCAGCAGCTGTTTTGGAAGTAATGAAGTGTATTAGGTGCAGCAAGAAAATGCAGTCTGTTGAACTGTTTAACACAAAACTAGAACAAATCTATATTTCTGAGGTTGGGTTGCATGGAGCACATTGGAAGGGACCTGACCTCAGTTCTCTATTTGAACAAAGGGAACATGATGGTCAAAGAACAAGACCTCTGATCTGAAGAGGGCAATTCTTAGAAAGAATTTAGTGTTCTTGCAGGTGGTATTTTTAATAGCAATAATGCAAAAATGACAAAATGCAGAAATGTTGTTGTCAAATTACAATTGTATTGAATTGTATTGCTTGAAGGTAAAAGTAAATAAGCCCTGTAGGGAATAGATTTGGTGATTATTTATGTGCTTCCATGTATGAACCAATGAGGAACGGTCACATTAGTTTAATATAAAACACAAAGAGAAATGATAGAAATTGCAAGAGAAGAGCTGCAGAAACAAATATTGGACAAATGATTTGAATTCTATATGATCCAGCTTCTAATCTGGGAACACAATTTGACGTCTGTTTTAGTTTTTATGTTGTTCTATGACAAACTCAGTGGTGAAGTGTGAAACCGTAAAGATTTAAGAATTATTGTTATTGATATCACAGTAGTGGATGGAAACTTCCCCTTTGCCAATTTCCTAAAAACTGCACATTACATTTGGAAGTACAACCAAACGAGTGATTATTCACCAACAAATGTATTTGAAGTCTCCAAGTACCTGGGTAGAACATTGGTTGTGAATGTGCTGACCCTGAATCTCCTTAAATATAAACCATTAAAGGGCTGAGCGTGGTCTTTGCAGATGTTTTGTCATATCTACAAGTAGAGTTGGTTTTAAGTGTCCTGTTTTGCTGGTAGGTTTGGGGGGGAGGGGGGACATCCGTGTTTTGGTAGAGTTTTATAACTGATGTCACATGTACACTACAGAATGGTTCATCGTGGAAAAATAAAGTACAGATATTGAGGATAACATAAGACTGCTTGTATATTAGTATATTAGTAGTTGCACCACAAGCGTTGTGTAGTAGACCTACTTAATGTGTGAAGGTTTAGTCCAGGATCGGCTGGTCTCAGAGATGAAAAGTAGGTGTTGATTGCTGTGGTAAAGTGGGTAAACATTAGTAAAACAAAAGCTTATAATAAATGAGTTCAGTCTAATTATGTTGCATAAGAGAGAAGCCAAGGCAGCATTCATTATGGCTCATAAGGCATTTAATTAAATAGTTAAAATTCTGCTTCTGTTCTGTGACTATACTGGCTGGATTGACCTGCAAAATACCATGTTTATGTCTGTTATTCACTTGAGATTGTTTTATGTTTTAATTGCACATACAGTACAAGAGCAGTGGGCAGGTGACAACTGGTAGAAGTTTATTACTGATATAAATAGATATTCAGCATGCATAGATGTCTCAATTTCTCAGAATGATTTCACAGCTGCAAGAGTCCAGTTGTAGAGTAACTAGATTGAAAAATAAAAATTCACTCTGGCTTGTTGTTCAGCATCCACAATAATTAATGGCCCGCAATGTCAGTTATGGCTTTGTGAGTTTAATTACTGGCAGTTTTCATCAGCGCTCATTTTACGCTTACAGCACAAGACTCCAGCTACTCCTACGGATTACTGAGTATTTTGGCCGGCCAAAGAAAGCCTCTCTTGGTTATTTGACAAGATTAATGGTGCTTTTATTTTTTTGGGAATAAATAATGATTTCCAGAAATGAGCTTAAAACCACAAAACTATGAGAGTGTATACCAGCTTTGAGTAAAGACAGACCCCTGCCATCCAGAATGATTAACTCTGTTGGGATTTTCTCTATTTGATGTTGTAAGAGTAAACTTAACATGTCCTCAGATGTTCCAGAGTTTGATGGCTTTATGTTTTATGTGTATTGATCTGTCTACAATGCATTACAGATCCTATTTTCTATGTTTTACTCACCAAAGAAATAAAATCTGTCATCATATTGACGCATCAAGATCACTTTATGCAAACCAGTGTTTTTAAATGACACAAAAATAAGGCTTTCTTTTAAAACAAAATGAATAAATAAAATGGTGTTCTCAAAACTAAAAAGAAACTAAAATTCTAGAGGAAACAGTTTTCATTTGTATTTTTGCATGAAAATGAAATCAGTGATTTGAGCTGACAACCCAAGATGTCCTGGCACAAACAGTTTACACCTGGCATCATGGCAGTGGGTTTTAAAGGATTATTTTGAGTAATGAATCTTAAAACACACTGACACTAATAAAAGCTTAAGTAAACTAAGCACCAGAAAAACTAAAAGATCTGTATTAAAAACTAATCAAAACTAAGGTGAAATTGGAAACAAATGGGGGGAAAAAACTCCTGAAAATGTGAAACTTCTCAGTGTTAAAACACTACTGTCTATATATAATAGTATTAAAGTCTTTGTACGCAAGTATTTTTAACCATTGCTTTTGTCTGTCTTACAGTTAAAATATCCATCCCATATCTCTGCTCTGAGTCCATCTGCTGCCTTTCACTGATGTGACACCCATGGCTGGATGGAGACTGACGCCTGAACATTTTTTCTCCCACAAAAACACTCTGGTCCTGCACTCGGTATCGGTCGAATCTGCCCATGTTTTATTTTTTTATTTTGAGGCATTTATTCATCATGTGAGCTCATAGGTGACATTAATTTAAGTGTAGGTGGCTCTGCCGGTTTTTGCAGTTGTTCTGTTCCAGTTAGTTGTGTGTCTTGCAATTGTGGATAACTTACCACAGTGAGTCTAACGCCACACCAGGGGTAAATATGAGTGTGTCTTAGGTCCTTAGTTAGTGAGACTTTGTGCAGTTGTAATGGCTGCTGCCTCTCCAGAGAAGGATCAGCCCCTCCTGCAGCTCCAGGAGGTGGACTCCAGTCGAGTGGGCGGTCGTGTCCTCTCCCCCATCCTCAGCTCCTCCCCCTCTTCCGCGCTGTCCCTCGAAACCAGCCAGCCTATCTGCATCCCCTCTCCTTACACCGACCTCAGCCACGACTTCACCTCCATACCATTCTACAGTCCAACCATCTTCAGTTATGCGAGTGCAGGTATACCGGACTGCTCCTCCGTGCATCAGTCTCTAAACACACCCTTATTCTGGCCCAGCCATGGCCACGTGGGGTCACCCATACCCCTGCACCGCTCCCAGGCTCGTCCCCAGCAAGGCCAGACAATCCAGAGTCCATGGGTGGAGCTGTCACCAAGGGACAGTATCTTAATGACCAGGTAGGACTGTGTCTAAATAAAAGCTTAATCTGTTAAAATATTGATGTGGAAATCTAAAATGGAGCATGGGGTATTCCTGAGTAAACTACCTGCTAAACCTTTTTCTTTTTAGACCTTGATTGCTCAGTATTTCTTGTTTGGATGCTACTCTTTATCCAACAGCAAGAGTCTGAGAAGGCAATCCCAGGAGAGTGAGGATGGTGTGGGGTCGTCAGGTGGGAAAGCCGACCTCCACTACTGCGCTGTGTGTCATGACTATGCCTCAGGCTACCACTACGGAGTCTGGTCGTGTGAAGGGTGTAAGGCTTTTTTCAAGAGGAGCATCCAAGGTAAGGCACAGAAACATACTTGATCATCTTAGATTTTTATTGTGGGAAGATGCCTCTGGACCAAGGGGCGAGGATCTCGTCTCCGTGAAGAATCCAATGTGGAAGTGTGTTAAAGGGGTAAAAAGCACTAATGGTCCACGTGCTTATTTATCCATTTGCTTCAGATCATTTCATAGGAATTCTTGTCTTCAAGTGTACTTGACATAAAGATATGTGGCTATGTATACTAGTGTAGTGTGTGTACATTTGCACACATCATTTATCAAGTGGGCTAATTTTTTTAGCTGATGGTGTGTATTTTATGGAACTGTTTTCATTTTTAAAACAGCACTTACACAGTACAGGAGAAGTTCCAAACTTTCTGTTAGGCTGCATTAAATTAACAAAAAGCCATATAAAAGACTGTATATTACGTTGACAAATTAAAATTCTGAATGATGAAGTTTGTGAATTCATGCACTGGTGACATTTAACTTGTGAATTGTAACTGAGAAATTAGTCTATTTGTAGTTTATCTATATCAGTAATGGATCATTGTGCCCCCTGCCCTAAATAACTGGAGTGACATTGTAGAAGAAATTCACTGCAGGGAGACTACAGTAAGCAACATATGAAGATTGATGGAAAAAAATGGACATTATACAGGAAAGATGACTGACACTATTGTATAAATGTTTTTGTTGTGAAGTTAAAAATGAAACCATAAAATCTAAATGTATATATAAAAAAAGCATTGTGATTATATCGGGCTTGTTGCTTTAAAAAATAAATCAGCCAAATGGGTGAAGCATACAACGGTAAAGACTCTCACGTGTTACCACATTATCATGTCAATAAAACAGACTTTTCAATATTTTGGTCCAAGTTAATTTTTAGAATAGTTGAACATAATATCTAAAAGGTTTTGTCCTACTTGATATTAATTTCTGTCCAGAACCGCATGTTTTGAATGTTTGCGTAAAGCTTAAAAAAAAGGAAGTCCACATGTTTCCGAGGAGTAATTTCACATTTTTCACTGAAAAATTTTATCTCCCAAAATTATGTACTACATAATGTTAAAGGGCTTATAAATACCTAGTCAAATATGTTTAAAACGTACATTGTTGAACATCAAATGTATCCATGCGTTACTGTTTGATCGGACCCTTGTGTTTTTCTCTTTTTCTGTTCCTAATTGTTCCCGTCTTTCTCATGTCTTCCAGGACACAATGACTACATATGTCCAGCTACCAATCAATGCACTATAGACAAGAACCGCCGTAAAAGCTGCCAGGCCTGCCGTCTTCGCAAATGCTACGAAGTTGGCATGACCAAGTGTGGTTGGTGTCTCTTTATGGTCACGTTTTTTTTTTTTTTTTTATAGTTGTGCCAAGTGTAGATCGCATATAAAGATGGATGCAATGATGGCTCTCCAACAGTGAATCCAAGGAATCTATACTGCCTCCTGGTGGTTGGCTGCAGTAGTCATGTCAGTGTTAGTCAGTGGGGCTTATACCAAAGTATAGATTTAATTGGGGCATTTTACTCATGATTTTTTTTTTTTTTACATTAGGATGATTTACAAATGGGCCTATTAACTATGAGACTGGTTTTATCTTTTCCTTTTCAGTATGAGCAGGAAGTGGTCTTGCACTGTCAAGTCTTTGTGTACACAGGTGTCAGTAATTATTTGAAGCTGTTGGTGTTGTCTTCCAGTATGATGACCTTGTTGTGCACGTAGCATACCCATTTCTGCACTTAACTTTGTATGTTTAATGTGTAACTCAGCTCCTCATGTCTGTCAGTCCCTGCATAATGAAAATACAAGCCTTTGGAATTTGTGATTAAAGACCACTTTGTTTAGTGACACAGCTGATGATTAAGTCAGAATGATATTTGATCATGCTGTATCATCATAAATACAGGTTGACCCCAACTTCCCATGATGTGAAACTATTTACCTGCTCTAGTACTCACACATAATACTTTTGCTGTTTTTTAAATGCATTATGGGATAGTAACAGCCTCTAAATTTTCAAGTGAGTGTTGGGAATCGAAGGGTGGGTTATAACTCTTCAGTTTCCTTTGATCAGGTATGCGAAAAGAGCGTGGGAAGTCGAGGAACCAGCAGATGAGGAGAGTGACCCGTCTGTCATCACAGGGCAGAAGCACTGGGCCAAAGCTGTTAACTGGACCGGTACTGGGTTTACTAAATGAACCTCGCCCTCCTGTACTGACCCCAGAACAGCTGATTGAACGAATAATGGAGGCCGAGCCGCCGGAGATCTACCTCATGAAGGACATGAGGAGGCCGCTGACCGAAGCAAACGTCATGATGTCTCTCACCAACCTGGCCGACAAAGAGCTGGTTCACATGATCAGCTGGGCCAAGAAGATCCCAGGTGTGTATTGGAACATTAACTGTACTTTCACTATTTGTACTACGCAATCAAATTTCATATTCCATAACCTTTAATAACAGCAGATGTGTTGATGGAAGGTGGATTAAAGTTTAGTAACTCTAGTAGCCGTGGCCGGGTTCTGAAACTTCACCACCGAGCAATTTAGTAAATTTACTGCTGTTAACCCAGTCATTTATTCATCTAACACTCATGCATTAGTCATGAACAGAGACTTTGTCAGATTTTATGCTGTACTTCAATGTCATTTTTTAATGTTGGGCTAAAACTCTCCTATTATAAGCTGTTTGGTGCCTATCAGGCACTTAAAAGGTCCAAGGTGTGTAACCTTTAGAAGGCTCTAAGAGCACAAATGGAATATAATAGTCATAATTATGGTTCAGTTCAGTTTAGTCATGCAAAAGTGAGGTAAGCACGCCATGTTGGGCCACCATTCTTTCTACTGAAACTCAGAATGGATATGTGGGGGACATGTTGTGTTCAAGTGTGTTATCGTCTATACTGAGCTCAGAATGAACAATACAAAAACTGCTCAAACAAAGAATGTTTTCTGTGAAAACTGAAGGTTGCACTCAGTAACGTCACCACCAGATGTCACTAAATATTACACATCAAAGTCAGCTTTATTTTCAGTTTTGCCATAGGTACATTGCATACAGAAATCAAAACTGAAATTACAAAACTATAAGGCCCCACAGTACAAAATTAACATAATAGAAAAAATATAATACAATATAACAGTAAACATCAAACCTTTTGAATAATGCAAAGATTAATTCAAAAGCAAGTCATTTTCTTTGTTACATTTTCGGATTGATGCTAATACACACCAAATCGCTGTTTACAAAAATCATTCCCTCATTTATTGTTTAGCTGTTTTTGGAGTACACTGTGTTGTACTTGTGGGTCAACAGTTATCTTTTATTAGGTTTAGATCTGATTATTGTAAAGAAAGATTATTCCCTAAACCTTTCCATCTCTCATATTCTGTGGTTGGTGGCATTTACATCCTCCAAATTATTTCTTTTTAATTTTCCTCTGAATAACTGTTAAATACAGAGCTTTGTTTAATGGGCCCAGTACCTAGAACATCTTACCTAAATATAACGTCTACTTACCATTTAATCTCCCTGTTGAGTCCAGGACCTTGCTCAACTGTAGAATAATTGTCTTGTCGAGACACAGTAATTGTTCTAGTTCTATTTTTTTTTTAAAAAAGGGGGAGCCTCTATAATGTTAAACGGGGTGAAACTGCAAACGAACAATGAGCTGTAACTTTGATTCAGTCGGTTTATCTTCAGCTAATCTGCATGATAGGAACATTTAGATTCAAAGCATTACTGTAACTCAGACTTCACATACCTGAACAGTCCTCTGGTTCTTCACACACATATTTTAGCCTAATGTAACTGTGCTCACTTTTGTTAAGGTAAACTTCTTCAACACTATTCCTATGATACAACCATGTTTTTAAAGGTGCTTTGAGTTGTTTCCCTATGCACACCAGAATGAAAACATGTGACTGTGTGATCCTGTCTCCTCAGGGTTCGTGGAGCTGAGCCTCCTAGACCAGGTCCACCTGTTGGAGTGCTGCTGGCTGGAGGTGCTGATGGTTGGACTGATGTGGAGGTCTGTGGACCATCCAGGGAAACTCATGTTCTCCCCTGACCTCAGCCTGAGCAGGTAACAATGCTGACACACACACACACAGTTAATATCCTGGATGTTTTGAATGAACTCTGGTCAACCATTTCTTCTGTTGTTCTTCATTTTTGTGCCTTTTACATATTAACACAAAGGCCACTTGAATACTTGAAACCTAGTACATCATTTTGTAAGTGAATGTCATTTTTTTGTCCTCCTTTCATCCAACAATGTATCATTTCCAAATCCCTCACCTCACCACCTGCCAGAGATAAGTCTTCGATCCAGTAAAATTACAATTCTAACTTGTAACTCATGTCAATGCCTTCACTTTATAGGTATGACCTTAGCACTGACCTTTCCTTCTGCAGCTTTCACACAGACTCACTTTTGCATTTCAACCAGTTTCAGCTCAGTGGAAAAAGCAGACTCTGGCTGAAAATAGCAGTTGTTTCAACATCTTATGCCCTAAATCACATATTGTTGAATTCCTTTAAGCCTCCCTTCATTATGCATCGACTTTCACTTTTCAAATTTTCCTCTTACATGCACTGTATACATCCAAATTGTAATTTCAAATGGAAATGCTTTTTTTTTATAAAGAGTATACACCAGGTAGCATTGACTAGAAGTGAGAGCCCATTCACAGCAGAGAGTATGTGTGATGATTCTCAGCTCCTTCAAAAACCAATACAATGCCTGCACCCACTGTGTTTACTTAATGGCTGTTGGACATATTTTCATTTGAATAAAACTATTTTTCTGCTGCAGAAAAACTCTTTAGAAGTCTACACAGCCAGGCAACAACAAAACACACAGAGTCTAATATTTCATGGGTCCACCTTTAGTTTTGATTATGCTTTAAAGCAGGGGTCACAACTATCCTGCATGTTTTTAGATTCCTCTTCCAACACATCTGATTCAAATGATAAGCCTATCATCAAGCTCTGCAGAAGCCTGGTAATGACTCAACAGGTGTGCTGGAACAGAGCAACATCTAAATCAGGAGTGTCCAAATCTGGTCCTTGGGGGTCAGTGCATGTTTTAGATGTTTCCCTCTTCCAACACATCTGGAAGCGATTACATTGTTATCAGGCTTCTGCAGAGTTTAATGATGAGCTGATCATTAATTGAACCATGTGTGGTTCTGACGTAAAACAGGATAGTAGCTCTCGACGACCAGGGTTGGCGACCCCTGCTTTAGAGTTTCACCACAACACCTCTTTAGTAAGATTATGCAGTGTCACAACTTCTGCATCTGTCGCTCTGGAACAGGGACTCATCAGACCACATGACCTTTTACTATTGATCCATAGTCTGCTCTTTATCAAACTGAGGGTTGTTTGATTCAGTGAGTAGCTCAGACATATTCATCACTGCAGTAACTGAGTAGGACAGCGGTGGCTGTTCCGTAAGGGGGCGTAGACTCAACATCCCACTTAAAAGGTTTTGTGAAGGAAAAGTGTAAAAATGTCCCCAGAATAAAAATATGTTTCAATTATTATATAATACTAGTTCTGTGTCCTGTGCTTCATGTCAGAATGTATTTAATAGGATAACACCAGGGCTTGTGTACTCTCATCTCTCATTGAAGGATTAAAGTTTCACTCTGGGTCACACTTTTTCACACCTGTAACCAGAGGATTTAGTTTTTAGTCTATATGTGGTTTTCACCAAACTGCCAAGTTGACTCCAGTGAGACAGAGGAGTTTTTAAGATGATTAACTTGCTCTGAATGTTACAAGTAACAAAGTTTAATCTCCTCTATCTCTGTGTTTTTAAACTTTAATTTCTGAAGCCAAAAGCCAGTCACTTATTTAGTGGAATAGATGATAATGAATTGTAGAATACATGGTTGTGATCAAGTGAAGAATGGCAAGAGTTTGAGTAGTACAAAGAACATTATTTTCTACTTCATGAGGTGGAAAACAACATTCAGGGTTGACTAAATTCCACCTACATATTAAAGTCTTATGACAAGTTTTATAAGCTGATTGAAACATGAGTTTGACTGCACACATTCACAAGTGGCTTCATTACGAGCTGCCTCTGCACTGCAAACCTTTTACCCATTTACTAAAGTGAGGTGGGGCTTTTTTTTTTTTTTTGACCAAGCTTTGTACTTTATTAGGTTAAAGCAGTGTTTTTCAACTTTGGCACATGACATTGCCTGGAATTCAGATACAGTCACTTAAAACTTCTAGGAATTTATAAAAATAAAAATACATGGTGAATTGAGAGACAATCCCAATGCATAAAAGACTGAAGCAGAAACTGAAGGACTGTGCTACTGTTTATTTGTCAAATGTTCATTGTGGTCAGTTTCAGATGCTGCAGCTCTTTCATAATTCATAGTTTAGTTATGGTTTGTTCAGTATTAAAGATCATCCTTGTAAATACAAGCTGGACTGATAGTGCACATCCTGACCAAGGAAAATTAAATTCTCACTTTGTGCAGTAATCTAAACCTGGCTTTTCTTCCTTCATCCATAATAATATACATTATACAGACTAAATGTGTCTAAAATTAATGTTTTTTTTTTTGTTTTTTTTTTTACAACATACTGTAGCAAACTATTACATGATCAAAAATAAATAAATTTAGCGGGAAAAAAAAAAAATCTGTTTTTGAATCGCCAGACATTTGTGACCTTAAAATGGGGTCATGAGCCAAAAAATGTTGGGAACCACTGGGTTAAAGTCTTGGAGCTGATGATTAATGTTGGTTTGTGTGTTTGTATATTAGAGAAGAGGGGAGCTGTGTCCAGGGCTTCGTGGAGATCTTTGATATGCTGTTAGCTGCCACGTCCAGAGTGAGGGAGCTGAAACTGCAGAGGGAGGAGTACGTCTGCCTCAAGGCCATGATCCTCCTCAACTCCAGTAAGTGAACTGTGTGTGTGTGTGTGTGTGCGCTCGCTGTTCTTTGCATCGTGTGCTTTGTTCTGTATGCGTTACATGGGTGTATGTGATTGGGGAGGGTTTGAGTAGCATCTCAGAATGTTCTGCACATGGTGGGCAAGGGGAACGGGAGAGTCAACGTACCAAAGAAAAGCCCAACGGGAACATTGTGTAAAGTCCGAGTCTCTGCTATCATTGGTTTTGCTGGAAACTCAAAAGTACCAGCCATTACATGTTAGATGAAAAACAGGATCACGACCCGTCATGAGCAGTTTTTCTGTGAGTTGGTTAATAACATCCGAGAAATGTTTTTTTTTTTTGTTTTTCTCTGAAATGCCTGAAACAGACGACGGGTTCCTCTTCAGTTTGAGCTACTGGACTCTGGAAAAGTGTTTGCGATGTGATTATTCAACTAGAGAGGATTCAGATGCATTTAGCTGGAAGATCCGGGTTTTTTCCTGGCCCAAAATGCACAGAGGTCACGGTGCTCTGATGTGTACTGTGCCTCGAAGCCTTTAAACAACAGAATAGTTTACAGTTTTTTGATACCTGCCATTGGGGGAAAAAATTAGATACGGTAAAACAACTTTTACTTTAGTGTCCAAGTTTCTGTGATCTCTGATTAATAAATGATCTTTCCCCCACCCTAAAGTTTCCACAGCTCTTGGAGGGAAGTATTTTTCTAGAGCAGTAAAGACATGTTTCCATTTTGCAAAATATTACATATTGCTGCAAATGTAATTAGAAAAATTAGACCAAAATTAGCAGAACATTCTTGTTTTTGAATTTTGTATCTGGAAAAAAAAAAAAAACCCTTGAAGATGTTTCTTCTGGATTCATTATTCCAAGTTTGCTTTATAGACTCTAGGTGAGCAGTGCTTGTGCAGACAGCAGAGATACAAGAACAATAAAGGAGGAGATTCAGAAAACAATAAAACTTTCAGAATAATTGACAGATTTACCAAAAAAAAAAACAAGGTAAATGACTTAAACAATAAAACAAAATTGAGAAAGAGCTTGAAGTAAAATATGAAATAAATAAAACTGAAAACAGGCCAGAGACTTTTTTTTTCTGCATGCTGTCCCAGCTGCGCAATGAATTAATCTGGATTTTTCCAAGAGCTAACAGCCAATAGAAACATGATCATGTAAGGGGGACACAAAAATGAATAATGAATAAAATCCTGACCACATTTTGCAGAAACAGAATACTGTTCAACTTGAATATAATTGTCTTTGTGATGAGTATTAAAATTATCAGTAATGGTGTGAAACAGTAGCTAATATATATAATTAAATGGCATTTTACAATAATGGATCAGCTCTGAATCCTAATAATGATGGTATTAGAATTTGACTGAGGTTATTACTCACATCATACTGTGACATTCAACTCAATTTTTCCGCTCCAACTTGGTGTTGAATATAATTTCTTTTTTTATGTTAAAGAAAATCAAAGCAATAAAACTAATATGGAAAATGGGGTTGGACTGAACGAAATCTCATTCTACAAAAATGTGTCTTTAGGGTGTATTCTGTGTCTCAGTTTTACTGGAAATGGTTATTTTTCCATTTGATTTTCCTGAATATGTTGTCTGCGTATATCCAGACATGTGCATCGGTTCGTCAGAAGGCAGCGAGGACGTGCAGAGTCGGTCCAAGTTGCTGCGTCTCCTGGACGCCGTCACAGATGCTCTGGTGTGGGCTATCGCCAAAACAGGCCTGTCCTTCCGCCAACAGTATACCCGCCTTGCCCACCTGCTCATGCTGCTGTCACACATCCGGCATGTCAGGTAAAAAAAAAACTGGCACGTTATTTTCATTAATTATATATTTATGTCTGAACCCTGATACGACTGGGCTCATGTTTTCTTTGCAATTAAGTGTCAGAAAATGTCTTTTTTTTTTTGACAATTCTTTTGCGCCTTTGTTTTCAGGAAGAACTAAAGTTTCCATTAATTATCAACATTGTAGATAATAAATGCTTAAAGGGGTCATATTTTGCTAAAGTTTATTAATCTGTGGTTCATTTATTTGTGTATTTATTGTGATTTCAGACACACAGTATTTATGGTTTATGTAGACCAGAGGGAAATGTTTTAAAATATAAAAGTCCATTAAAAAAAAAACAGACTTGAAGTTCTTGGCATATTATCATCAACTCAAACAGGCTTTTTAGTCTTGAACGTTCGGGATCCATAATATGGCTTCATATTTTTTACGTCCAGCTCTTTTTGCCTGTGTGAAAGTCTCTGTAACGGTTCCTTTCTCCTTGTAATAGTCGTACATTGTTGCTGTTAAGTGTTATATAGGAAAGCTTTGTGGTGCCATTTGAATTTTGTGGATAGCACAAACGGTTCAGGAGCGACAGTAATTAAGTGCAAAAAGCAGCACCAGAGGATTGTTGTTGTTGTTAAAGGGTTTCTTTTTTGCCAAAACACTCTTATTTCCATTGTCACTGAGCTACTTTTATTAGTATTAATCCTGCTCACGGTCGTGTCACAGAACAACCATCGTTTCCTCACCTTTCTATTGCTTTTCTGACGTATGCAGCAACAAAGGCATGGATCACCTGCACTGCATGAAGATGAAAAACATGGTGCCTTTGTACGACCTATTGTTGGAGATGCTGGATGCTCACATCATGCACAGCTCCCGTCTGCCTCGCCGGCCTTCACAGCAGGAGGCGACGGACCAGATGGAGGTTTCGGCGCGGCCCCGTGGCTCGCACAGCGGCCCCTCCAACACCTGGACTCCGAGCACCACTGGACATGAAGGTGAACAGCACCAGTCAGAACAGATCAAATCACCTCACTGATGCCTCACAATTCAGACACGTTGAGTTTTCACCACGCTCAAGAGTGATGAGACGTTTTACCTGAACAATCTGCGGAGCGATACTTCTGTTGTCGCTTAACTGGTGAAAAGTTGTGTGGCGCTATGTAGAAATTTTGATGTTCCAAGCTGAAACTACAAATGCAGACATGCCAAACTTGTATTGTTGCCTTACCACATTGAACAGGATGCAGAACAAACTAGCTTAAAGGTTCATGTAATTTTACTGCCATGATTCTCTTGGGCTGTGCAGCTAATTTCCTACTGGTTAGCAGATGAGCAACAAAATATGGTTGTAGTCGTTACAAATAGTACGACAGTTTTCATACACTGACACATTTTTAGAAAGGACAGAGCTTAAAAAAAAAATTAAAAAACCCTCATCAAACTGAAGCAGTACGTAAGAATGACTATAGATTCTAAATCAGATCCACAACAATGGAGGTCCAACAAAGAATGATTTCTCTGCAGAAAAATGCAAATTGTAGGGTGATGCACATTCAGTCGTATCATAAAGTGATACAGCAGATCTGAATAAACATAGGGAACCATAGAGTTGATACATTTATTATATTAAATAATTAATCTCCCATGTGACAAGATGGCATTGCTACTACTACATATTAGGCACAAAAATTCATGGAAGCAACAACTGTTAAATATTAAAATTTCTAATTACATTGCTGTAGTTTTTATCGTATAGTACAGTTATTTTCAATTTCGCATTAGGCTGAATTAGGTAAAAAAAAAAGAGCTAAAGCCTAGCATGAAGACACTGGCCTACAACGTAACCTCAGCAAGACTGTTATGTAGCTGACAGGTTAACATGTCTAATGAATTCCACCAAATGATAATTACTAATACGTCATCAGAAGTTTACACCCATCATGATAGGGGACCTCCATCTAATCACGAAAGCACGCTTTATAGCACCTGCTTACAGCTAAGGGCTTTCTCTACATTATTTCTCCCTGTCCTGTCTTTATTGTTGAAGATATCTTAGTAGCTTTTTGTGAAGAATCATAACCACTGTTGTTTTTATGATAAAGTTGCACTCATACGTTGAGTTTTGCTAGAAAACAAAAAAAAAAGTATATTTTTGTATCTTAGTATTCGCTTTCCTGCAGCAGCTCCGACAATCAGGATGATGGAAAAATGCATATAATCAGCAAATATATAGACTTTAAAAACATTGATCACCGTGCACTGATGTACCAGTTTAGGCTTCGTCTCTTACCTTGTGGTCACTGTTCATCATATCATACGTCACATACTGGACTTTCATTGCAAACATTTAAAGTGAAGGGATTATTGCTTCAGTTACCAGACCTCATCTCCTTTTTATTATTATTATTAATGGACAGACTCACTATTTTCCAGTTGTCAAAAGCCAAATGGACAAAAGTGCTCTTTTAATTATTGCCCAAGATCCTTTCCTATTGTATTTGCAGTGTAGCATGATGGGAGGAAAAACTTAGTTTTGTATAAAAATGACAGTTTCCAAGAGAAAAATGGCCTCTTTGGGTTTCCATCCTGCAGTAATGGCAACAAAATCTTGCTGACTCTGTCCAAATCAGTTGACTAGAAGCTCAATATTAACTGTAGAACAAGTTCATAGTTTGCATAATTCCAGGTCAGACTTTGCATGAGCAAAAAATAACTTTGAAAGTGTAATTTGTCTCGTTATGTTCATAAAAATGCAGTATAGTCAGTATATTTTTAAACAGACTATAGAATTTCCATTATTGCCTTTATATAATTATGAACTGACCTGTTGTAAAAGTCCAATTCAGAGATTAACCAGTAATGGCAACCCAGGTTTTTCACTAATACCAAAATAACTTTGAAAACATTTGTAGCAGACCATATGCAACTTATTGGGATCCTGTTTAATACAAAAGACTGTTTATTTTGGGATAATTTGTGTTCACCCGCTTTCTCTGGAAGATGAATCATGTCCATTCTGTAAATATTCTCCAAATGTCTGGTTTAAATCATTTTTTTTGTTTAGTGGTAAAGAGGAAATTTTAACGTACCATTACAGTGCCTCACATTAAATCCTGGATCTAAAATTAACACCGTGTTTGTGGATTTAATAGGTCTTTTCTCACACACACTGCTTTTTGTTTCAATCTGGGCAGTTCATACAATGGAGCAAAAAATGAACTGAACGAGTAGAGCAATGACAGTGTTTACTAACAAAAACTTAGGAGCATAAATCCACTGTTTTGATCATTATAAATAAGCATTATATTATTACATTCTGTACATACACATGATGCTTTTCTATATTGTCAACAGTGCATTGGTTCATGTGGAAAAGTCTGTTCCAGCCTAGAAAAATCTGCAAATGTAAAAACAAAGTGATTTCATACAAGTTAATAATTAAATACATTAAATTTAACCAGTGTTTTCAGTATACAAAATGTTTTTTTGTTTTTTTTTATATATATAAATCAGTCTTATGATAAAATGTGTAACTAGCTGAACAGTGGGGGCTGACTGATATCTTGGGTAGTAGTTTTGCAAAAATGTTTTGTTCAGGAATTTCTTGCAGCTTTCAAGAAGTCTCTTTATAAATCAGTATTATCATGTGGGTGGAGGGCCATTGGTGTAGTGTAACATGGGGTAGAAGGAGCGGGCGAAGTTGTTGGCCACAGTACAGCTGGGGTCGCCCTCGGACAGAGGAATCAGAACAGGGAGGAGCAACAGGAACAGCAGGAGGAGGTGAAGAGGGAAGGCGGCGCGAAGAACCCGGTAGAAGAAGGAGCGAGGTGGGGACGAGTCTCTCGGCTCTCTGTTGGACAGAGGACACGTGGAAGATGTTTCAGACAGGTATTCAACACACGCACATGAAGCACAGCCTGTTACAGCGTCTAAAAGCCTTGCATTTCCAAATCTGCTTTTAATACTTAAAAGGTACTAAATATGGTAGATCTTAAATTCTGTTGTCATAAACGTGTGTATTGTGTTTAAATGTTATGCACAGAAAGTAATGGTCTGCT
This sequence comes from Maxillicosta whitleyi, assembly GCA_029822895.1. Classification (NCBI taxonomy): domain Eukaryota; kingdom Metazoa; phylum Chordata; class Actinopteri; order Perciformes; family Neosebastidae; genus Maxillicosta; species Maxillicosta whitleyi. Next base: position 1,633,903 of record JAPSES010000098.1, on the reverse strand, counting down.
CAATTCCAACCTGACAATTTATATTGAATTCGGGAACTGATTATCACTAGCTTTTCATCCCCTGCTGAAAAATGACTGGGAAGGGTGGGAATCGAGGCTAAAACCTTGGAGTCATGAATTCTTGCCGTATGGCTGTGAACTGGGCATTACTTAAACCTGTAAGAACCCTTTTTTTAACGGTGTGTAAGTGAACTCATCTCCATTCAATGCTACTGACTGCCTCTGTGTTGACAGATTAAATGCTGATGCTTTTCAACGTACCTTTGAGTGGAGGAGCCTTTCTTCGTGTGTGAACCTTCCTTGGAATCCTCTGCAGATGCTTTTTGGACGTTTGACACAGACTCACATTCCTGAAGTAAATGCAAATAAATTCCTCTGTGATTGAGCTCAAAGTTGATTTAAAATCCTCATAAATGCTGGTCTTGGTTTCTTACCAGACGCTGCTGCACCGTCCTCAGGTCTTGGTCCACCTGCCCCAGGAGCAGCTTCAGCTTATTGCCCGTCACATGGAGTTTCTCCTGGGCTTCATCGACGTCTGCTCCGTCCTCAGGCTGCAGCTGAGACCACAGAGCCTGGAGCGAGGCCTGCTGACTCCGCCTGAGCTTCAGCTCCTCCTGCAACTCCTACAAACCACAAACACGGTGAGGAGGATGACGACACATGACAGAACGATGACGTAAGTCCTGGACATTAACGGTTTCCTTACATTGAGTGTGTGATGGTGTTGCTGCAGGGCTCTGACAGGTGTGTGAGGGTTATTGATGTCCACTGCGTAGCGTCTGCTCTCCGCATGTGCCAGCCACAACAGCAGTGAGTGGAGCGTTTCATGGAACTCCTACACAGCACACGTTAAAGGCAACATGTCAGGTACGTTTCAGTTAATTCCAGTGCATAATTATAGGCTTCACCTCAAGTAAAAATGGAGCTCAAAACAAGTGCTTAAACTCAAGGCTGTGTGTTTGTAAAGTGCCAGGTTGCAATGTTTTGAAAACCTGCCAGTTAACGCCAGTGCAACTAGACCAGATGGTGTTTGGTTTCCATAACAATGACCTTCTGTTGCAACTGCAGGCTTTTTAGAGCTGAACATAATTTATAGTGTCTTAAAGTCTGAATGAAAATCGTGCTACAGTTGAACATCTGTATTGACGCAGGAAGGAAAAAACAAACTGAAAAATGTCTCCATTCTGTTCTTAGAGCATTCCTTATTTAGAGAAGTTGGAGTACAAACAGGAAACGTCAATAAGGACAGAATTACACCAGGCGTATAGATATGAACTGCACTAATATTACAGCACATCAGGATCTAACATGTATTTGTTTTCATAAAGTGGTTTGAGGAGAATAGTCTTAACTGCACTGTCACCAGCAGGTGGCGCTGTAGGCTACATTACATATGGCTCTAATAAAAAGCATGTTCTCCACAAATCTGCTGAATCAGACTAGTCAGCTGATCAGTCACATGGGTTTAAATGTTTGCCACATCAGTTTATTTACTTTTATTGAAAAAATTAGTAGTTTTTTATTTTTTTTATTTTAGGGCTTTTGTAAATATTTTCTAATATCAAACTTTAAAGAATGGATTAAATATATTTATGGAAATACACCTGTTGGTGATCCAGGGCTGCATTTAGTCTGAACTTCGACCTTAACTTTAATCAGGTCAGCTTTTACACACCTACCTAACCTTCTCCACCTCCACCTCTGATTCTCATCAGTTGTCTGGTCATTAGAGAAAACAAACTATTCTAAATGACAGGACTGCTCTGGGAACAAATGGATCTTATTATCTTGTTTAAGAGACTACTATAACGCAAGTAACTCACCCAGAAAGCATTTAATGTTTCAAAACAAATTTTCTTTGTTTTTTTTTTTATTAAGGCTAAAGAAAATCATCCTATAACCCCCAACATAAGATCGAACACTCTTGCATTTCAGTCTGATATGGCTACGTTTAGAATCTGAACTGAAAACACAAAAGTGGCGTTGCATTCTCACTTTTAATTCTGCGTTTTGGGGGAAAAACCTGCTTGCACACGGACATGCAAAAGTGTGCAAAATTTCCAGTTATTGATGTAGCCAGCACCTGCGTGGAACCTTTCTACTTCTGTTCCTGTTCTCCCCTAGTGCGAAATACACTCACAAAACAGGAAATGCAGTTAGGGCAACTTGAAAGTCTGTTACTGGAGTTTTTTTTTCCGTACCGGTAGTGTGCCTGATGTAAATTCTACATGAGAAAATGCAGTTTTAGACTTTAAAATCAGAGTGGAGTGTTTTTTTTTGTTTTTTTTTACATTTCCACACTGGAAGGTGGTTTCACTTTTTTGTGTTTTGAACCCCCAAAAACACTGGGCTTAAATATGCTAGCTAGTGTTTTCCTCACCTGGCAGCGCATCAGTGTCTTCCTCAGACTGGTGTCCCACTGCTGAAGGACCGTACATGCTCTGCTCCAGCCTCGGTTCACATCGGACAGTCTCTGCTGGAGTTCTGGGACTCCCTGACCCCTCAGGTTGACCGACAGCATCATAGACTTGTAGCGGGTAAATGTCTTCTGCATCTCCTGCGCAGAGTGCACTCATGAGTATAAAACTACACAAGGAATGTAGCCCTGATCAGCTGTGTTTGTTCCATAACTTTACCTTCAGCTCTTTGGCCGTGGTCGTCATGTCCTCTACACTGGTTGCTGGGTCACACCGCCAAAGCGCCTCCAGCCCTGGGATCATGTTTTCCAACCAGGAAGTGATGTCATCTAGGTCAGAGGTGATCTGCTGAGTATCCTGAGGGCCGGTCTGGAGGTTGGTCCTGGTCTGGGCTTGGAGCAGCTCCCACCGCTCAATGACGCCTGAGAACAGAGGTATTAATGGCAAACTATTGTATTATTTGGCCATTAGTGGTGCTTAAAACCAAACTCACCACAAATAAATAGTGGAACAAACGGCAATAAACTAAAGTATTTAATACACGTCTGCCCTGGATTCGGATTGTTGGTTTTTCATAGGCTGTGTTCCGTTTCAAAATACAATCACTGGCCACTTTATTAGGCATGCTTATTAACAGAAATATCTAACTGGCCAATTGCATTACAGCAATTCAGGAATGTAAGCGTGGTCAAGATGATCTATAAACCCAGCATGAGAATGGAGGAAAGCCTCACTGAAATACTCCTACCATGCCACATTCAAAGTCAACTACTGTGATTTTCCTGCTTGCTTTGACTGTTAAAGCACTTTATCAACTGCTGTTTTTTAAAGACAAAATTGAATGACCAAAATGTTCAACGGTCCTCATTTAGTGCTTTTCACTTTAAAACTGTGTATAACATATCTATACACTGTTCAGTTTTATGCCATGCAGTGTATGTATGTTGAATAGTTTCATTCTATGACTGATCTCTCTTCTCTTTTGTGCTTACAGGCCCCTCACCTGACTGTTTTTCGGTGTTAATCGCACCCGTCAGACCGAGCTCCTGTGGTTGTTCGTCATCATCCAGTATCAGTGAGACCCTTTTAAAGCTTTCAATGCTGCCACTGCACTGAGACATGAGTCGCAACTGGAGGGAAAGATGGGAAAGAGTCAGGCGCTTCATTTACACTAGATTTTTTTTTTAAATTTTTGCCAAAAATCAAATGTTAGAAACTTACATAGCTCCCCTGTTTTAGAGGCGTACTGGTTAGGGGGGGTGGAGGTTGGGTGTGGCCTTCAGCTTCACTTTCAGCCTCTGCTTCTGATCTCCATCTTGGAGATTCACATACAGACCTGCTCGAAACTGAAACATAAAAACAATGTATCTAACAGCAAATGTTTCTTTTTTCTATTTACTATTTTTGACAGCATTCGTATCCTTCCCACAGACATTACTTGTTCTACTTCATATTTCCTCTGTATTTGGGCAACAACTAACTCGACATGATGTGAGAATGTATTTTCTCATTGCATACTTAATTAATATTACTGGAAGTTGCAAAAGAGTAATGTGATTGTTTTTCAGGAAAGATTACTTTATCTGTATACAATAAAAGACCTAAAACAACATATAACATGTATTGCTTCTTGATAAAAAATTACCAGAATCAAATAAATAACATCGTAGAAGAGTGAAATGACTCATGATACGTCATGTCAGAAAGGCTGAGTAAAAATAATAGATGCACGCCTGTTCCACACAAGTAACATTAACTTGATTCCATCCTGCCGTTATCAGCTAGTATCGGTAGCTGGGTTTCCATTACCCTCAAATGCAACTTGGGCCTTTTGAAGGCTTGAACTGGTTTGTTTCCACAGCATTAAATATCCGCCCCATACGTCTCTCTGTGAAAGCTGTACAGGACTTCACTTTAGAATCATGCATCACAAGCCAAACACCTACGAGTAGCTCTGTCAAAATTATAGAAATATCGCTTTTATTTAGCTGAAAACTGGAATGGAAACCCAGCTACTGTTTATTTATACCCACTAAAAATGAGTTTACAAAACAGTAGGCAACAACTAACTTCTAAACCACTCATAAAAAATATCAGCCGCAGAGCAAGCAGTTTGAAATAGAAAGTGGTCTCTCCTGTAGTATCTTCAGCTCAGGACGCATCAATCATGTAAAAAGCTCAGATGTACGTCTGCCATAAATGTGCTTACACTCAGCAGTGAGGTTTTATATGGAATGAAAATTACATTTCTTTTTAACCTTGACATATTTAAGTCCCAATAAACCAAACTTGGTAGGCTACCAGAAGTCTTCAACTTGCATTTTTCAGGGGTCTGTTTTGCGTTTAGAAAAAGGCCATAATCCATGTGTTCCTCTGTAAAATAGGTGTAGATGTACCTGCACTGAAGTAAGCTCCCTCTTCCTCATCATCGTCATCCTCATGTGATGATGAGCCTCCCACGTCCCCGGTGTGGTCCCACTCCAAGGGCAGGGAGTCCACGCTCATGGGTGTCTCCCGCCCTGAGTGCGACAGAGGAAGGGTCAGCAGGTGGGTGGGCGTAGCTGGGAGACTTCCTTGACTCCGCCCAAGCCACGGTCGACCAATCAGCTCCAAGCTAGACTCCAAAGAAAGGCTGGTAGCTGAGACTTCAGGTTCTTCTGTGATCTAACATAAAGAACAGAGGATGTCAGGTACATGGATGTCGGTTCCACGGTAGAACCTAAAAGTGTAGCAGTTGCTACTCTTGTCAACTTCTTTTTTTTTTTTGACAAAACCACAGCTAGGTTTTACCTAAGAACATAATTGCATACCAGGTTTTAAGTTCATTATGTATTTACCCTGCATGACCTATTCATCCAGCATTTAAATTATATGAAATTACAAAAATACAAGCTACCATTCACATCAGAAGAGCAAATAGAAAAACCCACATCTATTAACAAACAAATAACCCTGGATAACAGACCGGCTGAGCTTATCTGTAAACAGATTTTTTTTAAATATACATTTGCGTGTATGAAACTAATTATTTTGCATTAGTCTGAGGAAAAATATTTGAGCATCCAGCTTACAGGGGGCTGGCTGAGGCGCTGGTGGAAACGGACCAGTCGGCTGAAAACCTCCTGACAGTAGGAATGAAGCTCCTCCAGTTCGTCTTCTATCAGCGCTGCGTCCTGGGGTGAGCTCTTCTGGATCAGACCCTCTCCAAACACTATCAACCCATCAATCCGCTCAGTGTTCAGGGTGATTTCCTTCTGGAAACTCTGCAAGGACACAGAGGGATGAATTAACAAAGCTAAATAAATTAAGCAGCACCTGTAGAAAAGGCTCCAGTTAATGATCTGAGGAGGAAACACTTTTTTTTTTTTTTAAAAAAGAGGCCAGTTCGTCTAAGTGCTACAAGATGTGTGCAAAGAAGAAATAAATAACCCAACTTGGACACGGTTGGTTTCATAGGGTATTTGACTTAATTTAAAACATGTTGGTGCAGATCTGTCCATAAGCTGAGTGCTCACATTCAGCTGCTGTATCTTGTGATGGACATCACTCTCTGAAAAGTGTTCGACGTTGGTGAGCTGCAGGTCCAACTCCGTCAGCCACACCAACATGCTCTCCCTGGTGCCTTCAAATTCCTCCCTCTGACTCGTAAAATACTGAAAGAAAATAAAATGAGGTAATTATGAACATCTGTACAGACTGCTTAAAAAATCTTACAATATCCCAAATGAAAACTTTCATTGTTTATCCGGGCCCATACTAAACTGCAAATAAGACATTACTGTTTTTTTTGTCACGAACAGGAAATAAAGATATAGAGAAATGAGTGAGTGAGTGAACACTAAAAATGATCTAAACAGCATGATGTTTATAGATGGTACTTTTGTAAGATGCATGATCATCACAGCTAACATACAATAATACACATTTTTAGATTTGATGTTACATTGAAATATTATAGTAAAATATTCTGATCATTAAATGTGTGATAATACAAAAAGAGTCAGATAATTCAACCTCAGCAAGGCTTATTCTGTGCAATTAGATCACACAAGGTAAAATTAAACAACAATAGTATATGTTCACTTCTTACAGAGACAAATGTGAGAAATGTTGAAGGCAGGGTTATATTATTCCTGTTTTGTGCCATGTACCTTAAGTCTACGGAGGATGGCAGCCACTCTGCGGTGTAGGGTGTCCCAGCGCCGGTTACCTTCGTGGACCATGGCCTTGAGCTGACTGGCCCGGTCTGTGCGGTTCTCCCGAGCCAGCCGGCGGTACTGGTTATTGACCAGCTCCAACTGGGTCAACCGTTCATGAACTTGCCTCTGGAAACCCTAAAACAAGAAGAAAGCAACAGACTCAGAAACAGTACATGACATGATTAGCTGCTTTTCTTTTGAAAGGGAGCCATCAGCAATAAACTTATATACTGTATTCATTTATTTTTGCCTGTGTATAGTTTGTTGTGTTTTTATGGTTACATGTGTTTTTTTAATGTTGTGCAACACATGGGGCAGTGCTCTAATTTTATTGTATGATTGTACAATGACAATAAACATTTATATTATGTTATGGATTAACAATAAAGAAAAGCATCATGGTTGAAGAAAATGCTTTAAAAACACAGAATTTGTTGAGTTTGTGCTTTGTAATTAGAATATTCAGAGTGAAGTGAGAGAGAAAAAAGCATGATGACGTAAATGGTGATAATGACGCAAACATTTCAACAGACCTCAAACTTTTTGAGTTCCTCTTTGGCTTCAGTGTAAAGGACGTTTGCAGTGTTTGGGTTGGCAGCAGAGCGCTCTGCCATCTTCAGCCAGTCCTCAAAACGCGAGTAGTCATCAAGGAACTTACACCAGAGCCTCCAGGTCTCCTCAATCCTACAAGAGAATCATTCTGGAGTTAAAAGTCTACAGAGCTAACATTCTGACAGGTGCCTCAATATGTGCAGTACGCCTTTGTTTCTGCAGCAGTGATTTATTAATAAACCGAAGGGGTGTTAATAACCGAGGATAACCTCCAAGGGCTTTACAGTGAAATCAAAAGAAAACAAGACACTTAACTTCAGTCTTTTTAAAAGAAAATGATACATTTTAAGACTGGTTAACTGATCACAATAACATGCTTTAACACTGCACAAAATTAATATTCAGATTATATTATTGTATTGTTATTATTATGATATGCTGGAAATTATTACAGAACTATTTGCCATGTACATAATTTGGCAGAGTAATGCAGATTTAAATACAAACCACATTTTACTTTGTGGATTAGAGATCTGCATCATTTGGTGTGTAAGTTTTACACATATGACAACCACTTTTCTATCAGTCAGGAAACATGGATGCCTTAGATTTAACAAATATACCAATATACATGTCCCTTTTTTAAGCGCTGAAACACGAGAGTTTAAAAACACTACCCATATTAATATGTAATACAATTTTATATATAGTTTATTAACGCAGGATGTTTCCTACTGTCCTAAATGTCTCTTAAGACTAAATGTGAAAACAGCTCATGGGACTTAAAATGGAACAATTCACTTGATTTGATTAGACATGAACAGAACGAGTGCAGCTGTAACTGTGGACTGAAGTAACTGGATGTGGAAAAAACACCTTAGAGAAAAGCTCAACTTTGTATATGTATACATGGATAGGTTGTCTGTCAGATTCTACCTGAGCCTCCTGTCCAGAGCCATGGCACAGATGGTCCTCCAGCGCTGGTCCAGACTGTGGCTGGTTTCCTGTAGAGAGTCGCCCTCCACCTCAGTGCTCCCAGCAGCATCCTCATCCCGGAGCAGAACATCACACAGACTGAGTACTGACGCCACGCCCTCTGTGTGCTGCTCAATGTCCCTCTGCAGCTCCTGGACAGACACACAGACAGACATGAGGATGGACAGACTGTCAGTCCATTGTATAGAGAAGCATCTGCCCACAGATACACAAACCAGAGGTAGGGGGGCTCTGAATGGGACTACCACTCCCATATTTAAACAAAGGACTGATATGAATTATTAATCATGAAGATAGATGGACTGAAGCAACAGTAACAACTCCGTAAAGTAGCAAAAGACACAACTTTTAAAATGGACAAAGACTACAAAAACACAGGGAACTGTGTGTGTGTGTGTATGCTGTTGTTGTTGTTGTTGTGTACCTGCTGCTCAGCCAGCCTCCTCTGGATCTCGTGGTGGTGACAGACGCTGTAGGTGATCGGCCTGGACAGCTCGGCCTCGATGCGGGAAAGCCATGAGCGGAGGTTACTCATGTTTTTATCCAACTGCTGCACCGTCACCAGAGTCTCCTTCAACTTTTTCACCCTAAACACACACACACACAGGTTTACAAACTATATGGCAATTTTGAGTGTTTTCGAGTGAATGAATGAAATTAAACATCCCTCAAGTCAAATGTTTTATATATTTTAGTCTTGAATGTATAATTGATGTGTGTGCGTCTTACAGAATATAAAACCACATTTCATTGCATTGTACAAAGGTATTTTTGCAATGACAATAAAGCCTATTCTATTGTAAAATGAAAAATACTAACAACTTCCCATTAATGCTGCAAAGAAATCCATGTTTAGACCTAAATAAGCTATGTACTGTACTTTTGCTGCTTTTCTAGATCGCACGGAATTTTTTTATTAACCTTAGTGGAAGGGTAGGGCCCTCGCCAATCAAAGCAAAAACTTTTTTCTTTTCACTTTCTTCACTGAATTGCAGGACTCTGGGTCTTCAGTGGAGGTACGCACTCTACAGATTGACCTTCAAGTGTTTAATTACAATTTAATGGAAAAGAAAGAGGGAAGAGGGTTTTTTTTTTTTTTAAATAAATAATAAAATTGCTAAAAGACGCATAAAAATGAAAACTAGAAAAAGTGAAACAGAAAAAGAAAACCCATTGAAGAAGGCACAACAGAGAAAAAAAAAGGAGAAAAAAAAGAACAAACAATGACAAAAGAAAGAAAAATGACCCAAAATACAATATTTAGTTAGAAGCCTAAACCCCTAACTCCTCTCAGGTATCTCAAACTTCTAAGGTTACCACAGCAACTGACTCTTTTGTGAAACACACAAAGCCACAACGACTGGTGTCATAGCAACGCTTGGAACAATAAAAGCTCTCCTCCACAGCTTGAAAGGCTGAAGTGTGCCCCGTTTGGAAGTTTGAGTTAATTTTCCCATTTGATCCTTCCTCTCCCGTCGGGGTCCAACAGGGCCTGTCAGAGCAGAGAGGGAGAAGCCCTCCACCGAAATAATAAGCACTAAAAACAGCTGTGAGTGTAAGTGGCAGGCGCAAGAGAGCATGAAAACCTCCCAATAGATACCCGACAGCGAATGACTATAGAGGAGTGAGAGTGTGAGTCCTTTGAGTTCTTGTCCCAACTCATTTCATCGGACCTATGGATCTGTAGAGGACGGATGTTTACGATCGGAAAACTTATCCAGGTTCTAAAGGAAACAGGAACCATCCGAATGACACAATCAGGTCGTCTGAGAAGTTAAATGTGCTGGGATTTTAGCTGTGAAATGTAACTTTATCACATTAATGACATTAGTAATAATCTAGTTTGTTTTCATAGCATTAAAGACATCATGTCCAATACAAATTGGTTTAAAACAAAGTTACAGTGCATCACATTTCAGCATAATTCATTATAAAATCAGTATTACAACCTGGGCTTCAATAAAAAAAACTCCTCTCCCAAACTTGGTAAATTGTTCAATTTTACTTCCTAATGCACAGCTGATGTTTTCATAGTAATTTAATAAAGTACAACAGGAGTAAAACAGCATTAACTTCACTTATTTCTTCCTCTGGAGTATCATTAAACAGCTAATGTTACTGAATGTAACCAACCACCTTTATCTTCTGTTGGATTTAAAGTTGAGGGTAGCGTAATTTACACTTATATAAGGCTGTAAAATCCAGCGCAGCGAGTGTAAATTCTGTAAATGAAATACTCCTCCTCTTTGCGGATTCAACTGTCCCGGTCAACTAAATTGTCTCCTCCTCTCTCTTCCCTGCTCTCTACCTCTGACAGCCCAACAAAGCCGAGCAGCTTCATGCGGAGGCCCGACAAAGACACAAAACCCGGTCAGGGGTCCTCGCTGCAGTAAAGGACAAGAGGAGACTGGATGAAGAAAACAGAAGAAGAGAGCCGGGGGGGATAAGTGAGGATATATGGTTTGGAAGGTGAAAGTTAACACTAGCGGTGACGACAGGAGGGCTGGGAGACGGCTGTAAACTAAAGCACAACTGACATTTACTCTTTTCTCTGTAATTACGTAGCCTTTTACTGTGCATGTGCTCTTGCATTTGACTGTTGTACCATTATCAGCCTTTGTCTTGCAGTATTAGCGATCACTTCATTGATTAATTACTATATATATTTTCTGGTTATTCCATTAAAAATAGAGTAGATATTTTCGACCAAGCGACTTAAAAGCAAAACACTACTAGAGTGATATAAAATGTAGAGATCCCAGATATACTGTGTTCATGTTAACTGTACGTTCATAATAAAACATGTGTGCTGTCAAATCTTCAGTATTTTCTTATGAAAGTTGACCTGTGGAAAACACATGCATCTTACTCAATAGGAACTACGAGTACCTCATTTCATCTCTTCAATCTAATTTTGAGCCACATATTTCAAGAGGAACAGTGCTTAGGTAATTTAAATACAAGAGGGACATCTTTCTGAGAACATGGGAACATCTGAGCATCCACTCAGCTCGGTAATATGTGCTTTGATTCCTTGAAGTTAATACTATTTACTGTGCCTTCTAGCTTAACCCTATTTTTGTGGCGACTTCGAAATGAATTTCTCTCTTCATTTCTTGTGATTTATTACTATTATAATAATATCCTGTGTACTTCCCCATTTTTAATATATTGGCCATGTATGTGATAAAACCTCTAAAAGGAACTGAAAGGGTCTTATAAACACAATGGAGAAAGCTAAAGAAAAAGTGTTTTTTTTTTCCTACAACTAGCCTGTATAACCAGTGTCTGACGGTGTTTCCATGTTCACTACAGAGCCTCTGAACGTCCAAATGGGTCATGTGTGATGACCATGAAAAGCCAAGAAACTGCATTTGACTGGAACTACAATACTGTATTGGTGAGACTAGCATTTCAAAAGTATTAAACATTTCACTTGATGCTTTCGATCGCAGAAAATGCTATTATTTGCATGTTACCAGCTGCAAATTTACAGCAACCCAGTTGATGAATTGTTAGTTTAATTAGGGTCAGAAACACCAACTCAAAAGCAACAATAAAGACTATGCAGATAAATATATTGAGCTTAATTTGTAAAGTGGGAGGTGGCAGAATGCAGAAGGGGGGACCCAGCTACTCAAAAAATGGAGGGAGGTAATGAGGACCTTCCAAAATGCTTAAAAACAAAAGCTTAACGTGGTTTAATGTCCGAAAACTCCGATCAATCATCATTATCATCAAGATTACGTTAGAGATTGTCTCCAATTGTCAAGACAGAGTAGAATAACCAGACTCAAACACATGGTACTGACGGGAAAGTGTTTTATCAACAGAAAAACAAGGCTTAACGCCAATAGCATCCATGATATTGGAATTTTGTAGAGGTGAATGTGGATATGATTAGAGATGTCCACACATATTTTGGTGATGCCTGGTCACTGTTGAGCTTTTTTTCCATTAAGCGTTTTAGATTGTTCCTGTTACGTCTGCGTTTGCCTTAAAATTTACCTTAAAAGCATCTGTACGCAAGATTTTTGCGAAACTTCGATGGAGAATAAAGATTAACAGGACTGATTACAAACTTCTTTTTTTTTCATTTAGAAAAAACGATGCTGGTTTAACTAGTCTGAGTTCGCTAAAATCTGCTTTAGGACCCCCGTATGCAAGTCGAACCCACTATGAAGAGTGCTGCTTTAATGCATGCCGACAGATCCCACATTAACCCACCATCACGCCACCACAGACATGAGGGAGGGGCTGGGGAGTGACCGTGGACATGACAACATATGGTACTGTCTGAGACCCTGGTGGTGTTGATGTGGGGAGGGGGGATGTGGAGGTCAACAGAGAAGCCTGTATCGGCTGCTCCTCCACTGGGCGGCCCATATGTCTGACAGGGTCGGGGGCTGTAGCAGTTTATGTTCACAGGGGCTTAACCTTCGGTACAGTCTGTGCAATTACAAGCCATGCATTCCTGACAGCTGCAGAGCAGGGCTAGCATAACAGCAGGTGGATGGGTCCGCATTAGAGCCGCTGTTTAATTACAGCCTCCCACTTAAAGCTTCCTCAGTTCTTAATTATGCTTTTTAAAGTGGAGTGGCGTTGCTGTTTATGTGGTGAATACACTCCACCTGGTTAGAATACATGCAGCTTCACTCATTTGTCCGCTTCCTTTCATGTGCTTTTAAGAGAGAATTTATATGCAAACAGGTCAATTTATTCCCGTGTTGCGGCAGCTGCACTCACCTGGCCTCGATGTGGTGGAAGAGGTTGTGCCAGCGCTGGTTGACCTCCTGCAGCGAGCCGTGGACTTGGCTCTGCTTGGCCTCATCACTGGCTAACAGCAGCTGCTCTCCCAGCTGCTTCAGGTGGCTTTTATTCTCACTGAACAAGTTGATTTCCTCCATGCAGTCCTGTGAGGGGGGGGGTCACATAGGGGATTATGCTGCTTTATAACCCATACCCCAAGCCAAAAACCAGCATGGAAACCTCAGATAGCAAAAATGCAACACAATATAATTGCTTTACATGCGTGAATGCATCCCTCTTCAAAGCCTGGATTTTTTTAGAAAAATGTTTCGATTTTCTAGTTTTACCCGAGTTTCAGTCTTCTCTCTGTTCTTTCTTATTCATTCATTTATTTAAACCATTCATGCATGTTGTACAGTTATTCAAGCTTCAATTAAAACAACAATATTTGCAATAATTGGTCCAGATTAATTGTATTAATAGCAGTGTGTAGCCCTGCAATAATTCCATGATAATTAGTGCTTTTGTAATTTTAATAAATTATTGAGTCATTAATGTGGCTGTAATGTCAGAAATCCAATGTGTCTATTAAGTCTAATTAAGTCTTTATGCAAAATATGACATTTACCATTAAATTACATTCAAACCATTAAAACAAGAACTGGATCCAGTTGGATACATCTCTATTTTTTCAATAATTCATGCATAAAAGGGTTAAACCTTTCTGTACTTTCTTTAGTGTATTTTCATTCATTCCTACATTCATTTATTTGTGAAAAACAAATAAATTAAAAACAAGAAAAAAACAAAAAAACAAGTCAAAACAAGAGTTAAGTTAATTTTAAAGTTAATAAGTTAATTAAACCTGCAAAATGTCTCATGAGAATAGATTAAAAGATTGTTGACATCAGTGTCAGAGTTTTTAGACACTCAAGTATTACATGAATGGTTGTAAAATGTCAATTCTTACCAGTCATCAGCTGATACAATGTTTTCAGTCACTGACAACTATTCAGACATGCAATGTTCTTTTTTTTTTTTTTTAATTAAATAGAGCAATGTAATGAGCAGTAGAAATAACGGAGACACAACTTGCTGAACAATTTCCTTAAGCACTCGTGTCTACATTGTCATAATTTGATTAAGCAGATTGATTCGTTGTCTGCAGCTTATGTCGACAGGCAATCAAAAAATACATTTAATACAAAGTAATAGATGAAAATGAAAGCTTTAGAAGCCTTGTTAGCCATCACTGGTTGATGCTGCGTAATCAGTGTCATATATTCAATTATGTATAATTATTTCAGACCAGTGATGAGTTTCGCTTGGCAGAAGCATTTACTTCATCATCATTACTTTTTCAATAGTTCATAATATATTGCATCTCCATGTGTTACATTTCTGGGTAATTCACTGAGGAAAAATAACACAGTACCCATCGGGATCATAATGTTCAATATTCATTATTTTTTTTATCCTCAGTTTCATACATTGCAAAAATTGCTGCAGTAGTGAAAATATGAAGAACTCTTTTCCAAAACGCTATAAAATCCATTTAATTACAGATTACTGATTTTAAGACAGCATCAGGAAAATTGGAACTAGATTAATGTTATCTGGTATTTCCATTACAATTTTAAACATTATAACATAGATTTCAGTGATATTGACAGAGAAAGACAATAAAACCACTTCATTTTTGAAAATGGATGTACAGGTACAGGTAGTCCTCGGGTTATGAACAACTTCCATTCCTAAGCTGTCGATGTAACCCGAATTTCCGTGTAAATCGGAAATAACCCTTTAGTACCCCTAAATACCCCCTAAATCTCTAAATAACTATCGAAATACATGTATTATACTTCATACTAATAAAATAAAGTAAAAAATAAGATACAGTACTTACTGTACGTACAGTATACACACACATGTACAATAATGGCGGATGAGATTTCGGCACCGTAAAGTTGAAATAACGTTAAGTCGGGTATGTCGTAACCCCAGGACTATCTGTACTGTATAGCGTTTTGGAAAAGAGCTCTTCATATACGGATGAAAAACAGGGAGATTATATTTTTTCAGCAGTGTTACCCACATGCGCTGCATGACTTAAACCTTGTATGAAGTGCACAAATCCATTTGAGCTGCACTGGACGTTGGAATATAAGCCCATGTTTATCGATCTGGTATAAATACAATGACTTACAGATTTCACTTCTGCATACAAGTGTTCCATTCACTCAACTTCTCACACAGCTGCTGAGTTCGACCTGTTGTTTTCAGCTTTCCGAATTACAAAGTGCAACTAATTTTCTCATCTCATTTCACAACCCAAAACAATCATCCCGTAATGCTCCAACCAATTATTATCTTGTTGACCAAATGAGCGTGCTTCGTGATGAGACTGGACAGTACAAAAGGCTTTCAGACGACGACTGTTGTCTATGGACAAAGAGTGAGCAGCCATGTCATTCCAGGACGCCATCTGTTATAAACCGCATAATGCAGTTTGCTCCTGTATGGATGTGAATCATGCTTTTGACTGGTTTCGAGGACTGTCTGTTGGAATTTTAGTGTTTGTTTGGTGATAATGTACGAATGGTATCTGTCTTAAATGTGTCATGGTCTGGATTCTACAACATTTAGGAATTTACATACAATAAATCACACGTTAATTACCATTACCTATGACAATTTGCACAATTACTGCACATTTATGTATATATGCTCTATATTCTCTTAGTGACATTTTTATGCTCATTTTCTTTTGCATGCCATTCTTAAATGCCACTTTGTTTATTTTGTTTTTAATTTCCTAGTTAAATTATTGGATTTAAATTTTTATACATCTTAAATTCTCTTGGCGTTCAGTGGCGATGGCAAAGTAAGATTTTCATTGTACGAGGAAACTTGTTTCTTTACTGTACTGTACACATGACAATAAAAAGCTCTTGAATTACATTTCACATCTTGGTTGGCAGATAATGCATAAGGCACAAAATAATTCCAAGTGGTATTTAGAGGTTGTTTGAGGTTAAAGGGGAGCGGTAAACAAAGGATCAATACGACGACAATACAGACATGGAAAAAATTATTGGACCACGAAAAGTCATCAAAAACAAAAGTTATGCGAGTACTACCAAGTGCTAACTCCTGTGTGTATCATGTGACTAAAACAGACAAAAGAAAACATAAAATGCCTAAAATCACTGTTTTTGTCTGTACAATGACATAGATGTTGATGTAAGAACTGAAGAGATTTTGGTTTTTATCAAGAAAACATGGCATGATAGATATCAGCTCTGAAATTAAACTATTATGAGCTATTTTTGTTGTTATTATTATATTTGTCCAAACAAATGTACCTTTAGTCGCATTAGAATGAACAAAAACTGAAGAAAACAAGGGGTGGTCTAATATTTTTTTCCTCAACTGTATCTTATAGTGTATGAAAAGTTTGTTTAATTTATTTTGCATAAATACCCAGCTAACTCATCATGAAACTGAAAAACAAAATAGTTTTTGTTTCAGAGTTGCTTTAACCTAAACAGCTACTCACTTTAATATTATATGTACACAAAAGATTTTAAGAAATGAGACAGCCTGAGATAAAACTGCTATGTAGCATCAAACTAGATGTCACTCTGCGCTTTTGTACAGTTTAACCAGCTCAAAATAATCACCCTATTAGAGTTTCAGAGATAAACCCTGATGTGGTTGTGAAGTACCACTAACTGAAAATCTGTCATGGGAAAACTGTGGAAATTTGCTGTGGTTGGAAAAGGAGGAGGGGGGAACGTTCCCTGGGTAAAGTACCTTCTTCAGCTTCTCCACCATTTCTTCGAAGCTCAGGTCCGCACTGTGGCACACTTTGTTCTCCATCTGAGCCAGCCAATCGCAGAACTCTTTGTTCTTGTCGTTGAAGATGGTCCAGGCGTTCAGGCGGTCTGCGATCTCCTGCTTACGTAAAGACACCTTGGAAAAAAAAAAAAATACAAGTGTCAGAAGGTGAGTTCTCACACTGTGGGACACACACTCAGGGTTTGTTTTCATATTGTAAAAGCAGGAACGGAACTTCTCGGTCCATTTAGTTCAATCTCAAAGACCTAAACAGTTGCCTAAAATGTTAAATAACTTCTGAACCACTAAACCTACCAATACATTCAACTTTTAATCGACGATGGGAGAAATTAATAATATTCATGGACATTAATGCTTGTTTCCAGTTCAGATGTGGAAAAGCAGATGAGGATGAGATGTGCATGAGGAACAGCACCCCACAGCATTACTATTACTCTACTGTAAAAGTGGTTTAAAAATTAAAATAAAAAGTAAAAAAACAAAAAAAAAACAAAAAAGCAGTTTCTCAGCTTTTCGTCATCATCAGATATGATCCATGTGGAAACCATGTGTGTTATAATGAACATGGAAGCGCTGGCATCTTCTGTAACAGTGATTCACCATAAAACGCATGGAGTTTGAGAAATGACCGTGGTTATAAGCACATTTTCTACAGTTTTAATGCAGTATCGTTTGAATTTACCTTGAGCTTTTATGAACATCTACATGATCAGTAAATTAAATATAAGAAAACACCTGATTTTCACAAAAAAAAAGTGCAACACAGAGAGGATAACATTGCTTATGGAAGCTTAGATGTAGAGAAAAATTACCTTGGAAGTCAACATAAAAATAGTTCTATGTCTTAAAGGGTTTGGTTGGTCAATAAGGGATATTTATTAAACATATAAAGCTAGATCGGATCATTTAAACAGGTATGTTGTGCTTTTGTTTTGTGTATTTTGTATTTGATGGGGATGATCTATATTTATTCAACACATTATGGTAGATACAATTCCCTGCCAAATGTGGGGATAAGGTCCATTTTGGGATTTACAGATTGCATTTATAACTGTACATTATCGTTCAACAGTGACATAGTTTAATGGTGTGAACTTGTTTCAGTGCTGGCAGGATACCTACAGTGGCAGTTAATACGCCGTTGAAAACAAGCCAGTAATTTTTAATCCACTGATCCGACTTCAACAGAGAAACTCTGCATGAAAGCTGAAGTTACAATCAACTCATGTAGGCTATAAATTAATACTGCTTCAATGGTTGCACTGCTGAGTTAATGCCACTATAAAGCTGGTTGCATAGTATTTTCAAATTGTGATTTTAAGTCCTTTTTTCTGTTCCATTAATCTTTAGGAACCGAGGAACTTAATTTCACAGGTAACAGAACTCATCTTAACAGAAAAAATTGCAAGCAGACATGTTTTTAGCACTGAGAAAAATACTAACATAGAAGGAAATTTGACAAGCATTCTATTTAAGAGGGAAAAAATTAAGTTGATTAAAAAATGAGTAGTTCATAGTTTGAACTTTGAATGTCAATAAAACTATGATCAAGTGTATTTTTTCACAAAAGGCAGTCAGGACTGTTTAAGCTCCATCATTAATCAACTGAATCTTCCCAAGTGTCTGAATATTATGTAAAATTAACAGGATTCATTTTCCTAATGACAGCTTAATGCCATGAAAACACCCCATTACACAGATGAGGAGGGGGCTGATGATCTTTTTGAGGGTAAGGGGCTTAGTGAGGCCTTCAGCACTTGTACAGAGCGGCTATATATTACTGCTCACTGGCATTTATTTGATTTTCATCAGCCATTTGGTTTTAGAGTACTGGCAGTGTTGGCCTTTTTGCTCTGTGGAGTCTTCAGGGCGCAGTGGAAGCTGCTGCCGCCCTGACAGGACTTTGTGCTTCTCATGCAACAATAGAGCCCGTCCCCTGAATCCCTTGAGCCCAGCCAGGCCATCTGCTCATCAGGCCCATTCCAGTGGCTTCCCCCACCTACAACCTGTTAAACTATGCATGTGGTGGCTCACATGGATACCCCCGAGTCATATCAGGAGTGGGGAACAAAACAAAGTGGAAGTCATAGCAGCTGCAATTAGTTTTCAACATTTACCCCCAGTTGTATATCATTAGCACCGTTATATTAAAATGACTAAAAGGAATCAGGAACCATAAGAGTGTAAATGTATCCTCAAAATGGTCCTCAATATTTCATTGTGTCAGAATAATTTGGATAAAAACTTGTCTGACAGCATCTCAACAAGCAGAAATAACAGGACACCCAAAGACAGGCCTCCCTCTGCCAAAGCAGGAGCAGGTGGCCATTTACAGGGACGACCCAATTAGCATGAGCACAAATTACTATTAAACCCATAATAACTGAATGATACGCCCCATGCACGTCATAACCGTTGTTTTGCTACAACAACGGTGTGTTTGTGTATAAGCCAAAAGACTTAACTGTAGGAATTTGAGCCTCTGCGTTTACAAAGAGCTACTCTCACCATTAATAATGGCCTTACAGATTTAATAGCCTGCTCAGTTTGCATTTTTCCAGTCCAGTCAGGAGCTAGTTGTACTCCAGTTGCCACTCAAGGGACCTTTTTTCTAAACATTTGGAAAAAGTACAAGAAGTTGTTAATGTTCCTATTCAAGCACAAAAAACCCAATCAGCCTCTTCACACACTGACTCTGACCTAAACAACTAAAGTTTTGCAGTAGAAATGTTAAGAAAAGTTGTTTTAACCCTTTGTTGTAACTACTGGGACACAGAAAAAAAAAGAGTGCACTTTTCCCTCCATGAACCTGCACATGCTGTCTCTTTTCTTAAACAAATGAATGTCTGTTGAGTCCCAGTTGTGCAGAGGCTTTGTGCTGCCGGTCACCGCTGGTAGCCACTTTCCCTCCTTCTCCACCCCCATGCCCTCCAGTTTTTCCTTACACCTGCAGCATCGACACCAAGCCCAACTTCCTCTGGCTCATCTTACAGGAGCCTCTCATTTCTCTCTGCTGCCTATAGTTCTTACCTTTGTGCACAGCTCTTCCCACTGGCTGTGGAGTTGTTCCAGCTGCTGCTCCAGCAGAGCCGAGTCACCAGCCCCGACGTACTGGGACAGGTCCGTCTTCATGGTGGCCAGTTCCTTGAGTCCAGTGGCCAAACGCTGCAGAGAGAGCTCCGTCTCCTGCATAACACATATAAGACACAGTCACACGGCCATGTACGAAGCGTGTGGACACACTTCTCTGCTTCTTTCTAGCTCTTGTTCGCTTCGGTTGTCCAGATTAAAGGGCTGTGGACGGGACAGGGGGAGGGTAGTGAGGGTAGAAAGGGGGAGGGGAGTGAAAGCATGGGGTATTAAATAAGGGAAAGGGGGGTAAAGTGAGGCGCTTTTCTGGGATGGGGGTAGTAGTTTGGATGGAAGAACGGGTAAAACTTTGATCAGTTTTCATTATTATTGAGCAGCAAAGTAAATGAATGCAAACTCACTTTTTTTTCTAAAAACAAACTTTTATAAGCAACGATGACAATAAAAGTGAAATTAACACTAAAGATGAAATAATAATGGTGATTATAATGACATTCATTGCAATGTAACATATTCAGGGTTCCTACAGGATTCTATAAGATACATTTAAGATTTTTTTAAAGACAGAATTTAATGACCATTTCATAACCCATTTCACAGCCATACTGGCAAAAACTTGAGACTCCTAGAAATTATATTTATTTATTCCAACAGTTTGATTCATGTCATTCATTCCCCCTGCAAAGTTAGGTATAACTGGTTCCCAATTTCAATATTTATTGCCAGGTTAGAACAGATGGAACCGATTAGACTAATGTTACTTTCTTTGCAGTTTGGACATTTCTCAGATACATTAAATACAACCGGAAAACAAGTTTATGGCAACGTAACTTACATAAATGTATCCTTAAATTTCAAATTTGATACCTTTTAAAGACTTTTTAGGTATTAAATACAAATTTGTACATCCAAGACTTTTAGAACTTTTTAAGACCCTGCGGGAACCCTGATATTATGTAGTTATGCATTTACTGTTTGTATCCCAGCATCCTGTTAGCAAAAAATTAAAAATAAATAACCACTTTCAATCCAACAAGGCTTTAACACTCCATAAGACCCTAAACCCATGACATCAACCTACAGAAATTTTCAAGCTGTTTGAAGATATATGATCCTCTGTGAATATAAAAAAATATTAAAGTAATTTCTTGTATTTTGAAATGTCACATTAGTGAGTAGTTGGGACGGTAGAAGTAACAGAGAATATACTGTCCAATGTTCAGAATTGTGTTTGCATGCATTTATCTGAGATAAAGACCTCAACAGGACAGAGCCACATGATACTTGTAAGTCACGCTCCATTTATGCCAATCATTTTTACCAATCCAACTGATACTGAATTTATCAATTCCCTACTTTTCCATAAATGAAAGAAGTGAAAAGTCTACATTTTATCTGATTCATATGCCAGTGTTTTACGCACCTGAATGAGCATCACGTTGTCCAAGTTCTCAAGGTTTTGGGACTTCAGTCTGGCTTTCAGATTTTCCAGTTCAGATACGGTATTGGAGATTCTGTCCTGACACTGGGACCATGTCTAAAGGACACAGTGGATGGAGTTATAGGTCATAACTGATCTGATTACAGACATTTCACACAATATAACACAATTTGTGCAAATCAAAAACACCTACATATATAAATTTTGTTCCAGTTCTAATACTATTACTGCTTGTACTAGTTTATAATCTATGATTGGTAGAACTGTGAATGATACGGTTCTCAATTAGAAGAAAAACTGTGTCCTAGATTGAGCCTGACCTTGGACATAAGTGTTGCGTGTCATTTCCATCTATCTAATAGACAAATCAGCATGGAAAATGTCTGTCTTTTTCTACATATTGACATTCATAGTGTAGATTTACAGGAAAGGTAGGAGAATGAAAGGTCTTTAAGTCTCGTCTTGTCTGAGGTGGAACGAAAAGCTTGGAACGACATGAGTTTTGGTATTTTTTGATGAGTTTGTTCATTTGACATTGAACTGGTCTGTATGTGGGCCCTGAACTTAAATGATTTTAACCCCCTTCATTGTTAATATCTTCAGTGTTAATTCCACACATTCAACCCCCCGGGGCCTGTGGGAGGCCAGTTTGGACCCACAGACCATGTTTGACACCCCTGATCTAGGTTGTCAATGAATATCAGTGTTATGTTCCTTTAATCATTATTTACTTAACCAATGTATAATAATAGTAGAAGCCTCTTGCTGTCAGTTCTCCTGTGTGTATTAGTAATTCTCGGATCTTTGATGTGTTGGTTAGAGGGATTTCCCTTCCCCGGGGCGGAGCCTGTTTAGCTTAAAGGGGTTAACACAACTTTCCCTGACCTCTCTGGACACCAACTCATGCTGTAATTAACACATCTCATGCAGTCAGAGCCCTGTATGCAATTCATAAATATGATGGAAATGTCTATTATGTCACCAGTTTTCACACTGCTCATTGGTACATTTGTGTGTCCAAACATATTGTTGATCATCTGACAACACAGTGCACCGTACAACGACGCAATGAAAAGGATGGACACTGGTAAGTAGTGGTTTCTAGATGAGGATAATGCATAAATATCAGCTGTTCTTTGATCCCTCTTGGCTGGAGGACTTTGCCCTACAACCGGGATCTGTGTGTATAGGATCAAATCCTGTATATGGGTCACGCAAAGCCAACCCCCCTGCCCCAACACTCACTTTCTGTTGATATGGAAACGCATGCTCTTTTGTTGATATGTTATGTCAGTCTATACAAAGAAAAACAAAGGGGCAGTTTCCTAGTACATGAGTGGTTTAGAGCGCCAACCATGAACCACAGTTCCATTCACATGCTGAATTATTTTTATTGTATAGTTCCATTCTTTCAGGCTTCTCAATACTAACTGTTATAACACATCCAGAGAACCACATGTGCAGTGTTGATATTTAACATATGAAAAAAAATATAAAAATAAAGAAGAAACTACAGTTTCTTCAGTTTCTTATAAACATACTGAATTTGACAGACTTGAATTGTTTACTGCAGCGTTATCTTAAATGCTTAAATAATGTCTTTTAAATGAACTTCAAAATCACATTTTAGCATTGAGGATTTTAATTTGTTTAAATAAAATTTTTTGTTACATTTTTCATGCTTTTATATTTTCTATTTTCACTTTTTATGCCTCACTTGTGATGCTTTTATGTCTCATGTAAAGCACTTTGAATTGTCCTGTACATGAAATGTGCTTTACAAATAAACTTGCCTTGCCTAAAAATGACACTTCTATGCATGAATCGTCAGTAAAACAGCAGTAATTTTTTTAATATTGCTCCTAAACAACATCTAAAACATATTCAATTGAATTTCTTAATTTTTTAGCATGGAACACTGCTACTCCTTGCAATTGATACCACATATCAAATTTAAATGTAAAAAAAAATAAGCATAAACACACGCATAAAGCTTTTTCCACTGTGATGAATGTCATGAATCAGTGATTATATTATATTGGTGGAGAAGAAAACACCATAATAATTATAATAATAACCAGCACTAAACGTGACTGTACTTTTTAGATGTTTATCTAAATGTTGCCGTTACCTGCACAGTTGTATAGATCAGGGCTTTTCGCCTCGTCAGTAGTGAGGTGGTTCGTTCCCAGGCCTCCTCGATGGACTGCAGTTCTGTCTGGAGTCGGTGTTGAGTCTCGACCTCTGTCATTGTTTCACACAAATTTCTGCCAGTGTCTAGTGTCTGGGAGTACACAGAAGAATGATGACCCAGAGCCTCCTCCACACGCTGGCAAAAAAAAAAAAAAGACAAATGACAAAGAATTCTAATTTGGATTGAGAAGTGAAAGCATCGCCCTCAAGAACCATTTTTATTTGTACAAATAATGATTGTAGGAACTGTATTGATTATATAAGCTAAGAAAACACCTTTAGTGTGAGACTGCTATTAAAAACATATTGGTCTTTGTGGTTTTTCCTGCCAAGAGGGTAGAAAAAGTCTAATTTTCCTCTGTTTTTAAAACTACATGGTCAGTAAATGATGCACAGAAAAATATCTGATTATCACTGAAAAATGCACAATTTGGGAAAATATAGAGGATGAAAATTTATTTTGGAAGTCACTGTAATAATAGTTCTTTTTCTTTAAGGATTAAAGGATAATTTCTGGCTTTAAGAATTCTAAGTGGCTACTGACACAGTACCGTGGCACAAAATATGGGTGTGTCCATTACCACAGAGCTAATCAACACCCTTGTTATATCATGTCTAGACTGGTCATTTACATCCTGAAACAGTACCACGGTATTCATATGGTGAGACGTTGAGACACAGTGGACATTTAGCTCACACGGTAACATATCGGACTGCAATGCAAAAGACTCTGGGTCAAAGGAGCAGTAGGTAAATCCGACACTTATATGAAATCAGCAACTGGACAACATTCAAAGTGCAGAATTCCACAGGACCACAGCATGTAACTGACACAGAACTGAGAAGTCACACAGCCGCATCTAACATGTAGCTCCACCCACCTTCTCCAGCCTCCAGAGCAAAGGACACCATAAAGCAACATATAGAGTATTTAGAAAAATAATTCCTATTCTATACCATCACAAAATGAACAAAAGAATGCCCTGAAATAGCATCCATATATCACCACAGTACTATGGCAACAAGACACTAATGAGTTCATGTAACAGTATCCCTGATTGGCTCTAGTACACATGCTAACATTTGATTGGTCTGTAGCGATGGACGAACTGACATTTTGTGCCACAGTACTGAGAGCAGTAACCACTGTCGTAAAAACTGCTTAGATCAGTCAAAAAAACACGTGTTAACCTCATAATGGTCCGTGCAGATCTGCATCTGTTGCAGTGTGCACGTCACAGGTCCAGCAGGAGGCAGAAGAGGGTCTACGTCCTTCAACAGTTTCCGAAGTCGGTCCAGACCACATCGGTACCGGATCCACTGGACAAACTGGTCCTTAACTTCTGTCCTGCTTTGTCGTACTGCAGCCGCCGTCTTAAACCAGCTGTGTTTCATACTGGTCACCTGTGCCAACATCTCAGATCTAAACAGACAACACAGAGGGAACACATTTACGAAAAAATGTGATTTACATGCAGTAAACTTGGACTGACATCCACCAAAAACAAAAACAAACCAAAAAAAAAAAAATATTTAAAAGAACAGTAATTTAAATTGGTTGATACTTTATATTAACACATTCTTAAAGGCTTACTGTATCTTTTAACACTTCAGTCTTTATATACGCACATGTCATTTCTAAATCATGAAACACTCAAAATTTTAAGAGCAATTTATGGTTTTAGAAGTATTTTCCAGAGAAATGAGAAGAAACATTCTTTCAGATCCCTTGAAACATTATGCAGACATTCCAAGACCACAAGGATTTTCAAAAATGATTTACGGAAGCAACCAGTGAAAGATGGTTTTGAGGGCTGTTCAGAGCAGGAAACATCTGCATCTATTCTGTGTTCGAGTGCATTCAGTACATGTGAACTGAACGACGGACAAAGAAAAGCAACTGGAAAACTTCAATTTCAATTATTTCATCTGATGACGAGATGAGAGGCTGAGACAGAAGTGTTTTACAATCACCAGTTTGACATCTGCTCAGACTCCAAATGGACAGTCATGGGTAAAATACAGCCGAAACTAGCAATGTTTTATCTATAAAAACGACTGGAGGATGGTTTTATGAAGGACATCAGGACAAAAGTCAAGGCAAGTTCGACCATTTTTATGTTTTAGATCTTGTTTTATAACTCACTTGAATTTTTACTTCTTATTTTGGAAATTAAGGCTAATATTAAGATGCATATGTGCTGAAGATATTGGAACAGGTCAGGTCATTTGGTTTTTGGAATTCATTTGATGTTTGGAAATTGGAATATATTTATATTCTTTTAATCTTTGGAATTTGTTTCATGATTGACATTTGTTTGGTTGTAGTTTGATTTTAGCTGCTTGTTATTATTCTGATGTTGATTTATTTCTCTCAGTGTAAATTGTTTGCAATACAGAATTTGTTTGATTTATTTTTATGTTTTAGTTTGTAATTTTTTATTTGTTTGATGTTTGGAATTTGCTTGATGTTTACAATAAATTTGATGCTTTGAATTTCTTTATGTTTGGCATTTGTATGAGGTTTAATTCATAATTTTTGACATTTTTGTAAGTTTTGACATGTCTTTTATGATTTATGAGTGGTTTTTGATGTATGTTTTATGTTAGAATTTAAATCAAAAGGCTCAAATGTCACATGAGGTAAGATGAATTTCCATATTATAATCATTGCTGTTTTTACCTCCTAGAATTGTCATGTATCGTTACAGGATTATGACGTTGTATTACAAACTTAGGTTCCATTACCAAACTATTACGACATTTTTTATCTGTAATCTAAAGCCTTTATACAAATTCATGCAAATGCAAATGATGAAACATACTAAACTCCTGTTAAGCATTCAGATGCTAAAATTCTTTTGACTTCATTTTCAGATTTTTATTTCTTACAAAGAAGAAGCTAAAACATAGACAGAAAACTTCAAAACTTACTTTTTCTCCTCTGTCATTTTGTCCATGGTCTTTACTGCATCACAGAGAAGTCCGTGCAGGAGCTGGTGACTGATAATCAGCTCAGCCTTGAGCCTCTGTAGCATGAGAATAAAACACATTATTTAGTTTTAGACAGATTAGCAGAGTAATGAAACTAATGTGAAATGGTTGTTTTAAAATGATATTAACAGGATATGATATCAAAGTTGGGCCAAGAAGAAATTTAAAGACTGTTTTCATTTTGTCACACCTTGATTTCTTAAATGTACAGAAATTTAAAGAACCATACAGAAACATTTCCCACCTGATGGACAGTCAACATCTCTTGGAGGCTGGAGAAGCTTCTGGGTTTTTGGAATGTTGATTCTTGTTTCAGCTTTTCCTGAATGGATGTCAGTGTCTTGCACTTGAGCTCAAAGTCCTGAGAAAACTGATGCTCAGCCTGAATCTGTCTGTTAAGATGAGCAAAAAAATCCAACCACAGGACTCACACAAAGGGTTTTAAGTATCTCCTGTAGCATACATATTTATTATTTTTTTGTTCATTAAAACTCTCACAAAACAAACTGAGGTTAGACTTAATTTTCAATTGTGCTAAAGTACATAAAAGAGACATTAATCAACAATAATGTAATAGTAAAATGAGAAATATCAAATTAAAAACAAGAGCAATTAAAATTGATTCTATTTGAAATTAAACTCAGTCATATTAATGAGGGCGGATCTTAAATTATTGCAGAAAAATGCAACTAAAAAACAACTTATTTGTGACCAAATGTATTCACCTGCTGATGTCAGATGTGCAAGTCATGATTTCCATCCATCGCTTTCTGAGTATGTACAGTTTATCTGCCTCCTGGTTGCTAAGGGAAACAGTGGCACTCATTTCACTGATGTCAACCAGTGATGGAAACAGGTCACCGAGTTCAGAGAAAACCTGCTACACATCCAAGAAATTAAAAAACAAACATATTTTTTGGGTTTAACAGAGTCGACAATCAGGGAGCAGAGTTTTTAATCAAAGTGCGATGGATAACAAACTCTGACCAACCTCCACAGAGTCCTGGTCGGTCAAACCTGCTGTCACTTTGCGTTCTATGTCTTGCGTCTGATTTATCAAGGACTCTAGAAGAGACTGAAATAACTTCAGTTGTTCAAAATCCTCCTGCAGAGAAAGGACCGAGTGAAACAATGTGTAAATCGTCAGGAGATACCGTCATGGAAAAAATTATTAGACCACCCTTGTTTTCTTCAATTTCTTGTTCATTTTAATTCCTGGTACAACTAAAGTGCATTTGTTTGGACAAATATAATAATAACAACAAATAGAGATCATACCAGTTTAATTTCAGAGCTGATATCTATCCATTTTCCATGTTTTCTTGATAATAACCAAAATCACTTCAGTTCTTACATCAATATCTATGTCATTGTACTGATAAAAACAGTGCTTTTAGTTATTCCGGGTTTTCTTTTCTATCTCTTTTAGTCACATGATACACACAGGAGTTGGTACTTGATTGCATAACCATTGTTTTTGAAGACTTCTGATGGTCCAATAATTTTTCTCCGTGACTGTACATGCATGTGTTTCCATTTGTTGGAAGAAAATAACTTAAATCAGCACTTTAAGATGCATCAACTCATTTTCTCACCTGAAGTGTTTTCCTTTTTGCTGCTATTGCCTGGCTCAGCAGCAGAACATCACCTGACAGGAGCCTGGTTTGTGATTGGACTAAACTCCTAGCCAGTGGCTCTAGCCGGCTAATAAGTGGGTTTGACGCAGCCAGCACATTTCTTACATCAGTTTGCACACTTTCAGCAACATCCTGGAATTTCTGGAGGCAAATCATGACAAATTAAATGGAAAAATGAGCAGGGTATAAATGTAAAAATAGCATGATCATAAAGTTAATTAGGTTGATTAAGTGTTTTAGTGTGCAACTTATGCTTGAACATTTAACATAGCACACTAAAACAGACTCATTTTCAATCGTCCTTAAAAATGCAGATCTCACAGCTGTTCTCAAAGAGGTGATGTCTTAAGTGTTTTCTTAATGAAGGAATCCAAACATACAAAATAAAAGCCTCCATTTTTTTGTACCTGCACAGAAGTTATCTGCAATACACAGAGGTACAAGTCACGACTGGACAGACACTGACTGATTTTTCTGCCTCTGAGTGCACACAGTCTGTTTTTTTTTCCCAGAACAACAGAGCAGTTATTGAGAAAAACATTTCATTAAATATTGAATCTAATGCTATATGCTCAAAATGAACCTCAGTGAGCAGGCAATGTTAGAATTCTAAAAAAAACAAAAACCAAAACAAGGATAACAAGGTTGAATAAAAACTTCACCATCTTCTGTCCTAAAGTGACGATGTGGTAAATTTTAATCTTCATTCCAAGTGACATGATACAGATTTCTTTTAATTTATTATGCTGCTGTGAAACCAAATAAAAATAATCTATAGTGATACTTAAAACAATGGGGTCACAGTGTGGATACAAAAAGGTAAAGAAAGTGCAGAGTGATTCTGGGATGATGTGAATATATATATATATATATATATATATATGTCTAAATATGCACATCTCAGTGTGTCAGGGTTTCCACTCTTTCCCTGAAATTATTTTACAGGATATTTTCAGCTGCTACAGAGACAAGTTATCATGTGATACACTAATGCATTCCCCTGTCCCCCTCATTCTTTGGAAGTGTTCTTTTCTACAGTTGTATCTTGCATTTACCCAGATTGTTTCTCTGTTTAATACATAGACATTTGATGAGCAGCAGGGTATGGCTATAATTTATCTATGGAAAATAATTATGACAAATGGATAGCCTGACAAACTGGAGTTACAATGTTCAACTGGACAATTCTCAACTCAACTTCCACTTCTCTCTTATTTTTTCTCCTGCACTTCCTCTAAAAATATTTGTATATTTTCAATAAATCATTGAAAAAAAAACAACTTCATTTGTTTATCTCAATTTGGGCACACAAGGTCACAGGGCACAGGGAGGATAAATGATTTTCCAGGATAACATTTTTTTCCAGGACATTTGACCTTTTCTATCATTTTTCAGGTTTTACAGGATGTGTGGCATCTCTGTGTGTTTTTACATATTTGTGTATTTGTATAGATAGAGATAAATCTAAGTGTATATACTGTATGCATTATTCTTTTTTTTTATTACATAAGTGTATATTCTAACCAAAGCCTAGGAAAACTCTTGAGTCAGCTGAATAACAAGTAGAGCCCCAGTTAGTGTGAGTAACTGGCAGAATTGTGGACAGACTGTGTCTGATTTGGATCTGAGGTTTGACCAGTTGACCTCGTCTTGGTTGATCAGCGACAGTTCTGGTTGTATTGAACCAATTCTGGAGACGTAAAATAATGGAATGACTGACATTCAGCCTTCTGGATCCACGTATGGAGCCCTGACTAAACTAAAGCATACTGATGCCATGTACCCGTCAGCCATGGCAGCTGTCTTGACAGTGACATAGATATCTTTTTTTTTTATTTTTTTTTTTTACTGTTGAGCTGCAACAAGTTGATATATACCTAAAACAGACGAATGGGTTAAATTTACCCAAACAGCATTTTAAGTCAAAACACAAACATTCTCTTCATTAAAGAATGCCCCTCAGTCATACATGAGTTTATTTAATCATCCTTTCTGTGTTTGTTGTTTGATTTGGTAATTAAAATACCTTCAAGAAGACTAATAACTTTGTATAGACATCAGTGCAATTTGGTCTAAAAATGTTTATATTAGAAAAGATATAGAAATGTTTGTACCCCATGAATAAACTGTCAATGTATACATCTTTCTGATCAAGCACTGAAAATCTTGTCTAAAACCTATGTGTGTGTAAGTATGTGTAAATGGTGAAAAAAAATTGTATTTGTATTGATTAAGTTTTACCTGGTGGTATATAT
>JAPSES010000098.1:1569538-1595163 GCA_029822895.1 Maxillicosta whitleyi | reverse complement strand
GAGGGACTATTTATGGACATTGGTTTGTGATGCAAATAAATCACTCCTTTGAACACATGCTGTTTTTAGAAGAAAAACCTTTTATTTTAGTGACCCCACAAAACTTGTCGGACTACTTTTGTTTCGACCAAATCCGGAACAAAACTCAGTTCACAGGACACTGTCGGGGGTTAGTCAGTGTGGATGTACTACACTGATGAAAGGGATGTCATACAGATTCATGTCAAAAATACACAACTATCCCTTTAAAGTAAATGACAGTGATATTACTGTAAATTAGATGAAGTGATCAAGGGTTGGAAAAACGTTCTCTTAATACAGCAGATTTAGGCCAACCCAACCATGTAGTATACTGTGCATGTGCTGTTGGGTGTGTATACTTGTGTTTTAACCACCTCATGATGCAGCAGCTTGAACTGGAGGTCGTCTTCACCAGATCCCACAGGCGTCAACAAAAGGTCAGTCAAAGCATCCAGACAGAGGAGGACCCTGCGCAGAGCGTCAAACAAATCCTTCTCTGCAACTGAACCATCTGTAGAGTTCACCTGGAAAATGACAAGACCATGATTAGCAAGTTCTGTGAACCAGCAGCATCTAGATTGTTTTGGAATGCAATATCATAAACAAAACAAGTGTTTCCAGGCACAACAACCCAACCTCTCACACATACAATAGCTTATTTTGGCATCAATCCAGCTGATGTCATCATGTCTATGCGTATGCTGATGTCAGCATATCAATTCCCTCTATATTTGTGCCAAATTTGAAGTAAACTGAGACAAAATTTATGTTTTTACAGACATTTGAAATCTCATCCATTTTAAGTGAATGGGAGAAAAAAAAAAGATTCTAAAAATTTATAAAAATTTTAACTTTGACCTACTTTTCCCAAAATGTAATGACATCTATTCTGGGTCACTGACAATCTATAAACCCAATTTGGTATAAATGTAACCAATAGTGTTGCCGCTACAGACATGTGAGATTCCACCCCTCTTTTACCTCTTGGTTCTCTCGTGCTCAGTCAGCCCTTTTAAGTGTTCTTGTGTGTGTATGAATGTGTGGGGTGTACTAATTTTTAAATTCTTAAATTACATATAAAACACTTTGTGCTACATCCCTACTGTATGAAAACTGCTATATAAATAAAGATTCGTTAATTGATTGATTGTAAGTAAATGGGGGAAAATTCAATTCAAACTTTGACCTGCTTTTCCAAAAATGTAATCAGATCTATTCTGGCTCACTGGCAATCTGTAAACCCTATTTGGTATGAATTCAACCATTATTTTTTCCTGCAAACCATTTAAACAAAGCATTCAGAAAGGCTTACTATTAATGACACTAGTGATTGTTAGAACGTTTGTCAGGCTGAAATGAAAACCTAAGTCTGTAATTGAATGTAATTATAAATCTAAGCTTGATCACTAAAACACTACTTTATGTGGGAACAGCAGTAAAGAGCTTTGATAACGCACTATGGTAATGATAAACCACATATCTCCTTTATCGTACACACTTGTACCGTTTGTATCAGCCTTGAGATGGACTCGTGTGCCTGTTGGAGGACGGCAGAAGCAGATCCAGTTGAGACCATCTCCCTTTCTGGAACCTAAACAAGCATAGCACAAAAATAGTAAATGTACAGTGTTGTTCAAAGTGAAGAATACAAAGATATGACGAATCATTTTCTGAACTAACCATCATCTGAAGTTCCTCTTGAACCTTTTTCAGAGTTGTGAGTTTTTGAGAGATTTGTGTATAGAGTTGACTCCATTTTTGCTGCTCTTCATCCTCAGCTTCATCTTTATATCTGTGCAGAGTAAAGCATGAACGCAGGTGGAGACACAAAATATTCCCTCATTTATGTTTTGCAGGTGCATGTGAGCTCTAAGTGTCATTTTACCTGACTGTTGCTTCCGAGGAGTTTTGTTCGTGTTGGAATTTTTCAAGCAAAATGCCATGCGTGTCCCTGTTTACAGTCGGATTCTTCAACTCATCTAGTGTGTCCTGTGTAGTGAAAAAAAAACAGAAGTAAATAAAGACAGTAAAGAAAACAACAAAGTTAGAGCTTCTGTTGAGGATTTGTTGAATGCAAAAATAAATAAATAAATAAAAATGAAGTGTTCCTTTTAAACAACAAGAAAGATCATCATACATTTTATTTGAAAATAAAATGGAAAATTCTTTTAGTTTTTTCCCCTTTTCCCCATAAACACTAACCGGACGCTGATTGGAAGCAGTCAGTAATGATGGATATTGGTCTTCCTCCTCTGCGATCTCAAATGATGCAGTGGCTGCAGCAAAAGGAGTTACAGGTCTATTGGGGATGAGTCTTGTTCCTTCCACAACAGCTGCTGCCTGAGGAGACTGTGAACTCGTGTCGCCAATATCAGCTTTGAAATCCAGTCTGGTTTTCATTGCTGTTAAATCACTTCCACTTTCCATTTTTTCACATTCATACTCTTTGGTATCAAGCCCAGGCTCCACAGGTAGCAGTCCAACATCAGAACAAGACTGAGCAGATGTAACCTGAAAGCCAGGTGGATAAGTTGTAGTTAGAAAGCAAAATATTGGACCAAAGAGTCTCGTGATGGTAAAACATATGTGGTACCTGTGAGGAAATAAAAACACTAATAAATATATGTCATAAATGTTACCTCTACATCTGGATGTAGCTCATATTCAGTCATTCTCTCCACATCTGAGGTGCTGAGCGTCTCCTCTGGGTCCTAACACATGGGGTCAATGATAAATGTACAAACTGTAAATCCAACTCATGTGCCTGCGCTTATATATACATGCAGCGCTCATTGTCAATGTGTCTGTATGAAAGGACCACATCCTGAGGCGCAACATGTTTCGAGCAGCTGCGTGTGACAGAGCCGGAGTGGATTAAAGGGCAGTAGGACTGGCTGCCTCACACAGTGCCACATCAAACATGCTGGAGAGTTTGCAAAGATCTGCTCAAAATCCTGCATGCAGTGATCATGGAAAACAGAAGTGACAGTAAAGCTGAAAACTGTGAGGTGAAGGAGAAATATAATGAAAGTAGGAGTCACTAAATTTCACTTTCATTGCAAAAAGAAATCTTGATTTTGTGAATTCTTGAAGTTTCTTATCCCTTCAAGTGTGAGCATTTAGAGGGAAAAACAAAAGAAACAAGAGAATAAGTGACAGCCGTTTTTGTTCCAAGATGTGATATCCTGGAATAAAACTAGTGGAAAATACTGCCCAGAAACATGCTGTTCTAAGATGGAATTATGTAACAAATTTACCTCAGGGATACTGCATGTTAGTGTGTCAGAGGATGACGAGTGGCAACACTCATCATCTTCCTCCTCTTCCTCTGAACTAGACACCTCAAATGTTTCCTGCTTTTAGTAACAATAAAAAGGTAAAAACTTATTAATTTTTTATAATGGCTCCATTCATTCCTTAATATTCTTCTGTTATGGTGTTTTATATTCATTTAACATATTTTGGAGGAAATACTATTGTTTCATGTGATATGAGTGCACACATTTCTTGCGTGCATGCATTTACCACGAACCCTGATACATTTGAACGTAAGGATTTTTTTTAATGT
The DNA here is from genome assembly GCA_029822895.1 of Maxillicosta whitleyi. Taxonomy (NCBI): domain Eukaryota; kingdom Metazoa; phylum Chordata; class Actinopteri; order Perciformes; family Neosebastidae; genus Maxillicosta; species Maxillicosta whitleyi. The sequence goes on along the minus strand of JAPSES010000098.1, from coordinate 1,591,574 downwards.
TGAAACTGAAACAAAACTGGTATTAGAAACAAATGTAAAAAATACCAAAAAGAGTTTAATGGACATTATAAATGTTAAGTGATGTGTTTAAAAGGCATAGTCTGATTTTGATGGGTGATTACTTTTGGGCCTTTTTTGTTGAAATTAACTGCATGCAGAAACTAAGGATGCAACGGCACTCGGGAAACCAATTTGGTTCGCTCTGCACGGGACACTCTGCCTGACCCGACCCACGATTAAACATATCGTCTACACGTTAACTCACTTACACGCCATTACAAGGACAAGAATCATGTAGATAACTGTGGTGTTTTTATATACCACTGTTTTCTTTTACATCCCCATGCAGAACAGAAATTTATTTATTTTAAAAAAGTCCTTTGGGCCTTATGTGTGCACGTACCTATTGTATACAAGTAGTCAAGGTGTTCAGTAGATGAAGTGTTCTTTTATTCAGTACAGTGATATAATTTGTTCCTACTGTGAAATTCTAATTTTCCTGACAAGCAAAATAAAAATATAATTTTGGGAGAAAAAACTGTTCTCTTTACACACAAAACACGGACCAAAACCAAATCGAAAATGTGCACCAACAACCAAGGTATGAACCGAACCATGGGCTACCTACACCGTTGGACCCCTAGCAAAAGCCAACAACAAAAACTGACCTATAACTATTGTAGTTCAGTACAATATAGAGGAATTTTGATGATGATATGCCTTGGGATTAGGACTGTTAGCAGGTGGGTTCAACTAAGTCCAGGTAACATATGGAAGTCTCATTTCCTTGAAGAATTCACTGTCTTTATCTGACTTGGATTTAGTGAAAATCCTGGATTTGGACTCTGGTATTCGCAAAATGAAATCTGAAACAGGTGATCTGTAGCATAAGAACATGTTGGTATTAAGCAGAGCTCCTTTTACCTGCTGTACATCTCCAGGAGGGTCAGATGCAGACATCGTACCGCCTTCTCCTTCACAGATGTTGTTCTTTAAAACAAATAAAAGCAAGAAATGTGACAATAATAAAAACATACTGGTTCAATTGCACAATATTTGAGCCATTTTCAGTCATTTGTGAGCACCAACGTCCTGTCCTGCAGTATGTGCAGTGGCATCCTGATAACACACTGTGCTGTACCTCCAGCAGCGCAGTTTGCTGCTGACAGAGTTCCTCCAGCTCCTCAAGCTGCTGCAGTAGCAGTCTGACTTTGACCAAGACCACCAGGTTCTCCTCAGACCCCTGTGGGAGGTCCAGCTCTCCTTTGTACCGCTCCATTTCCTTCAGGGTCCTCTTCATTAACTGCATGTTAGCGTGGATTACCTTCAGGTTCAAAGAGACACATGAACATCATCTTTTACATTTCTGTCCAAACATTTAATCTACACAACATTCACCCCATCACTTTAAATCCCTCAGGGCCTTTTCTCTCACCCACATCCCAACCTCAGTGCAATAATGACACACGCGCACCATGTATTTAACTTTACCTTGTCTATATTCTTTATTACCATTGCATATCCTTATATGTTGTACATATTTCTTATCTGTAGTTCAGAGTTAGGACTATTTCAGCAGTATTTGTATATTTAATATTTTATCTATGCAGTTTTTGTATATTGCCAATATTTTTCAGAATTCTGTGTGATTTTCTGCACTTTAATTATTTGGTGCTAAACAGAAACAGAGCTGCCAATCAAATTTTCATTGTTTCTATAACTGACAATAAAAATCTATTTTGTTCTATTGCTCACTGCTTGACCTTTTGTTTTAACTGAAATAACATGCAATTAAAGTGTTTCTTCCACACCGATGAGTTTTATTGTTGCGATTTTCTGGCTATAATATCAGAAGCTATCAGGTGATCCAGCATGTGAAGGTTATAGGGCGCAGTATTTTTTTTGTCCGACTGTCAGAATAACCACTTATGAGTTTAAGTTTGAAGAAAACATTATGATCTTATAATACACATGTGTGTAAACAATGAATGTAATACTTTATTCAGTGAGTGATACAGTCTGTGGATATATAGTATTGATTTGCTTTGATTGCCCTATGTATATTGTAATATGCAACTTAGCACTAATGTTAAGATTTTGGAATATCTGCTACAAAACCAGTATTTACATAAATACACCTTGCGGAAACAGGATGGTTCTTACAGAGACCTGCAGCCATGTACAATTAGGTGCTCAACATACTATCCACTATTTGCATCCATGTAATGACATGTTAAATGCACTTAGTGAGCTTTATAATTGTGTTGCTTTACCTGTCTGTTCTGCAGATGCTCTGCCCGACTTATGCAGTCGTTGTCCATGGAGGATAAAATTGCTTTAATCTTTGAAACATTCTTCTCCATGGTCTTCACTTCAGCTTCCATAGCCTCCACCACCTGAGAAGCAGCAACTTGTCAGATTTGTTCTTCTACACTCAATGTTTAGTTACCAGAATGAGCATATGTGATGTGGTGAATCAATTCTCCCACCACTGCACTTGAACCAGAACCTTAGAAGCAATAGAAGATGTTGAATTCCTAAATGTTTACCGCAGCAGCCTGTAGCAGATGCTCCAGCGGCTGCATGATGCTCTTTTGCATTCTGTGCACTTGCTGATCAGTGTCATTCAGCTTCTTTTCCTGGGAGCTTATATCGCAAACAGCAGAGATTTCAGCCAATGCTGGGCTGAACTCCTGCAATGTGTGTCTGATCCTCTTCGAGTCGTCCAGCAGCAGCTGAAGTTCAACAATGATACTTGTGTTAGGTGTAAGACGCATGAAATTAGATTTTCAATTTTATGTAAAGAAAAAAAATAGTGATCTAAATACATGCACACCTGATGAAAATCTTGAGACTAGTTGAAGAAAATGCAATAATTTTAAAAATATCTAACAGAAAATGACATTGAATCCACATTTTTGTGCAGATTTTATCCTGTGGTCTTAAACTTTTGATTGGCTGCTGAACATCTTATTTCAGTTTAATTGTTGTTTTCGATAAAATGCTTTTTTTTTTTTTTGTCTAACTTCCATTTCTTCTTTGCGCATTTTAAAACTCTGCTTTGAACCTTCTTAAGATCCAATAGTGCAAAATGTAAATTCTTGTAATTTTTCAACTGGTCTTAAGATTTAGATGAGTGTATATATATTATAAATCTAAGGGTAAATATAGTATAATATTAGATGTATCCTCCTGAGACCCAGGAATGTTTCGTCTTGATTGGAAAGAGCATAATGCAACAGTTTTTACCAGATGCATTTATTATTATTATTATTATTATTATTGTTTTAATGGAATGTGTTTTGCATTGGACAGTATTTTTTGAGCAAAGCTGTGAAATTCTTGCCCCTAACAGAGGACAAAAGTGCATTTCTGGGTCTCAGGACAATATGGAAAACACTGAACATAAAATGTATTATTTATCCTGGATTATCAGAAATCCACAATAAGTTTTTTTTTTTTTGCTTGTCAGTTAGAATCACTGACTTTTAGGGAGTTGGTGTGATTTAGGAGGCTCCTGGCTGTGGTGAACGAACACGAAGCACCAAGCCAAGACTGAGCCTCGTCCATCCAGCCAGTGGCTCTGTACAGAACATCGTCAAACTCCTGAAGACATCCAGGAATCTGAAAAAGACAGTGGAACATGAGTGGAAAAGTGTCATTGCCAATTGAAATAAAGCTTTGAGTATGAGTTGAGTTCTGATAGGAGTAAAAAACAATATGGCTGACTTTGCTGAGGAAGGCTGTGTGATGCTCCACCATCTGTGCTGCGTTTTGGTAACACTGCAGAGGCTGGATGAGCTGGTCCATAAGGAGATGAGCTTGATCTGGCAGGTCCTCTGCGAGATCCTGGACCTCGTTCTCCAAGAGCATCAAACATCCGTGCCATGTATCCAGTTCATCCCAAACACGCTGGAAAATAGTGTGTGTAACATGCAAAGTCACATATCATCCTTCCACAACAGTTAAACTTACATTACACATAGATACATGTACTTTTTTTCTCCAAAACTGAGAAAATACAGTGTAGCAGCAACATGACACACAATAAAAATACAACAGAATACAAGTGCAAACAAAATGGAACAGAAGAGTAAACACTATAGCCTCTTCTCCTTTTGTCTTTTCCCTTCAGGGTCGCCACAGCGAATCAGTTGCCTCCACCTAACCCTGTCTTCTCTCACACCAACTACCTTCATGTCCTCTTTTACTACATCCATAAACCTCCTCTATACCCTAAACATAATAAATCAGAAGTATAAAAAACATCTGGGTAAAGAACCTGGATAATAACAGTAATGTGTTTGACATCTAAGAATGCAATGAAATGTTTTTCTCCAAGTAAATAAATGAAAAGTTACCTCATTATTCACTGTTTTAGTTATTTTTAATCCCAGTACCATCCAGTACAAACCAAATGCACTGATTTTCAGTTGATGAATAGTTTGTTAAAGCTCAAGCAGATAGACAGGAACCAGATCACTACAATGTAAAATTATACCGTCCACCAGGGTTGTTTTAAAGAATGAGTAAAGTCAGTGGATGGAATTAAAGGCAACGTTTGGGTTCTGCACTCACAAAGAGACAGCCAAACTGTTGCAGTGTGGAATTCCTATTCCCATGATGCACTTCATGACAAAATTTCCAAAAAGGCCCAAGTTATGCTTATGATGACTGTGTTTATGATTAAGTCATTTTCCGAATTGTTCACCTTGAGGGAAATGGTTCAAATGCATAAGCATGGAAAGACTAATGGAACAGTAATAAATAGATAATCACTTTGGTTTTACACATTAAAAAAAAAAAAAAAACTGTGACAAAAGTCATATGCCTTTTTAACAAAATAAATTTAAGGAATCTATGCACACTATGAAGTTGGAATAATTTTGTTTTTATACATGTTCCTCTTTTTATTGTATATTCTCTGGTTATACTTTATCTGTCAAGAATAAACTACATTGTCACAATCATTTCATAAAAAAAGGTAAAACATTTTATTCCACCTCTATGGGTTACGGTGTAGACATGAAAAAAAATATCTAAATGACTTAAATTCAGGTTTACAAATGTTACATTAATGCACATAAATTGACATTACATTACCTTGAGTGCCTTTTGAGCCTCAGTAACAGTTGGACTCTTCTGCTCCAGTAAAGCTTTCACTCCGTTCAGTCCTGAACTCAACTCCGCCACTCGACTGGTCAACCTCCGAAACTGATCATTCCTCTGCATGATCTGAAGAACCATCACATCACACAAAATAAGGTGGGTTTGTGAGTGAGATTGTGCGTACTTCATGTCCGGTTTGCTGTTACCTTTTCATCTACTTTCTGTATGGACAGCTCAACTTCTTGTAACCGTCTGCAGACATCAGCTGGGACCTGGGTGTACCAACTCTGCACACTGTCAATGATGTGTTTCAACTTGGCTTTCTGGGAGGACAAATCCTTTTTGAGCTCCTGTGAAAACAGAAAATGTACAAGTAATATACATAAGTGCTAGATGAGGGTCAAGAGTTTAGCTCTGAAGTCTCATTTGTTAAATGTATTTAACTAATTATCCAGTTCAAAGGTCAAGGTAGGGGTTAAGTTAAGCTTTGAAAAGCTTGGTTTTTATAAGAGAAGGATGACTTACAGTAAAACTGCACTGTGTATTGCCTGACTGCTAACTGTACTTTATTATTCACAGAAGAGAGACTTGAACATAGTAATGAACATTAGAAATTAGTTTCATTTAATCGCTGAAGTTCTGAAAGACAAATATTTTTTATGCTGTTTTATCTGCATTGGATTATGGGGATCTTTTTTATGTGAATGCTTCTGTTCAATGTCTTTGAAGTGTTGCCACTGTTTACTGTGCTTCTCTGAGGTTTATTACTAATTGTAAAGAGCTGACACACCACAGCGAGTTATACTCTTAGGTGGAATGGCCTACTCTGGTCACCCGAGGGTCAGTTATTGATATAGTACTACTGTCTACTTACATTTGTACCTTAATTGCACAGAAGTGTTGATCCTTTCCATCCACAAAATCTTTTTGTTTTCTGTTTCATATGCCTGTACTGAATTGGTTAAAAGGACTTTCATCCACTCTGCAGCTTATACATAGAATATGTAGAAGACCAAAACTTAAAAGTCAAAAGCCATTTTAATAAATTGTGTCCTTTTTCTTTTTGTGTAATTTTATAACTGTGTTTTGTATTTGTTGTTGTCGTCTCAGCCACCAGGACTTACTTGATAAAGAGGTTATTAATTGCAATGGGATTTTCCTGGCTAAATAAAGGTTAAATTAAAATAAATAAATAAATCCATTGCCCACAGCATGTATATACTTGTCACTGCAGTTCTATCAGTTGATCTAAAATCCCAAAAAACAATTTCATTTATTTACCAGTGATCTGATTTTACATTAATATTTTTTTCCCCTTCAAATTACATCACTTCCTCTGCTTTATTAGAAAGAAAGAAATGGGTTGTACAACAGTATAATCCTGACCTGTTGTTTGCTTTGATCCAAACAGTTTTCCAGGTTCGGCAGAAGACCTGAAAGGTGAGTCTCCAACTCTTTTATCTGGTCTTGGAGGTGTTGTCTTTCCTTCTCTTCTGCTTGGGCTGCAGCTACCACCAGCAGGTTCCTCTCCTCTAGGCTATGCAGAACAGGATCTCCTCAGTATCTCTGACATAAATATGGAATCATATTATATTTGTAAATTATCCAAATCCCACCTCCTGACGTTCTCTTTAATCTTCACTAGTGTTTTGCCAACAGGCCCAGGGCTGCTGGGATCATGGGCCCTGGATAAGCTTAGGGCGTGCTCCAGGCGATGCTCCAGGGACGCCAAGGCCTGCTGCTCCTGCTCCAAACCGGCCTGGTGCATTTCGGCCTGGGCCAGAAGTTCCTGGGGCTCTTCTTGAGTGAAGCTCACAGTAGAGCAGTCTGGAACCTCAGCCTGAAGACTGGCCAGAAAGCTGCAACACTGCTTCATCTAACAAAAATAAGATGTGATTTTCTCAGACATTTTTGCATTTTTATCCCATGTCTGACCCTGCCCGTAGCCGCTTTCTGTCCTGTGACAATGATGATCAGTGTATAATTAACACATTTACACCTGAGAATAAGTTATTTATGTAATTTAAAAAGATGAAGCACATGTTTAAAAATCCAGAAAAACATGTTCAAGTGCAAAACAAATGAAAAAAAAAAAAAACTTAACTGATCCTCTTATTAAAACATCATCTTTAAAAAAAGATGTTTGGATTTACAAAATCTTCAAGTATCAAAAAAACAAGCATTTTTTATTTTTTTTAAAAAAATTTTATTTGTGATCAACACAGTATTTCTGCGACTGTTTAAAGCAAAACATATCAAATCATGTTTAGATGTAAATACTTCAGTGACCATTAAAACTCACACTGGTGGTGATGTCTTTCCATTCTTCTCCTCTCTGCTCTATGTGCGCCAACAGGAAGCCGACACCTCGTCTTAATGACACCCATCGCCTCCATAGGGCACCCACTTCACTGTCCTTTCCAACCCCACACCCCTGCATCGGACAACCGGCTCTCAGCTCTTCAATGTTCCCGGCGAGTCTCTGGAGATCCTGCATCAGTAACTTTACACAGAGATGAAAGTTCAAGGTAACATTGTAATTATCCAGTATTTGGGATGATACTTTAGAAGACATTCTACAGGTCAAAATAATGTGATGTTGAAGTGACCAGCAAATTAGCGACACATCCAACCTACTTTGGCTCGTTCTTGTTGGGCGAGACATTTGTCATATGATGCTACATGTTCTGAAGCGCATCCAGAAAGTTTGGCTTCAAACCCTGAGAAATGCTGCCGTATTTCTTCATGACAGCTCATGTGGCTTTTCGTACTTGTAGCACACCTGAGAGAAATTTTCCCATGAAATGTTGTTTATATTCATTATAATCACCACACATAAAAAAAAAAGTGCAGAAAGTAACAGCTAATACCTCTGTAAGGACTCCAGTCGGAGCTGGGCCTGGGCCTCCAGCACAGCCCTTCCCACCAACAATTGACTGAGAATCTGGATGTGAAGCTGCTTGGTCTTTGAGCTGGAGAGGCAGGGTTGCTGAGGCACCAGTTTGACCAGATGGCAGATATGAGCCTGAAATCCATCCTCTAGAGCTTCTAGAGCCTGGTGGGTCTGCATCTGTTCCTCTGTACAGTCCAGAAACCCTCCAGGAGCTGATAGGAAGGTGGCTTCAGCGTTATGCAGGAAGCCTATTGCTCCTTGAGCAGCCCACTGGTAATCCTTCAGAGACTCTCGAGCCTGGGATAAACTTTCCTGTCAAACACACGTTAAATGAGCAATAAGAATGTATTGCACTGTTGAATATCAATGTTATACTTTATAAAAAAAAAAAAAAAAGAGGTGATGGCATGCCTATCCAGTTGCTAAAAGGTGCACAAGTCCCAATAAAATAAATAAATAAAAAACAAAACAGTGGAGGAAATTAGATGAGGTCCACACAACCTGTGAGCTCCCAAAAAATATTTATTCATCATAATAATAATGTTTTAGGCATCAGCCCTTCATCAGACATGGGACAGGTCATGACACACACCTGTTTATATAGAGTACTAAATGCTATATCACGTGACAGGTAATGCCAATTCTCTCACGTTATCACAAACTTTTCAATAGATATAAGTGCCTTTAGATACATAATAATTCATATACAAGTACAATAATCAAATTTCTTTAAATTTATATAATACAATGTTCAAGCTCCTTTAAATTCAATCAAATTCATACTAATACATTGAACAAGTTATTTTAAATTTATACAAATACTCGTTACTCTATATAACCAGCTGTGTGTCATGACCTATCCTGTGTCTGATGAAGGGCAGATACCTGAAACATCACTACTGTGGTGAAAATATATTTTATTTTTTTGTTTTCTGACATAATAATCTAGTTACAAAAAAATACATCTACTAAACTAGTGGGGAAAAAAATATTTAACTCAAATAAAAATAAAAACTATACTTTCCAACAAACTGTGATGAACAATGCACCATGAACTAGGATGAAAAACAAGTGCAAACACAACCAGCTCTGAGGTTTTGTTAAAAGCTTTGCAACATACCTGAATATACATACACCTTCAATAAACTGATGTCATACATTCTTTTATCAGATTAGTTAACTATAACTAAAAGTAAAACTAGTGTAAATAAATATAAAAACTAAAACTATATACAGTGTACAGTGCACCCATAAAAATCTAACATAAAAAAACACAAAACTGAAAGGCTAAAAAATTACAACACTGATACTTAATGCTTCGTTAAAGCAGAATGCATTATCTTACCATGTGTAAATGACATTCTTGGACAGTCGCATTTCTAATAGAGCACAGCTCCTTGTTGTTTCTCAGGTTCTTTTTTTCCTTGCGTGCCAAGGCTTCCAGCACCCTCATCCCAGACTCCATATTTCTCCAGATAACCCAGCACTTTTGCAGTCTAACATCTATGGCTTTTTCATCTGGATTTAATGGTTTAGCTTCCTCCAGTTCCACTTTAGTTTTTTGGAAAAGCTCTATTAATGCAGGAAGCTCAGAGTCAAACCGCAGACCCAGCAGAAGCTTGGCCTCTAGGTTTTTGATATCATCTGTAATGGAATGTTCCCAGGAGACTAGAGTTTCCACGGTGAGGTAAATCCTCTGCCTCTCTGCATTGAGCTCTGATGGGTAGAGGTCCTGAGCTATGGCCTCCAACTGGTCAGCTGCTTCTTGACACTGTGTCTTTACTAAAGGAAGTTCAACCAGAAGCGTTTGACAGAGTCTGAACCTCTCACCAATGTTGACTGTTTTATCTTTGGCACGTTGGATTTGCTCCATGGCAATGTCCCTGGACTCCTCCATTTGTCTCCTCAGATGCAGATATTTGTCTTGCTCAAAGACGTGAATACTTAGTGCTTTGCTCCTGTCTTGTAGTTCCCCGATAGCGTCTAAAACAGAGCTTCGTTTGGCTTCCTGACAGTGTTGAAGCTCTTGAACCTGACACTGATGTTCAGTCAGCATGTGTCTCAAAAGTCCAATTTCTCTGAGGGCGTCCTGTGTTAGAGGGAACCTTCGCCGCTCCAGATCACTAGAAATCTGCTTTAAGCTCGTCTGGATGGTGGATAACTCCTCATCTGAAGAGGTGCGTTCATTAATCAGCTCTTCTAATTCCCAGCTGGTCGCTTTCTCATGAGCCAGCAGTCCATCTAAGTCCGTCCAAAGTCCTGACACTCTGTTCACGAGGTAGCGACTCTCTCCTGGACTCAGATCCACTGCAATTTTCTTGCAACTACCTGCCACGGTCTCCACCAGGTTAAGTTGCCTCTCAATCTCCATAGTGGCTTGTTTATGAATGCTTAGCTCATTTTCCAGATTTCTGATATCAGCTTTGGAAACATCCTCCACATGAGCGCAGGGATCTCTTTTAGTATGCATCTCTGCGAGCCAAGCATCTATGCTAGCTAGCTGACATAGCAACATCTCTCTCTGCTGCAGATTGTTTTTCATGGTTTGAAGAACATGAGCCAAACTGTCAGAAATCGCTTCGTACAATTCTTCGACTGTACTAAGCACCTGATCGTGTTCCTCTTCGTCAAAATCTGAAGCTTTAATTTCTTCGACTTGCTGTTGCATCTTGGACCGTCTTGACAAAATATCGGTCTGAAATTTCTTCATCTCCACAATCTGGATGCGAGCTTCCTCTGGAAAAAGGGCCAGTTTTTTCCCAGTGGAGATGTGGTTTTCTGCCTGCTTGGCCCATGTGATCAAGTCCTGGAGCTGCTTGTTGATTTTGGTTGATGAAATGCTATCACAGTTGTTTGAGAGAGTCTCAATCTTCGTCTTGGTGACACTGAGGAGAGAGCCCACTTCCTGAAGATTACTCTTAACCTCATCCTTCTCTTTCTGACCCAGAGAGAAATGAAAAAGAGCATCTGACCGTGAGCATAACTGCAGATAAAGCTGATTATACAGTTTCAGGTCTGTTGTCACACAGACCAACTCCAAAGTACTTTTGAAATCATTGGCTGTTGAGGAAAGCTGCGGCAAAATGCTGGAATTTAGCAGAGTTTCGAGCCTGGCTTTAAGTTGTTTGGCTTCCTTTGTCAGAACAGACGACTGAGAGGCAGAGTTTGAGGCGTGCTGCAAAGCTCTCTTGATGCCTCCTTCTAAAAGTCTCCATTCCTCCTGGATATCCCCAAGATGGGCAAGAAGAGCACCTGAACTTTCAGTGCTGTTCAAGTGGACCGACACCTGGCCACTCAAGTGAAGGAGTTCCTTCATCATGATTCTTCTGTGTTCCATAGTTCGCAGCAGAACAGTGAGTTTCTCAGCTTGAAGTTCACTGCTCCCCAAACTATTTCTGGTAAAGAAATAAATAAAACAATTAATAAAAATCAAACAGAAATCCATGCTCTAATATCAGCCCTAGCATTCTGCATTTGAACAATTATTCACATAAAACATATGCAACACGTTAAGACTGTTAGTTTGACTCTGTCCATCTGTGGTGAAGAAAGTTGAACAGGATCTGGTTCTGAACTGGGACTACTAATAGAGGATTACATTTTGGTTACAAAAATGGGTTCAGTTGTACTTGGTTTTTCACTTAAATTTGTGCTGATAGGAGGATCCTGCACTTTTTCTCTTATGATAATAGTGAAATGTCTCATATTTAAACTTGGAGTTCATAACTAAAAGTTTTAACGGTGACATACATTTTGTTTTTGCAAGTCTTGCTGTTAATTAATTAATTAATTAATTTATTGTCTTTTAAGAAACTCTTACATCATTTATTATCCATCCTACAGTGGAATGCACTGTTAGTTCTTTTAAAATCGAGTTGATCCTTTTTGTTTGTTAATCTGTGGCACTGCACGTAAGTGTTTGTTGTTTGTAACTACAGTAAAATCATTGTACCCTTTCATATATAGGATTTACATATAGAAAGGTAGGTCTTAATGTAGATGACAGCCATTATCATTATATATCCCCCTTTTTTTTTAATGGTGTGAAACTCAAGCTCCACCCCCTTTTGTAAATGAACTCTTCAATTAGTCCTTGGGTGGGTGGGGGGTCACCACCTACAGGTAATTATTTTATTCATAAATACTCACAGGCTCATTTTTTCCTTTTCTGCAGCCACAACTTGAAGGAAAGCTCTGATGATCTTCAGCTGCATGTGATACCGTTTGACCTGATCCAGCTGTGCCGTTTTCACCTGCACTGTGGCTGAGGCATCCAGCACTGCAGTGCTACACTGTCCTTCAAAGCGTTTCAGGGTGGCTGATTCATGATTACCGGCAGCACTCATTTTGTTCATGGTTGCCACTTGCTCTAGAACACAGCACCTGTGCTCCTGCAGTAAAGATTTGAAACATCAATATACACATTATTTTTTTTTTAATTGTTAGTTACATCACATGTTTGTTGTCCCATATAGAAACAAAGCACATACTGATGATTTGTTGCCAGCTCATCAAAAGTTCAGACATATTCAGTTTATGGAAAGTTTGAGTCTCTTCACCATTTTTGTGATAGTACAAATAGGACAAATCTCATTTTTTCAAATCAGACCAAAGCCACTGACATGTGGTCCTAAATCTATCTATTTGTCTCAGTCTTTTCCACAGATAACTGAAGTCCCATGGTGCTCTTAAACCTATGCCCAGAGAGGTGTGAGTCAAGTGTCTCTGAATAGAGTGAAAACACAGCTTCAGATACTTCCATTGGAAAATGAATGAGGTTTGGTCAAATCTGGACTGATCATCTATGAGGTGGTAATACTGATTTTTAATTATTTATTTATTTTATTTTTTTAAACAAATTTTCATTATGTAGGGTCATGCTTTTAGTGCAACTTTACATCAGAGGATGGAAGACTCGAAGTCATCTTAAAATAGAGAATGATGAGCTGAGTAGATTGCAGATCTTCACATATTTAAAGCTTTCTACAATGTTCCTGCAGTATCTTAAAAGTCTTGAATTTACAACTCTATTTTTAACATGTTAAAAAAATCTTTAAAAAAGGTATTAAATTTAATATGGTAGGTTTTCAGTTATGTTGACATGTTTGCTGTAATGTGTTTCAATCTTTCTGGGAAATGTCCAAACTGTAAAGTAACGCTATTCTACTCGGTTCCACCCAGCAATTTATATTGAAATTAGGAACCAATTACCACTAACTTTGAAGCTGCTTGTGAGAAATGACTTGAAATAGTGGGAATCAGGGTATTGAAGTAAATAAATACTTTTTCCTAAATTCTAGTAGTCACAAATTTTTGTCAGAGTGGACATGAAATAGGCATTAAATTCTGTTCCACATAGTCTTAAAAAGTCTAAAATGTAACATGAAAAAATCTATAGGAACCCTTATTTGCATTATTGAAAGTACTGATGCTTTTCATTGCAAGGGATTAAAATATTTTAGTGTTGAATACAGCGGTTGTACAGTAATTGCGTGAATAATCAATGAAACTATATATATATATATTTTTTTTTTACCAAAATGAAATTTTTCAAACTTCATTGGGACTTTCTTTCAACTAAACTTTACTCTTTGTAGTACTACTGGAGTTTGTGTACAGCAGTATCATCTATATATCATATGTAGACATTGTTTACTTCAGAATAAAAAATGTATTTACAGATGAAGGCTTGTTTGATTTCACTTCTGTTGTTGTTGTTTTTTTTTTTATTATTATTTAAATGAATGAGTGTTTTTGATCCATAACGATAACTTAAAGTAAAAGCCTTGTTGAGTTGACATGAAATAACCAAGAGCACATACCTCAGCCTCATGCAGTTGTTTAGCCATAGCATTGATGTTGAGTTGTGCAGGCTGATAGCGACATGCCAGGACCTTTTGGACTGTTCGTATTAAATGAATCTCCAATTCGCTTGGGGAGGACTTCAGGTACCAGTTTAGATCAGTGTGTGGTGTCCTCTATAGCAATAAAAACAAAAAGAAAATGGGTAAGAAAACTGACATGATGAAAAACATGCTTAACATCAAACATTCTGAAGACAAGAGGTAAAAAAAAAATGTTGGAATACACACATAAAGAGTTTAAAAATAAAACAAATATGGGGGAGGGCAAGAGTAAACATGCAGAGATAAAAAAAAAAAAGAAGTTGCTTGTGTCTTTGCAAAATTTACCAGCATTACATTTTATATGGGTCTGTCAAATTGCACATAATTAGAAACGGCAGGAAGTCACTGCAGTTCAGTGGCCCTTCCTGTGGATCTTCGTGTCAGTGGTTTCTTGGGAATACACAAACATCAATCAAAACACTCTTCTCTTATCTGTTCACTGTTGCAAATATAATTGACTGTTTGCTTCTCATGGGCAGTTAACAATGTGAAACACCGCTTTAATATGAACAGTTGAGGCTTATACAAAAATATTAACCTAAATCAACACATTTGATATTAACAATAGTGACATGATTTTTGAGAGCTTGTGATAATTTTCACTTTTAAGGCATAACTGGTTCTCACACTGAGTTTTATTATAGAACATGATGTAAATTAAACTGCCAACAGCATATAAATGCGCTCAACCTTGAACATTTACAGCAGTAAAATGCAACACACATTGCAGCTTCTGTAAATCGAATCAAAACAGACGGGGGCATTTTACTGCACAGCGACTTCTTTTACATTTCATTCTTTAACTACATTTTCTGATTTTCTGCTTTAAAATACTTGAATGAAGCTTTTAACTAATCGAATGACTTCACAGTCCGGTATTAGTACATTTACTCCAATAATCTGAACTGACATGGAAGTAAGTCACAAGTCAGAACCTTTATATCTCACACTCAGCTTTCTAGGGTAAAAGTCACTAGTCATTGCTCAGGTCACTTAAGTGATGAGTCAAGTTACATGAATTTCTGATGATCTGTCCTGCGGCAAAACCATCAGTTACGAGCCCAACTGAACAAGTATGAAGAGTAGTGCATAAAATTAATATAGATCTACAGCTTGAAACGACTCCAAAGGCAAAACAGAAGTCCCACATAAATATTAAAATTTCAGTAAAAAAAACTGAATAGTAAATCAAAAACAATGACATTACTGAAAACGATGGGATGTAAGTAACTATTATTACTACAGGACAGTACTTCAGGCTTCATTCATTTATAAGTTTTATGCTTTACAATTCCTGTTTTCATTATTACATGAAATGAATGGTCACTACATTTTCATCAAACCATGAAAATGCTTCTACCTACTATTTGAGTTGATCTACTGATGTTATTTACTGTTAATAATACAATACTTTATAACTAATAGAACTACTGCATCCGTCATCCCCTCTGTCATCCATTTCAATAGGAGAATCCTTTATGGTGATTTAGTTTTCATTAAAATCTTCTTAATATACTCCTGAATGGGATGATTTGTCGCGTCGTAGCAGGTGAACACCAAGTTAAAATAGAATCTTGCTCTTTACTCATGTAAGTCTCTAGTTCTAAAAATTGGGACTTAAGTCTGATTCAAGCACCTCTGGATCTGAAGACTTCTATATATTGCCAACAACTACATTTTGCACAGGTACAGTAAATAAATTAGCCCATGTTTGGTAAAACCATGTGTTTTCTGACTGAAGATACTTGATACTCACATTTATAATGTTACTACTTTCCACCAAGCTCTGAATCTCTGACAAAATATCCTGCATGGTGAACTTGCGTTTAAAGGATCCACCTGCCGACTCCTGGGCCCCCGGCTGAGCTGCCAATCCCACAGCTGTCCTCTCCGGCTCCATATCTGTTGACTGCTGCAGCTACAGACACAGAACACAGGAGTGGCGTTAGATTTCAGCCTCCTTCTTCCCCCGTGTTTGTCCTCAGATAATGACAGAGCTTCCTGTTCTTTCCAAGCTTCACTGAGGTAAATATTACGATGTTTACGGTGGCCCGGCGAGTCAGAGCAGTTAGCACAAGAATGTGCCTGAGTCAGGAGCCCGAGGGAGAAGGAAAAACTACTCCCACTCTACCTTCTGCAAAAAAATATGTTATGACTTGGCTTGACAGGGCAGATACCTGAGCGTGACATGAAATGTCAGGTAACTGTTAAAAGTTTTTTTTGGACATGACCATGGTCAATCATGGAGCGTGTTATAGTTAGAGGAGATAAAGAGATGTAAACACAGCTGTGGAGAAACCATACAAAGAAAACATATTAAATGTACCCAAATACTTTTCTGTGTCGGCTCTACTTTACAGTGGAGGAAAGTTTTTAGACACCCTGTGAATTTGTGACATATCACATTAAGAGTCACTAAGTCATTAAACTGCAGTATTGTTCCATTATCCAAACCCACATGTTCCCTTCTGCACACGCTCTGTTCTACTGACGTCAAACTGGAAGTTTCAGCAAAATAATGAAACACATTTAGGATATGACAAGTTAAAATGTGATTTTTTTTTTCTTGTTAATAATAAACAAAATATTACAATTTTTATATTTGTTTTTATCTGTCTGATGCAGCCACACCTTTTGAAACACAAAAAAGATTTTTTTGCAATAATTTCATGACACTATTTGACATTGTGTCAAATTTTATGGTTGTCAAAAACTTTTTTTGACATGTGCATCTTTTTCACAACTTAAACCTTTGTAAGACCAAGATTTCAGTGATGGCTTGTGAAGACAAAACTGCTTTTTGTAATGACATTGTAATCAAAATCAGAGTGAAGCTGGTTAACTGTTTAAAAAAAATTAAATATGTGTTAATTAAAGATACTATATTTTATTTTTTTTTAAATCATGTACTATTGGAGGAAAGGCATCAGATTGTGACTGAACCAGGAATGCTGATTCCAAATCTAAAATTAGGATTTTCTATAAATGAACAAGTAAAAACTAAAACTGCGCTACTCTTTCTTAATAAATCTTCACAATCTGAAGATAATCTGTGCTAAATTGGTCAAATTTTCACACAGACATGAACATCACACCCAGTGCAGAATACACTTTAGCATCAGAGGTTTGATCCGAATTCTTCCACAATGTTTGTGAGTCATGACCGTTTTTCACTGCAGAACAAACAGCATCACCATCATGTTAGAGTTGAATTCCTTTAGTACCTGGTTTCATTTTCAGTAATATCGGGATGAAATTGTTCACCACATAAACTGGGTGTAAAAAGAAAGCAATATGTTAAGCTACAAGTGAAAAAAAAATGCAGTTTGAGCGAAAGTCTGCAGACTGTCTGGTCATATGTTTTTAATGTGTCTATAATCCACTGCTCTGTGGAGCCCAGAACATGTTGCACTACTCGCACAAATGAAACCAGAAATATTCATCATAAAGAACTGAACAATGAATCCCCCAAACACTTTGGCCTGGAGCAACTCTTTGTCTTTTTGGTGTTGAAGTCATCTGAACTCTGATCAAACTAAAATGTCAGTGTGATGTGATGCTAATAGCTACATATTGACTTGTGCATAACTCAAAATCCAGATGTGTAGGAGAAATTCATGATTTCAGATTTGGAAGAGGCTTTTATTAGAAAAATCAACCTGCCATGTGGTAGTGGGCTATGGATCTCAAAGTAGAAGAAGTTTGGGGAAGGCGAGATGATTTCAACAAAAAAATGTGGGAGAAATATATGTAATATGTAATTTCTGTTAGTTTCATCCACTTCTTTTTATGCATGGGGGGGGGGGTTAGTTAAAATAATATAGATTATACAATTACATATTTTATGACAATAGATGAGTATTCTTGTTCCTTTTGTGATTTATAATTTAAAGTGTTTCGCCCATTACAGACAAATATTGAATCACACAAAGGAAAAAATTTATAAAAATATCCAATAATTAACACCCTCAACTATCTTAACTCAGAAAATAATATCAGTCTATGTTTAGAGAGTATATTTTTAAATATCGCCACAGCTCGACTGTAACCGATGATTTATTTGGATTACAAACAGAATCTAAAACCTCACCATATAGATTTCTTCATGGAAATATCCAAGATACTCAGCACGTTTTAAGATACCGTGTTGTCATTGTGTAAAACAAATGACACCTGCTTACAAAGACAAGACGAACTGTTATTACTGCAGATAATAACAGGTTGCCTTAAACTGCATTGCTCAGATACCTTGAAGAATTTCTAAACGATGAACACCGGCGTCCACGGGGACCGGAAAAAATCCTACAAAGCACATCCTGGTGAATCTACTTGTCTCAGTCCTCCTCAGATGATTTAGTCAGACTTAAAAACACTACTGTGTTGCATTTTGTCTATATAGGACTGAGTATAGCTCTAATGTTGCTGTGATTGTGTGAAAAATAATGGAAACATTAGCCTATTTAGGTGCTACATGTATGAAGTAATGATAGTAGTTAGGTTTTTATAGTTATAGATATTTTAGTTTATTTGTTGTTTTTGTGTAACGGTCCGTGTCCAAAAGGAATTCTTCTGTTTAAAAAAAAATAAAGTTCTCTTCAAAAGCTTTGAATTTTCCGCAGAATCCGGAGCAAATGCCAAATTATTAGAAGAAAAAAAATATGTGAAGGACAGGTAAATTTAGGATTGAAAAATGTCAAAAGTGCCTTCAGTAAACAAAGCGCATACTGGTAAAATAGGGAGAGTGGAATGGTTTGTAAATGTCAAAAAGGACCCTGTTTGAAAAGTATAATTTGAGTGGATTTGTGCATGAGTTTGGCAGAAAGGGAAAAAAAAAAACTGCAGTTTCACAAAACTGATTTGAAATTCCATTAAGTAAAACAGATTTCTTCTATGACTGTGCAATCTATCAATGTGTGATTATTACCGAGTAAATGTTTGTCACATTTTTCTCATTTCTAGTCAAAATATCTCATCACACTTAAAATAAAACATAATCACCTAAATGGTACCTTTCCAGTGAAATATAAGGACTTATTTTTTTTGTCAATACATCTTGAAAATCTTTTCAATAAATCTGACCAAGATAATTGGCAGATTTGGATTTTTTTGCTTGATTCAATAAGATTTTCAAGATGTATTGTCTAAAACTAAGTTCTTATATCTCACTGAAAAGTTACTCTATAGATGATCATCTTATTTTAAGTGTGAAGAGATAGTTTGACTAGAAATGAGAAAAATACATTTGGAAAGATTTAGATTTTTTTCCAGTGATATTTTTCTGTACTTATTTATTTATAGTGTTTATTGAATTATGCTTAATTTGGACTTCCACCTTTCCGTTTTCTCTATGCAATAGTGTTATTTTACCATGTTTTCTAAATAATCAAATGAATTACAGTAAATCAGAGTCATTTAGACAACTGTCATTTCTTCTTTTTTCACATTTGTGTGAAATAAACTGAAAAACTGCATGGGTAATCAGGAGTTTTCTACTACTAAGAGTCATCAATAAGTATTCTGATATATTCTTCTCCTTTAAACGAATGCAATGTATAATCCAATCTTTCAGAAGAAAAATAAATATCCAAGAAATGGAAAGACAAGTGTAAAAAAAACAAAAAACAAAAAAAACATCCCGTGTGTGGGAGATTAATATGGAGTATACCTGTCTTGGTGTCACCTCGACGTCTTGTTCAAATTCTTTTTCTTTGCACCGAGTGTCACTTGTTTGCTGTGTTTTTTCTGCCTTTGCCATTTGTACATGTCCTGCATCCATGTCTTGTGCTTCGTCAGCAACCATTAGTTGTTTATTGTCACTGGTAGACATGAGTGTTTGTGATAAGGCATCACCGTCCACTGTTTGCAAGGAAACATCTGCTGTGCACAAGACTGGGCTCATTGTTTGCTCCTCAACATGACATGACTCTGTCGTCTCCTCTTGTTTGACACGGTGAAATGTTGTTTCTGCTGCACGCGGAGGCTGATATTCTGCAACAGGGCTGCAGGAATGTAACACCTCATTGGGGGTTAATTTCAGGTTCCCCTGGCTTGGTGTGCATGTTAATATGGATCCTAATGAATCCATTTGATCATACATGTTCTCTTCTTCTTCAGGATCAGTAATTGCAACAAGTCCAGATACAGTTTTCAGAGCACGTTTTTGAACGTTGCCCGTTTTGGCCTCACTACTTAAAGATGCATCAGGTGATATGTCGGCCTCCAAGGCTGAAGCGTCTCCCTGCGATGGTTCAGTGTTCTCCTGCAGAGTAATTAAACGGTTATTAAAAGTTAGAGAACCAGCTGACATTAAAGGCTCTGCATCATTTCCAGCTACACAGATATGAGCAGTGAAGATGTCAGCTTTCGGTCGACGCTTGATTGACAGTTCGTGTTGGGTTTTTGATTTCTTTCCATTTTCTGCATTTGGATCAGGATTAGGGACATTGGCATCCTCTTTGGTTGTCTGCATAAGGATCGCTGCAGGACAAATGTCTGAAACCTGTGCTTCTTGATCCTGTTCTAACCCATCAGCATTTGTACTCGCCCCTGCTGATGTGTCTGTGACAGCCTGAAGGTAAGACGGGTGTTTTTCTGAAGTGCAGAATGGCTTTTTGGGTTTAATTTTGTTGTCATCCGGACTTCTTTTCAAGTTTTTACAGTAGTCTGCTGCAGAAGAGAGGGTGGTCATAGTAACAGCTGTAGTCTCATCTGGTGGAGCTGAAGGTGCTCTGTCTGGCAAAACTTTGCAGTCCAATTTAATTTCATCATAGCCTGGAGCAAGCTGTAAGATTCAAGACAAAGAACAAAAATATTAACATGCTATCATGGTTGTCATCAAGCTATGAAATGTGGAAAAACAAACAATTTCATGTTATTATGTATATTTTGATGAGTATGTATTTGTTTTACTTGTTTTTCTTTACATATATAGACGTTATATACATGATGTAAAATATTGATAATGCTGCCTAAAAATAATACAAAGATAATTACAAAATAGATAAATAAATGGGAAAAAAAACTGAAATTCAATAGACACTTATTTGTTTACTAACATGTTGGCATCTAGATCCAAGATCAACAACTGTATTCTCCTATTAGTAACATAAGAATATTATGTATTTCTTCATAAAGGGGTTGTGTGTAGTATTTATTATATTATAAATTCTTCTCAGCAGGGGGAAGTCACATACTAGAACAAACATAGGACCAAAAAACACTAATGAATCAATGCTATGTATCCACAGCCTTTATTAGTCAGTGACTAAATAATAAAGCGACAATGTTTACACACATTTGTATTATGATATGGTTTGATTAATATGATTAATAAATCCATTTCATTACTAATCCATTGGTATCTTTGTCAGAACTTCAGTGGTCTTTATTCTCAACACTAATGATAATTAAAATATTTGAAAGTATAAATATTACATAAAAGCCCTTTAATGATGTTTCCCAACGTTAACAAAAAAAATTATTGTAGATTTTTATAACTGATGAATCATTGTCTGACTTTTTTGTCCCATTTCAGTCAACATCACTATTGTAATGTGAATCTAATGTTACTTATATTCAACTGGTTCTCAATTGGTGGCTTGTGGCCAGTTTACATTGTTGTTTACAGTCAAAGTACAACACAAATATGACCCAGAGCATGTTAAACGTATATTTACACATAACATGCTGTATGATGGAAACAAAGATGCAATTTAGAACCAAAACATACACTGTTGTCACGTGTGCAAATACAACACCCAGTGGTGATGAATAATGTATCTGAAAGCAGAGATAACAACAAGAGTTTGTTTTGTTTAGATTATGTGTCTTCATGACCTATATTTTAAATATTTGTTTACACCCTTTGAGTTCTAAAAAAGTGGGTCAAGACTTGATGGTGATCATAGGAAAATATGAGGCAAGACCATTTGAGAACCACTCAGTTACTGTAAATTAAAGCTGCTACAGACAAAAGCTGTCACTAAAATAAGGCCAGGTGAGCATCACTTGTGCATCCTGGGTAATGCAATTTATTTTGACAGACAGTTTATAAAAAAGGTGGATAAAATTCACAATACACCACTATAAAAAAAAAAAAAAAAAAAGGGGGGGGGGGGGGCTGAAAACA
>JAPSES010000098.1:1537445-1561811 GCA_029822895.1 Maxillicosta whitleyi | reverse complement strand
TATATATATATGTTTGTGATCAAAACTTTATCAATTTCAGTGGAACTTTTCATACTTTAAAGTAAACCTCAGTGGTATTTTTAAAGTCACATCTTGAACATGGGTATTTTAGTAAAAGCATTTTTTTTACGTTGACACTGTCTAGGAAGCATATCGTCATGTTGGTGAAAGTTTTCCACCCACGCACCTGCTCAGGTTAACTTTTGCGCACAAAGAGTGGAAAAAGCGCACGAATACCAGACTGGACACTGAGGGAGACTTTGGTCGCGTTCCATGCTTGACGTTAGGACTAGAACCCATCTACTGGTGTATTTCGGAGGCGGCTGACTTTGCTGTTCAGTTCACGTGTACATGAGTGGGTGGTGGATGACAGACAGAGCTCGCGTTCCCTCCCACCGCCCGTGCGCACCGACTGTGACTGCGCTCCGTCTCTCCAACATTCAAACATGGCGAAACTCTTTGCCTTTTTATCGCCACAGCCATCATCTTCACCCCCCTCTTCTTCATCGCTATCATCCGCTCTGCAGCCACCATCATCCTCCTCATCATCATCATCCTCATCCTCAGCAGCAGCTTTAAACCCGGTACCGTGATGACCCGGGAGGATGGAGAAGTTGTCGGCGAGCCTGTCGGAGATCACTTGGAGCCCGTTGGCGCTGCCGTTGGACGCGGTGGTCAGCAAGTTCCGTCTGCCCACCCTGGTCCGCCTGGCACACGGTAAGACCCCCACGACCTGCCCCAGGTGCGTGGACCTGCAGCAGGACTTTCACAGACTTCCACAGGGGTGTTAATAGTCTGTGGGGAACTGGGAACAAACTCACTCCACCGTCGGTTCATGGATCCAGACTAAAGATGATGATGCTCCGAAAGCCTGGAAAAGATTAAAGTATCAAACCGTCAACGGATTTTGTGCGTGAAAACTCACGGGTTTGTGGAAAAAAAGTATAAAAAATTTACTGAAAAATCACTGGAGCATTTTAAGCGTCAAGGTCGCGTCAAAAGTCTTACTTCCGGTGAAAACTTGGAAAAATTAAAATGATTTTAACCATTTTTTAATTGATATTCCTATGTTGAGTAAAATGTTTTAGTTAGTACAAAGTACCTCAATATGTATAGTATTTTTAAGCAATACAGAAATGATTAAATAGTAGTTTAGCCTCATGTTAACAACTCCAAACCTTAAATTAACAGTAGTAATCCTGATACAGTGGTAATAGTAAAAGCACACTTTACCACTGATTATCTGAAGCATGAAAAACTTCACATAAAGAAATTAACCTGTTAACATTTGGATTCCTGCAGGGATTAATCTGGCCACAGGAAAAAAAAAAAGGAAGTGAATAAATAAAATGATAAAGTCATAAGACATAAGTAAATATTGTCAATAATGCTGGGCAATATGACCAGGAAACTAAACCTACACCTTTTTCAGTGTTATGGATGTTCAATAGATGATATTCTGGCCACACAAACAGAGGGTAAAGCTTGATTTGCAAGTAGTTTCCTTAGTAAAATGATGTTCTTGGAGAAACACATTCAAAGTTGACATATTTACGAGAAAGAAACATTGCATTTTGAAGTTTTGTTGAGTAAAATAATTTAGAATCTTATTTCACTATAGTCTGAGAAAACTAAATCTGGATTAATCCAACATATTGCCTAGTGCTACTACAAGTATTACTTTAGTGCAGTTTTTGGGTACTTTAAGTAATTCTGTATTCTAATACTTTATAAACCTACTCATACTTCACAACATTTTGGACATAAATATTGCATGCTACTTATTACTCCATTACAATCATGTACATGTAATCACTTAGCAGACTCATATTATTCATAGAAATATAATTACTTTAATAAATTGTACTGTCTTGTTATAGTCAAGTGTATATATAGCAATTAAAACGAGTTCCACTTGTATAGATGAACATATTAATGCATCATTAATCCCAATCCACTCAAATAGATGACTCTAAAACAGGCTTTTACGTTCAGTCCTTCATGTTTACTTTGATTGTAAAACTTTAATACTTTTACGGTGTAAGATTTGTATTGTTATATGTATTATGAGTGTTTTATTGTACTACTACTACTACTAGTCTATAAGCCTCTTTTCCATTTCTAATATGCAAATATAAAATGTGATTTGCCCCATTTTGCTAACTACCAACCCAATATAGTAGATATTCACATCATACTGGAATCGAAACACATTAGATGCTTTTATTCTGAAACCCACATGACTTTGTTTCCGTCGTGTTGGTTCATTTTGACGCAGCTGTAAATATTTGGACACTGACTTTCTCACTTCACGTCTACCCACTGACAGTCGTGACAGAGCCATCATTCACCGTGTGCTCAGTTTTCTTTTCTTTGTGTCATGTTTGTGGTGCCAGGGTGATTGTGTGCGCTGCACCAGATTTGGGGTGTTCGCTTTGGGAACGGGCGACGGGTGTCATGGCCAAAACTGTTCCAGTCCAGCGCTGCCCCGGAAAGCCACAAAGTGTCTGTTGTGCTGCTGAAGTGCTGCTCAATTCTTTTCATATGTAAATGCTGTAATCTGTCGGTGAATGTGGTGAATACTAACGAGAGAAGGGGAAAAACTCCAACTTAGGTTCAGCGGACAAAAGCGCGCACTCGACCCGTGTCATGGTCCCCGAAAATTACGCACCTTACTCTTGGCAGAGTGCGTGGGCATTATGGAAAGAAAGGTGTTTATTAACTGCACTGGAGTTACCCCCACGGATTCCTAGTTGTTTGCACAGGCAGCCAACCCAGATGGTGGTCAGTTATTTACAAGGGGCATGATGTCAGCATGTAGTGAAGCTTCTTTTTTTTTTTCCATTTCATATTAACAACAAACAACCACAGTGTTTCATCTAGACCACAGGTGTCAAACATGCGGCCCGGGGGCCAAATCCGGCCTGCCAAAGGGCCCGATCCGGCCCCTGGGATGAATTTGTGAAATGCAAAAATTTATTAACAATAATTTTAGTTCAGTCAAAGTCATAATAACCTATAAATACTCACAAAACCAAATTTTTGTCTATGTAAATGTAATATTTTTCATGTATTTCGACTAAAATAAAGTAAAAAAATCTGAATTACCTGAAATGTCTTAAGGGAAGTATGTGCAATTTTAATAATATTCCACCTGTTACTAAATATTTTGTGTATCTGTTGATCCAATGTGATCTGTCAGTTATAATTTATGCGTGGAAATGATAAAAACTAAAGCATAACAGTGATTATAGTGTTATTATCCATGTTGCTTGAAAGGATAATTGATAGATTTCAACATTTTCATCATGTCATCTTACTTTTTTTCCACTGTAAAATATAAAGAAAACTTTAGAGTTGACATTATATATTATTCTGTCATTATTTTACTGGTTCGGCCCATCTCCGCACATGAAAAATAGGTGAATGTGGCCCCTGAACTATGAGTTTGACCCCCCTGATCTAGAATGAATTTGTGGAATGAGTTGGAGTACTTCACTGCAAAAGGAGCGTTCCTAATAAAATATACATTATCCTGTCTAGTTATCAAATGAACCAAAAGGAAGAGATTTAAAGTGGAGCATAACTGTTTTAGTATTCTTAAGTTCAGCAAAAATCATTTAAACATTTTTTTTTATCCATGATCGGGGCTAAAACACTGCACCTCATCTTATAATACATTACATAACAGTGCAAATCAGTTTGTTACTACACTATTGTCATTTATTTAAAGGAGTTGTATACAACACATGCAAAGAAGCATAGCTAATAAAGTCTATAAAACATACCCTATAAGATTGATCAATAAACAGCATTTCAAGGCTAAAAAACAGTTTAAAATATGAGATAATGATAATAGTGAAAGGGGAATATTCGGTTCAATTGCAGAGGGAACAGTAATCCAAGAATTAGAAATATTTTTGTGTGTTTTTATCACCATTTGTTAGATTATTATCCTCTATATTTTGCCTTTTTCAGTGTACAGCATGTATTTTTCTCTATTTAATTCACTGATCATATAAATGTTCATAAAAGCTCAAAGTACATTCAAATATTATTATAAAAAAACTGATGAAAAAATTAATTTTCCAGCAAAATACACCTTTAACTGGATGTTAAAACAACTCTGTCATTTATCAAACTACTTGAGTTTTATTGGAGAACCAGTCTTGCTGAATATGACATCGTTTCCTTTACTACAGAGCTTCTACATCTGATGCTGATATAGAATATTTTAGATGAATAGATGCTTTTGGTCACTGGAGACTGTTTAGGTTTTAAGATTAAATTTACTTGCAAGTTGAAAAAAAAAAGAGCCAACTTTCTTATGGCAACAGAGGAAATTCTCCTGCAATGATGCAACAATAAGAAGAAAATGCTTACTACTTTTTACAGTTACAAAGAGACTCTGAGTTTCATTCTGATGTTTAACAAAGCCATTTACACTGTGTCTATCCTTTACAGATAAAAGAAAAACTCAGTAGACTCTCAGTAAATAATCTTAGAGTTTAAGGAATGTGTTTCTTTGCTTGAATTTGGTGTTTTATGTTTACACCAGATGATCTGCTTTCTTTCAGGAGATGAAAAAAAACCTATTCAGATCTGTAGGTTGTGTTGAAGACTGTTTTGTCATTTTGTCTGACAGTTTTTGGGAATTCTATCCTAATCATTTAACAAAGAATAAATAAAAAAAAAACAAAAAAAAAACAAGAGCCCCTTTTGCTCATTTGTGGGCTTATGAAAGCACAATACATACCATCTACAACTTTCAGATCAATAAAATATATTTTGTATTTAATTCAACCCTTTAATTCAACAGTGAGTTTGCAATAAAATCAGTAGTAACGTGTGTTTTTAAATACTCCAACTCACCAGTCAGTGGTTGCCATGGCAGCGTTGAACCAGTCGACCACCCACTGCCCTCACCTGTTGTGACACCATCTGACCTCCACCTATTTCCAAGCACAGAAAAACACAGAGTGGCAAAGAAATATGAAGTTCCAGTGAGGTCATATTTGGCTTTGAGGGAGCTTTTCACCCCTAAAGATGAAAGATCTGATATGAGAGGGATTTAGAAACTGAAGCATGAAATTCTCAGCCTACACTTGTACATTGAAAATAAAGGAGCTTTTATATTTGTACTCAAAATCCCTCATTATGTTATGTTTAAATTTAGCCATCCATTAACATGGCCGTGTGAGTGAAATGCTTTGGGGGGGGGAAGATCTACCCATCAGCGGTGAAAATAAAACGATGGGCATCCTTGTGATCTTTATGTGAGTGAGCGTAACAGAGAGTGTTTGTGATTGAATTGTACCACTGTGCTATCAGCAGAAATCAATGCTGTTGTGTTACATGAAGGCCTTAGTGAAAGCTGTAGAACTATGTGTGTACGGGGGCTTTGTAATAGTGGGTTGCCAGCTGCATATGGGGGTCCTGATGAGTAGGTTATGGTGGTGAACTGTCACTGATGGTGGTAATTATGGACACTGAACCCTGGATGTGTTGGTGTTGGCGGAGGCAGGGCTGTGTTTTAGTGCCTGCATCCCTAAAGACTGAACATTTAGCTTGGGTTGCCAAATAAATTTGCATGTAAAAAAAACAAAACAAACTCAACAGGAAGCACGAAGGAAAAAAAAAAACAAACTATCAACAGGAAGCATGTGGGTAAACGAAATGCAAACCTTGTGACAAAATAGTTGTGGAAATAAAAACAAACCAGGCTGTATTTGCACAAACAGCCTTTTACAACTACCCGGATATGTGCAACATGTTAGTAACACATAGGTGTTCTATAGTATTGTACAACTACATGACACTGTCTATTTTAGCCCATATAATTCCCCTAAACCTAAGAAAAAAAAGCTTTGCTGTAGAAATACAACAATATATGTTTTATACATAACTATACCTCTTGAACTCTGGTGAATTCCACATAGGAATGCTTCCAATTCTATGTAGATTTACATTAAACTTACTATCTGATATTTTGTGTCCAAATGTACGGATACAATTGTATCTGTATTTATGGGTTTACTTGACAGGGACAGTGGTCATTAATCAACAGAATTATAAGAAAGTGTGAAAGAGCCTAAGCTAACCAACAAGGCTAATTTTCATCTGTTGTCTTTGGTTAGTGGTGAAAAGGCAGCCTAACAATCAAAATAATCCTGAAAAAAAAAAAGAAAATGTTACAAATTATATCTAAAACTGTTGAAAAAATACATTAAAATCCAATATAATATAACACTTGCCAATTCATATTATATTTAACTATTCTAGTACTGAATATAAGAAAAAAAAATACATTTAAGCTGGATGCAGATGGAGCTATGTTCAGTGAGCTGTACGTGTATATTTCTCTGATCCGACTTTTTCAGTTCTCATACAGATACTGATTCCAGGGCTTTGGATGCCAGCTGATACCGAATACCAATCTGGTAGCAGTGTTTACTTCATAAGCATCATTCCTCATCAAGTGGAAGAGACTTGGATTACTCTGTTATGTATGACACAATGTCCTGTCTGAGTTGAGATGTTGCTGACTAACGTTACTTAGCAAAATGCAACAAATAAATACACGTGTATAATGTAAAAAATAAAAATGTACTAGTGACTAAAATGAGACATAGATAAAATAAAATACGTGAGAATTTATCATGTTATAGCTGCAAAATAACAATAAAGAAAGATCATTTCTATGTTAAAAATAATAAGAGATAGAGCTAAGAGCAACAAAACAGTAAAAACTGGGAATTTAGAATGCAACAGTAGCACAAATGAAGTCCCATAACAAATATAAATACAAAGAAATAGTATAAATAGAAAATATATGTAACATATAATGATTTGCCAAATAGAACTGATATTGTGCAGTAAAGTTATTGTGCTGGAGAGTTAAATAAGCAACATTTTTCAATTCATCCTCATTATTAGACCATAAACTCTAATACTGATTTAGGCGATGAGCAGCGCTAGTTAACAATAGTTTCCTCAGTATGACCCACCCTACTTGGCCTGTGATTGGCTCATTAGTCCTCATGCCTAAAGTTAACCAATCTAATCAGTGACGGCAGCGACTACTGGCCAATTAGAAGCAGAGTAAAACGGGTCGTGGCTTCACCATCCTGTGGATAAAAATGAGCAAATTGGCTCAGATATTCCTGAGTGGTACGTATCAGGAGGATTTAGAAGTAGATATAGGCAATGCTGACGGGAAAATAAGTAGCTACACCACTCATAGAGTAAACCTCTGAAAATTAACTATAAAATGATGTGCAAATGGAAGTAAAACTAGTCGTGGACATTGATTTATGCAAGAATTTACTTATGTAAATGTACTGGTAAGATTAATTGTGAATATTGCACAGTGGATTGCAATTGTTTATCATTTGTAAAATGTTGGTCTCTAGAAAATTAGGTCTGGTTCACAGTGTTTTAGTGTGTTACAAATTAAGCTCAGTTGTTGTGTGTGTTGCAGGTGAATGTGTAGAGGGTCTGTCGGAGGAGGATGTGGTGCTGTTACACTCCTGTCGTCAGTGGACCACAGTGACGGCCCACAGCTTAGAGGAGGGACACTACGTCATCGGACCCAAGATAGACATCCCCTTGCAGTACCAAGGTGAGCACAAACATATACTGTAATTTCCGGACTATAGAGCGCACCTGATTATAAGCCTCACCCAGTACATTTTTAAAGGAAAAAACATTTTGTACATAAATAAGCCGCATGTGCCCACTCTTACCTTTTCAGCTGGAGCGCCCCTGGCAGCCGTTAGATAAAATGCATAAATTATCCACATCATTGGATAAGCCGCAGGGTTGAAAACGTGTGTGACAAAAGTCGCGACTTATAGTCCGGAAATTACGGTACATACTTAAAGTTTTTTTCAGCACCAGCCTCAATACATTCTATACATTTCATCTTCACACTCAAAAAACAAGTTTAGTTTTCCCTGTGTTCATTCTTCCTGAAGGAGTAATTGAATGCACATTTTTGTCACAACTTCCACATTTACCGCTTGTTCTACTTTTACTGTGGAATTCCTGTTCAGTGGCAGAAACACATAAATGAGATCAAGCAGTAAATGAAACACTAAATGCATGCAACAACTGTTACTGGTGCAGGTGTGGTCTTATTGCACTTTATTTTTACGAGAATTTCCTTTTTATGTCACATGAAACTTAAACTACACTATACATCAAAAGGACATATTGTTCTTTTTACTCTACTACATTTGTCTGAGAGCTTTAGTTCCTTTTGAGATAAAAAAAAAAAGTTCTTTTCCTGTCCAGTGAAAGCGACATATCTACAAACATTTTAACGAACTGAAGGTTAAGGTGTTCATTGTTTGAGTTTTTTAAGATGAAGCAATTCTTCAGGAATTTCATTGTCATAAAGCTGAATACAGGTTTGTTTTTTGAGATATGTGGTTGTTGAATGTGACAGAACAGTAAGAGTACAAACAAATATGATCTTATAGAATATGATACCTTGAATAGAATAGTAGTTGAGTGTTATTTATTTGAGTTTTTATTTTTCCACTCAGTTGTTCAACCTTTCCCTCTCTGGTTTCTCCATTCGATATTTCCTTCATCACTTTATGTTAATTCAGGTTTCAGGTAGCCCACATGATACTTAATGAAAATAAAAACTAAATAAGATGAAAAATAATAAATACATAAAAAAAAAAACAAAAACAAGTATTAACCTGCAAACATGTCTCAAAACCGAAGTGAAAGAGAAAGGTCATGTGACTAATGCAATCAACCCCTTTCATGAATAGTGTTAACATGAGTGCAACATTATTAAACTCCATTTAGGGTTAATTTATCATAATAAAATTCTCCTAACCACTTGGTTGAAGTGTCATTAGATCCAAAGTATTAGCGTAATAGTGATTAGTAGCTTATGTTTCACATTTTTTGATTGGTGGCACGCTCAGTCCAAAATGGCCGACAGTCGTAGAATATAGTAGAAGTAATACCAAATACTTCAGACAGATCTGAAATTGTGTTTCATCTACATGGGTTAGTTTGATTCAAACCGTACAGAAAACAGGTAATTTGTGGTTTTACTGATTGAGAACATAAAGGTTAAAAGACACAGTGTTATTTTGAATGACTGTCATAATAAACATCTATGAGTTTTAGTTTGAAGTAGAAAACCTAATGAGATGTGAGACACAGATGAGTGTAAACAATGAGTTTCCTATGTTACTCAATGAGTGATACAGTCTGTGGATAAATGTTGATTCATTGTTGGTTTTGGTAGAACTAAGTGTGTTCTGGTACTGGACTTCACCCTGCTGGTGAAGGTTTGGAATTGAAATACAACACAGAACCCTTTTAAATAATTCAACAGTAACCTAAAGAATGTTAAATGTTAAGTAACACTATTAGGTTAGTTGTACATAGTGTAGTGTTTGAGGGCAGAGGGTGCAAACATATATAGTTATGATGATAAGTTTACATACTCTGACAGAATGTGCATGGGACGGTCTTGGATGTTCCGATATGACAGTGACCCAAAACACAAGGCCAAGTCGACTTGTCATCGGCTACAACAGAAACAAGTAAAGGTGGAGTGGAAAGTTCGTTCTCTTAAAGTGATACATAAGGTAGTAAATTCAAAATGTCATAAATTAAAAGCCTTCGTATCAATTCCTATAAAAGACTATTATCAATCTGATCATTTTCAACAGTTGAACCAACTTTTGGCAACGACAGTGCACTAAATTCGCGGATCAGAGCTTCACGCGTTTGTTTTTGATCGAGCACCTCACGGAATTTTCAGTGTATTCATCATGACCTAGTTTTCCAAGATGGTGGAACACGTGAGCGTGCAGAGCGCTAGTTCCATGGACTTTTCTGTAGTTTTCAGTGAGTCCTTTGTGATATCTATTGCACAGAAAGAAAGGCAATACAATCAGGAGAATAATCCACCATGATGGATGATCCACTGTTGTTGTGACTGGTCCGAAGTCACGTGACTTGTGTTTTCCGAAGTTTCTGGGTCATGCGCAGTGCACTCAGGTGGAAAAAAAACGGTCCGTCGGAGAATGTAAACATTGCAATTTTGAGGGGTTGGAGGGCAAAGGACGATGTGTAACCATTCGTGACGAACTCTAGGTGGAAAATAGAGCCCCGCAGCTGTGGTTTATA
The DNA here is from genome assembly GCA_029822895.1 of Maxillicosta whitleyi. Taxonomy (NCBI): domain Eukaryota; kingdom Metazoa; phylum Chordata; class Actinopteri; order Perciformes; family Neosebastidae; genus Maxillicosta; species Maxillicosta whitleyi. The sequence continues at coordinate 1,551,647 of JAPSES010000098.1, read as the reverse complement.
AACACTTTATCGAGACAGGTTTTATTTTGAATTTACTACCTTATGTGTCACTTTAAAGGAACTGAAGGTGATTTACCAACAAGAATGGGCAGCTTTACCATCTGAGAAAATAAAGTGTCTTATCCACAACAACCACAAACTGTTACTGATGATAAAGGAGCCAATATACAAATACAGAAGTTTAAGAACTAGGAGATGTAAGCTTCAGATCAGGGTCAGACACAGTCAAACACATATTTTTTTAGATAATAAATGGCTTCATCCAACCACCACCATCATTATCATTCATATTCTCTGAAAAATGGTCAAAGAATCACAATTTCTGCTAGGGTATGTAAACTTATGAGCACATCTGTATATGAAGAGCTCTTTTCCAAAATGCTATATATCTATTTTCAAAAATTAAGCATTTTTATTGTCTTTCTCTGTCAATACCACTGAAATCTGTTATAATATTTAAAATTGTTGTGGAAATAGCAGATAACATTTACCTAGTTCCAATTTTCCTAATGTTATCTTAAAAGAAGATTGTAAAAAATAAAATAAGAAATTGTAATTAAATGGCTTTTATAGCGTTTTGGAAAAGAGCTCTTCATATATTGATATACATATTGGACTACATACATATTGCCCATTATTATCTTTAGAACTTAACTTTTGTAAAACAGTGTACAGTATATCAAATGTTAACCTCAAACCCTAATATACACACACATACTGTACTATACACACACAAACCCCATTCACAGAATCGAGCCACTACTGTATGACCTTCTCCGACTCCTGCCCATTGACTTCTCTTTTTCCTGCTGAATGAGTCTAGTCAGTATGACCTCACCGGAGCTCATCCACACAATCCCATTGTTCTGACTGTCCGTCCAGTCACATTATTCGCTGTGTAACTGGATCTTAATGCCTCCTCTCTGCCGCTTCCTCTACTGATGGAGCGCTGATGTCACCTCACTCTGCCTCACCGCCTCCCAGGCTCCTTTTGGGAAGAATGAAAGAACATTCAGTTGGGAGGGAGAAATGTTGACATCATTGTCATTTTAGGTATTTTAGTATTTTTCAAATAGGAAGTATCTGTCTGCCAGTATGGCTGATATTACAAGGAGTGAGCAGAAAGAGAAAAACAGAACCATCTCAGAGACAAGAAATTATTAGAATGAATAATACAAAATGAAACAACGCAAGATATTCAAGGTAAATAAAAATTCAGAAAGATTTAGTGTGTCTTATGGAGAGTATTATAGCTTTGGGGATTTAATTTTTAAACTCACAAGTCTTTATTAACACTGTATTAGGGCCAAGATAAAGAGCATTAAAACAGGAAAAGACCTAAAAAGTAGAGAATATAAAAGACAAAATCTGGAATATTTGTTTGTATTAGGGACTATCAAAGATTTTTTTTTTTTTTTTTACTTTTCTGACAGAAAAGATGCTAAATACAAGTCATTTTTAATCGTAGCTTTATTTATGGTTATTCCTAATTAGTGAAGTTAATTGTTTGGTACACAGACTTATTTTGTTTTGGAATAAGATTTCTGGTAATCTGGTTAATGAATCAATCTTAGAAATGTTACGAACCATAATGTTAGAATTGGCCTCAGAAAGGCTCTACAAGGACTAATTACATTTAGGTTATAACTGAAAAACAATAAGAAAGCAGGCTTTAATGTATCGGGCTCAGAAATGCAGATCTTAAAACTGAATTAGGAATTTTGTATCCATAATCCTGTTCAAATCAAGGCTATTTGTGTTTCTAAAACATGTTTCATTCACTTCACATTCACAAAATATAGTCAAAAATAAAATGTTAACAAACAGATTAGAAGAGGCAAACCTAAAGAAACGAAGAGATAGGACAGTAAACGTAATGGTAATAATAAAAAAGGACACAGACACAAAATGTTCTGTAAGAAATAGTTAGTTTAAAGCACTTCAAACTATAAATTATTGAGTTGACCTATGAAATACAAAACAGCAAAGTCATCTGTAAGTTCTGATTACTTTTAGACCGGTGACAGGTGTGTTGTTGTTGAACCCGAAGCCGTCACTGATGATGAGCTAATGTCTGTGTGATGACTTCATACAGGAAGTCTAAATAAGCTTAGGAGGAGAGCAATATACTGTAGGTTTCCCCCAGGGGATCACAACAGGATGCCCCCCCCCTCCTAATCCCCTCTCTCTGTCTATATCCTCATCTATCCATCAGCGAGAGGCAAGGATGACTTAAAGAGCAGAGGACACGGAAGACGAGTGATCCTTCGTCATGAGTGGGTTTCTAGGAGGCGAGTCATGCCACAGCTCCTCCTGTAAATAGATCCTTTATATCCAGTCAACCCAGTGTTGTAATTATGCATTTCAGAAAACCAGTGATGCATACAGTATTATCGCAACTTTTATGATGTTAGAGGATTAGGGTCACTGGAAAAAAAATTTAAGGCACAATATATTTTTTTTATTATTATTTTGAGCAAAAAAGTCAGAATTCCAGGATTAAAGTCAGAATTCTGACTTTCTTCCTCATAATAATAATAATAATAATAATAATAATAATAATAATAATAATAATAATAATAATAAATATATTGGACCTTTTTTCCCCCAGTGGCCCTAATTCTCTTGCATAACTACAAGATTGTACTTGTAATAATTTTATAGTGTTTTAACCACTCATGACATTTTTTTGAAGGAATAAAAATTTGGGGTGTTTTTAGAGATTTTGAAGGAAGAAATAGCTTTTTGATCATGCTTTTACTTTGTTGGATGATTTACATTACATTTTTTCAACTATTTCAAGTCAAATTGAGAGTTAACTTGTCATTGAGATGCTGCTCATTCAACTATAAGTTATTAAAGTTATGGTTAGTGTCACTTATTTATTTATGTAGGCATTTAATACCTTGACTTGGATGTTTAGTATAACAGTCAGAGTTTTTAATAAAGTTACAAGATTTTGTGATGCTTTTCACAAGGATAACCACCTACTCACGTGACAACAATGAATTGTTGATGATATTAAACTTTTTGTGATTAAGTCATGAATTGAAAACATTTCATTGGATTATATGTCGATACCAGGTTTTGATTTAAAGGGGTTCTACAATTGCTATTCCAAACCTTCAACATTTGGGGAAAATCATGTACCAGAACACAGACCAACCAAATCCACCAATGAATCCACACGTTTCTACAAACTGTATCACTCACTGTATAAGGTTTGAAGCTTATTGTTTACACACATGCAGTATTGTCATCAAGTTTTCTACTTCAAATTAAAAGTCATAGATAGTCATTTTGATCATCAGTCAAAGTAACACTGTGTTTTATAATCTTCATCTAAGTTACTGTCTTAGCTGATAGTTAGCTCCATTAGCTTAGCTCTGTTTTTAGACAGAAAACAGCCACAGTAAAACCACTTCAGCTTTCTGTACCGTTTGTGTTGTCAAAAGTTGCACTAAATATCTATTTAGAATCATCCAAATAAGGTCAGAACTGTCACAGTTTAGTCTGAACCATGGATCAACAAATGGTAACTTATCAGAGATAATAACATCACATAAACTTCATAAGCAAACTCACCCATGTCGCAGAAACGCTGTGATTTCAACATCAAACTCCATTCTTGTCATTTACAGCTGTGTCCAGTGAAAACACTGCTGATGTAAAAAATAGATTCAGTTAATATCTCTTTAATCCATCTTTGGCAGAATTTATTCTGAACACTTTAATGACTTATTTTTTTGGGTCATATCTGAATATTTTAAAGGAGCAATAATATTGATTACCTTATTAATTCATCAAAAAAAAAAAAAAATCTGCAAAGACATGAATGAGTGTTGACGTATTAATCGCTGAAACAAACCACAATCTTTGAGTAATAAACTGTAGGAGGTGGGATGTAAACGCCTCTGTCTGATGTCAAAGCTGTGGATTTTTTGGAGCCACTACTCAATCTCTTCCTTACTCGGAAAAATAGAGACATGATTTTCACGTGAATTGCACATATTTGTGGTTTACAGAGATGTAAAATGCCAACATTTTTCTTGCCGCTGAAGGATTGCTTTCCTAACAAAGTAACCTGTTGATCTGGCGTCCCATATCCTGCTGGTAACATATCAGAGGCTCTACTAACTGAAGTGTTTCCAGCTCTGTGTGCACTTTGTTTGGTGTAGCACTAACCCTGTTTCATTTCAAACCCTTCCACAGCCTGTCAGTTTTTTTTTTTCTTCAGTAGGGGGTTGTGTTGAGAAGTAGCACTTGCTGGTATTGTTCACTGGGTGGAAGCTCCTTGTTTGAATAGGAAGGTGGGGGGTAGAGAGGAGAAAGAGTGGAGGGGGAGGGAGGTGCTGGCGAGGAGGAGGACTGTGGAGTTTGGTATTCTGCTCTGCCTTCCAGACAGAAAAACTTTCTCATCCCAACACACTTTGTGAGGGAAAACGGAGGATCCTTAGAGGGTTATAGCAGTTCAGTAATGACCCAGAACTGTTAATAAGGTTTATACATAAGGCTATGATGTTCTGACTGCATCTTTTAGAACGCGTCTTAAAAGTAACACAAGACAAAAAAGTATAATTTACATTAGTTTAGAAATAAAACATGACAGTTCGTGCCTTGTTTGCTTATCCGGAGAGTGAAGATTTACCGACGTAGGATGAGCGAGGCAAAGAAAGGGTGAAAGAGAGAGAGAGTTGTGTATGTGTGTGAGTGTCTCCATGGTGATGTGTCTCTGCTCTGCGTGAGAATGGGGGTCCTTTATTGGTTGCCATGCCAACCTCATGGGCTGTTGATTGGTCGAGAGCTGGTGCCAGGTCACAGGTCACGGAGGTGTCTTTGTATTCTTCTCATCCGAACAGTGTCTACTGCGGATGTGTGTTTGCAGTGAGACTGTAGGCAAAGAAAAACAGAAAGACAGAAAAGGAAAACTCTTAACCTCCCTTGTGTTTGCTGTATTTTCTCGGTCTTATTTCCTCCACCTCCTCTCTTCTATCATCCCACGTCCCCTTTTCTGGGGTTTTGGGATTCCTGTAGTCAGTCCTATTTTGTGAACAGAAACAGATAACAGTTAGGGTCATCAAAGGTCATGGTCACTGTGTAATACCAGTAATGGCCACTAGATGCCAACTCCAAAAAGTTCCAATGAACTTCTCTGAAAAAGTAAGTACTAAGTTAATAATTATTCCTCAGGAGTCATTCTGGTGTCATTTGTTTTGTTTGGATCAAGTAAGAATTCCTGCTTCTTAATAAGATTTTAAGATCAACAGACATCTGTGGTATCTGATGTGTCTGACTGTGAGTCAACAGATGAGTAGTCAGACATCTGTCAACTTTCCATTGACTGTACTTATGGTTAATAAATTACACTGACAATGTTGTACAGACTAGTTAAAAGACATTGGTATGTGCACTAAGCAGAACAATAGCAACAATTAATGTGATTGTTGCAAGTTCCCTCCTGTGTTTTCATTCAAGACATCACCTACAATTAGAAGCACTATCATGTACAAATCTATGACTGAAAAGTTGTAGTCACTTGGCAAAACTGGAAAAGATGTGTTAATTCAACCTGCAGTAACAAAAAAAAAAAAACATTCAGTCATCCCCATATGGTGAAAAAAAAAAATCACCATCAATGCTCTCATAAATTGTAAGTCAACTCATGTTATTTACATGTTACTAAGTCCCAGTGGTGTGGAATATGTTGGCTAAACTAAACAAGCCTTCAAACGACACATCGCAGAATGTAAACCTGCAGTTTGTACAGGTAATATGGATTGCACCATTGAAAAACACTAAGGAAACAATGGTTTGTCCTCTTCCATAAAAGGAGTGACATTTTTCTCAGGTCCATCTTCAACCCTATTTCTGGGTAATGACACCAGAAAGGTGGTTTTGAGCACCACTTCACACCTCACTCCCTCCAGGTTGTTGACTGTGCCGGTCTGTTCTGTTCAACCAAAAATTGAACATTTTAGGTAAGCCGCTTGAATCATTAGTATGGACTACAAGCGCTGCTGTTGACAAACAGTTATGGTGTATTCTGAGAAATGTTCTTTGGAAGTCTTGACCTTATATGTGCAAAAGTTATAACATAACTACTTAAGACGTAACAAATTAAGCAGGAATCAAAACAGGTTATAGAAATCCACTAAATTTTTGCCAAAATGAATATAAAGATAGTTTTGCAGCACCTGGAGGGGTCAAATTGAAACCTTTTTAACTATTAGGGTCCAAATATACAAATAAATGAACCAAAGACTAATAAAAGTTTATCAAAACATGACCCCTTTAAGCTCTATTGTATTGAGAAAATCAGAATGTGACAGAGAGGAGGGGATATATTTAACTCTCACAGGGAGGTATTTAGGATAAATACACACGATGACTCCAAATGGACTTAATGATTTATTCGGTGAAAACTATTTTTCTAAGTTAGAACTGTCTGAAAACCAGTGATTATGATTGACTCTGGACCAGTATCTGGACTGTTCTATAGTGACAGAATAAATGAATCATCTTTACCTGAACATCTCTGTGTTGCCATCTAGTGCATTCTATTGTATTGTCATTGTAATAAACATTTGCCATAGGTAGGACATTGTAAGAGGGTCAGGTGATTTACATGTTTTGCGATTGGATCCTGTGTGATGACTGGCTCCACCCCTCAGCTTTGTTGACGTCCTGCCTTTGTCCACATTGACCGACCTGCTCTTATATTTCTGAAATTGTCTGATTAAGGCTTTCTGATGACATGAATTATAGGCCAAATGAATGCATGCAATGCTATTTGACTTAGAAATATGAAATCTGCTTATTTTTATGTAGTAATTTTTTTCACACAAATGTTTGAGTTTACCATATTACCAGCCAAAAATGTAAGCTTCAAAACCCAATGGGCTGTGCCATGGTTGCTCTATCTACTTCTTATATAGAGTTGATGGATTTTGTCCATAAATCAAGTCTATTCATACACTGATTATGACAAAGTTTCATGCAGATGTATTGTTTCTCCACAGGTGAAAACATACCTGTAAACCGGCTTTACTTTGGGTCTCCAGTGGATCAGTCTTTGTCATCAGGTCCTAAAATTCTCCTGATGTTCACAGTAGTCTTGTGGTGCAGCAGAACAGATATTTTTGAAACTTGAAGACATGGCAGTAGATTAATAATGCAGTACACTTAACGTAATGTGATGCAAATGTTTTCTTTCATTAGGCTACAGCTTTGTACAAATGTGATTGGCTACACAACAGAGTGGTTTCCATTGGCCACAACACCTCTGATGTTTCACAGAACAATGACTTTTCGGTTTTTATCATGTGAACTCTCAGTCTATGGGTAATATGTTAAACATTTCAGATCATTAAGGCCATGTGAAACCAAATGTTTTCACAAAATGTGTGCGTTATAAGTTTGGACACTTCAGAGGAAACAATGGCTGCTTCAAACTGATAACAGAATGTTCTGCAAAAGTGCTTTCCTGACCAATATTTAACGACTTGGGTATAAAAGTGGAGACCATCTGTACAGTAAATGACATCCTTCGTCATTAAATTAACACACTCTATCCTCAATGCTTAGACACTTGTACTATAAACTCAGATGTATACCACAGTAATTCTACTTATGTTCATTTGGCTCAGTTTGCCTCACCTTCACTCTTTTTCATGAATTCACCTCTTCTTCATCCTTCACTGTAAACCTCTTCTCTGCCTCTACAGGGAAGTTCAAGTTGTTGGATGAAGACCGGGACGTCAGAGATCCGATCCAGTACTTTTCCAGTGTGGAAGAAGTCGCTGGTGTCTTCCCTGATCGGGTTTTTGTCATGGAGGCGATTACTTTCAGTGTCAAAGTAAATGTCAGCCTCTTATAAACACTCATGTACTTGTGTATATTGTCTTCACCCCCATAAATATGTACCATGCATGTTTATGTTGCAGGTTGTTTCAGGGGAGTTCAGTGAGGACAGTGAGCCATACAGCTTCAGTCTACAGGCTGGGGATGAGCTGTCACTCATGGGGAAGGCGGAGCTTCTCTGTGCCACACCCTCAAAAGAAAAGACAGGACTGAGTGCACTGTTGAGAAGATTAGGAAAGACTCCTAGAAGTGAGTAAGCAAAGTCTGTTGAGCTCTCTGATGAAAGCAATTTATTGTGCTCATGGATGATGAAACAGTCACATCCGTTTCCAAAAACAACATCCTCTCAATAATCCGAGAACTCACCATGAACAAAGACACAATTTCCTGAAAATAAAATACTTCACTTAACTGGAATAGCAGTAGATTATAGTCAAGGTGATGACGTGTCTGAAAAGATTTGGCAGCGATCATATTCTACTCAACCTCACTGGAAAAGGAATAATGCAAGATTAAGCAAATGAGCATACATGAACATAAATATATCAATCATTCTATATAATAAAAGGGAAGTGGACTCTGTGTGTCTTGGGCATCACAAAAAATCCAGAAAGAGTCGACTGCTGCAGTTTGGCGTACTTGTGTATTTTTGGTCAAGGAATAGACTAGTGAAAATGGAAAGCTGATAGGACCAATATTTTGGGGGACATTAGTAATTTTGGAATACAATGGCCTCCCATTGGGCAATCATGTTGCTATGCCCATAATCATAGAATCATTACTGAAGTAGGTTACCTAGCAACAGATGAACAATAGGGCCCTGTTGCCATGACAGACTTGCCACCTGAGAAGTTATTCAACTGAAAACGTCGGTAGAATTTACCAAGAAAGTAAAGGAATGAACTGGATCAGAGGATCTAGAGCCCATGATTCCCCTAGTTTACGATCACATTTTGTTTGTTTTCCCACCTTTATTACTACATTATTACACATACCATAAGCCAGTGTCTCCGAACCAGTGTGCCGTGAGAAGTAATCAGGTGTGCCATGGAAAATAATCCAATTTCACCTGATTGGTTCTGTAAACCCACAGTGTGATACAGATCCATAAACTGCACACACCAATGATCCAGTTTATAACAACAGTCTCCTGATTTTGTTTGATAATAAAAAATAAAAGTGAACTGGCCCCCGTGTGGTGCGTTCTATTGATAAAGCCCCCTCAGTAGTGATCCACAGATTAGCGGGTTACCCACCAACCCCAGGTATGTGGTTGGGGCAGGAGGGATATGCCTGTCATTTTATTATACAACCTCAATCGGGGCTCAGTCTGAGGGATCGTTAGTGCAGAACTCTGAGCTTTCTTGTTTCAAATGTCCCGCAAAAATGTCACCTATGCACCCCTGATGTTGAGTAAGAATATGAGCTTTGTGTTCAACTAAACAGGCCCATGTTTCACACTAAGTAAAGTCAGACTACATTTGCATTATATTTCAATAAATATACTTTTTGTTATATTTTTGTTTGGTGTTTGCCTTGGGATTTTTCTGATGTCAAATATGTGCTGTGGCAAAACAAAAGGTTGGGAAACACTGCCATAAGCGAACTTTCTATTGTTAGAGTTGAATACTGACATTACTTTGTTAACAAATTTTTGGAAAGATGTGACAAAAATAAATCATATTGCTTTTATTAATGTTACTTACTTATAAGCAAGTAACATTGTAAGTAAGTAAGTAATGTTACATATGTTAATACCAATCCATGATCTATTCCAAACTTAAAACCCTCTGGGGGTTAGGATGCAAACTCTACTTTATGATGGCAAGCTCCTGGAATCTGTAAATCCATCTTCCATTTGTGTAAAAGCAAAATGCAGAAGATCATTCTATGGCAAAATTATTTGACATTATGTGTTTTTCAGATCATTTAATGTCAACATTTCTGTGTTCATTACATTACGTCCTTTCAAAGACTTAATATCAATGCTAAGGTTAATTAAAGGTGTTGGTCTGACGTGGTGGCCTAACCCTCCTCCTGTGTGTATCTGAGGGTATGGTTTTTCTTTGAGTCAAATATTTGGTATTCCTCTGACCTTATGTTCCTTTTTTGTCCTCAGGTAAAACTCCCTGCCTGGTCTGTATGAACCATCGCACCAATCAGAGTGTGAGCTTGCCCTTTGCCTGCCGTGGACGCTTTTGTACACGTTCTCCCCTTGAACAAGGGATGCTGGGAGGAGAACACACTGTGCGCAGCATCATTGAGCGGGTTCGCCTCCCTGTCAATGTATCAGTGCCATCTCGACCTCCACGAAACCCCTATGATCGTCATGCGGTGCGGGAAGGCCACCGCTACAAGCTGCTCAACATCGTCAGTAAAACAGTAGTGCTCTGCCTTGTGCTCCGCCGACAGGAAGTGTCCCCCTCCCACTTCCTGCTGCTGCGGTGCATGCCCAGGTTCAATGTGGCAGAAGCCTCGGTCCACACAGCGGCGCTGGAGAGTCTTCTTTTACGACACGCGTTTGACCCTGATGCATATTCTCGTGCCGTTAGAGAAACTCGTCCAGAGCTGGAGTGTATGACAGAGGAGTGTGTGAGTCCACGGCGCTCCCGTATGTGTGTGTCGGGTCAGGACTCTCTTGCTCCGGCCCTGCAGCGGCTGTCGATGTGCGGGTACGGGGGCGGGGTATCGGACAGCCTATCGCAACGCTGCAGAGACTCTATTGGGGAGCGACTGGGGGAGGGGCCAGGTGAGGAGCGGGAGTATATGACTCCTGAGTGGACTGAGGCAGAAATGAGGACCAGTGAGGAGATCCCATATGAGGAACTCTGGACCAATCAGAATGCAGAGGGCTTGGGCAAGGAGCCAAACCTCATCTCTTTCCATTCGTCTTCCTCTTTGGATGGTTCTGTTGCTACTGTTGTCACGAGAGTGTCAACCCCACCACCTGTACCTCCAAAATCAGATGCTGTGAGTTTCACTCCTCAGTTTTCCATCTGTCTTTCATCCTCCTTATCTGTTTGAAGCAGCATCCGGTTGTTAAATGTCAGGATGCCTGACCTAAATTATTCATACATTACAGCTTTTAACCTTACTGACCACAAACACACAAACACACTATCAAACACTGACTTCCTGGAAAAGCTGCCATACACTCACAGCTCATATGCTTACATCACATGGACACATACAGGATGGCATCACTGTGTTGGGAGGGTTACTTCTGAAATCCAAGAGGATACAAAACCAGTTTCAAGTTTAATGAATGATGTAACTATTACATCAAAAACTTCAATTACACAATGTTACTTACATTCACTTTTCTATTAAATGTTTTACACTGTGCAATTGATTTTGGCCTTGATAGACAGTTAAAAGTAAATAACTAATCAAAGATACTCCTCAAAATGCGAGTTCATACTGCCACATGAATGGAGCCTGTCTAGACATAGAGACATCTCCTTACAAAGCATCCTTGATGTTGCACTCAAGTTTGTCTCAACGGCTTTACTGACCCACAGTGTGCAGAAACGTGCCAAAATGAGGCATTCCTGCACAGACAAAGCATGCAAAGACACAAGCAGTATAACCTCTTTGTAATCAAAAGCCACTATTTTGTTTGAATAAAGATAGTCAAACAAAATAGAATGATTTTATTTCTGTGTTTTGGTTAACGCTGGGTGATTTAGTAATCAACAGAAATTCCAAGAAATTATTTGTTAAAGGGGTAATATGTAGTAGTTTTGCTTAGAAACATTTAAAATTTTCATTGGCGTATTCAGAAGAAAGAGCTCTGAAGTTCCCAAAGGTGGCAATGCATATGATTATAGACATATGATCTAAGTTCACTCTGACAATCACAGTGTTTCCTCTACATGGGTGAGTTTGTTTATGAAGGTATAAAGTTACTATGTGGTGTTATTACCTTTGCTTATTGATCCACGTTCAGACTAAACTGCAACAGTTCTGAACTTGTCTGGATGTCAAACAGATCTTTAGTGCAACTATTGACAAAACAAACTGTACAGAAAAGGGAAATGATTTGTGTTTTTTCTGTGGCTGTTTTCAGTCTAAAAACAGAGCTGAACTAACAGAGCTATAATGTAAACTATCAGTTGACGCGGCACAAAATAAGCAGTTGTAAGTTTTTGTGCGTAAGGAAACGTGAGAATACCATAATCCAGATGTAATTTTCTTCATTCAGTGAGTGATACAGTCTGTGCAAACAGAACATTAATTTGTTGTGATTTTTGGTAGTCCTAAGTATGGTTTAGGGCATGTCCTTCCCCTACTGCTGTAATACTACCTAAAACCCCTTAAAACAAAGAAGGAGGGTGCACTTTGTTTTAATTTAATACATATTTGCATGTTTTTGAACATGGTGCTTTATCTTCTGTACACAGCCATGTTCATTATGTTTGAGATGTGATGGAAAGGACTTTATGCACACAAAAAAAGGAATGTAACTATAGACAAAACTATATCTTACGACATTGCATAAGCGTTGTATAGCATAAACGATTTCACAGTGAATACACTCTGTGAACAAAGCCAAAGGTAGTTAAATGAAATATCATGTGTCATTTTGTTTTTAGTTGGGCAGTCCTTTTATTCTGCAACTATGAATTATTAATTATTCACATTTATTCATAAATGAGATTGGTTTAATAATTACTGTCACTTTATGATGGAGCTTTGATTTACATAGGACATGTATTGTCGCATATTTCTGTAATTTAACACTGGTGTGATATCTTTGGTATCTGCATTGTTGTTTTTGTTATATTTGTGATGCTAGCGTTTTATTTTACACATGCTCTGTGCGTCACCCACCTAGCATCTGTTCTTGGACCATGACAGTGATGCTGAGTTTATATTCTTCTAAGGGATGATCCATGTTTGTAAAATCACAAACAAGCCAAGATGTATTAACCCTGAAAATGCCAAGTTAAAAGTAAAGCAGTTTTTTTTCTTTGTTCATTACAGTTATAAGGATTCCTCATATCGGTCCATGTTACTGTACTTAGTGTCTGTTTGTTAAAGGTGAAATCATCCTGCTGGCTTTGTTTAACTTCTTTCGGTTCACAGTGATGGCAGCCAGCAGCAGTAGTATTTAGAGGGCATGTGGGTGTTGATATGTGCAGTGCAGCTGGATTATACCCTGTCACACACTGCATTCTTCATTGCCTGATATTTAGCCTGCCAAGACTGTGTGTGTGTGTGCTTGTGTCTGTGTTTGTGAGTATGTTTGAGGTGTAAAGGTCACCAAGTTTGACATTTACCAACCACAGAGACAAGCCAGCAGGCACCCACACACATACACACACTCCCATAAACTCTCATGAGAAGTCAAGTTTTAGGAGTTAACTTTTCTGCCACTGTGTTTCATTTGTGTGTTTATGTATGTTTGTGTAGGTGAGAGAGGAGTGTCGTTACTTGATCGCCCCTCCAGTCCCCCCTCGTTGCTCCAAAGGAGGATCCATCTCCAGTCCGGCCCCCAGTCCTCCGGTCCCACCTCGATTTCCTAAGACCTCATCCTCCTCCCCCAGACCAAACCTCTCCTTCTACTCTTCTGGACTACAGGACAGGTACAATAAAATAGAATCTGTACTCAGAAGAAAACATTACATTAACATTAGATTATATGAGAGTTTACGCAAGAGCGTAAACAACAGTGGGTTCAAAAAGGACGTTGTCCCCCTATAAAAAAGACTCTAAATTACTGATAACATGCTATTTTTTACCCATCTTCATCATCATGCATGATGTGTAACATTAAGCTAATATTGACTATATGACTCATGCATAAGGATGAGTCATCACTAACTCATTAATTCTATTACCAAATTTCACATCACCTCATCACATCATTACACGGGGATAGAATTTGACCTGAAAAAGCCATAGAAACAACCAAAACCCATTTGGGAGCATGCATTAATGTCAGGGAACATGCATGACAACAGATGAGTACATAGTATAAATTTAGTCAGTAGGTCATGCTATGTTGTAAAAGGAGGGACTTTTTTTAATATCTCCAAAACTGCATAGTTAAAGGATGCCTTAATGCGTCTGTGTTAAATACTTTTTTTGTTTCACTTTGGAAAAAAAATCCATGATTTCATTAACAGAAATGAACAAAGGTTTAATCAAAAATTAAGTCAGGCAATCACATCAGTAATTATTATTATTATTATTAAGAGCACAGTGCAATGACATTTCATCATCAAGAACAGTAAAGAATCTTTCAAAACTTACACTATTTTGGATAAAGAAGGAAAATCAGCAAATATCTTGACATGGCTGCTAAAACGCCTGAACATCTGTAAAAAAAGAAAAAAA
>JAPSES010000098.1:1513721-1530742 GCA_029822895.1 Maxillicosta whitleyi | reverse complement strand
CCATCTGGTGGACATTTGTTATTATTACCACAGCAATGCCAATGATAACTAATAGAGAATCATTTTAAAAATTCCTGGATACAGACAGTGATCCAGATCACCTCCAAAATGTAATCATCTGTTCCTTGTCTCAGAGTGAACATTTCATGAAAATTTCATTAGGTTTGGTCAATAATTAACCGAGATACTGAGAAACAACATTTGTAGCCCCACTGACCCTAATGTTAACGAAAATTTCAAAGTGATCCAGAATTTCTTCCAGATCACCCCCAAAAATCATTTCTTCCTTGTGCCATTGCCAACAAATGCTGAAAATTTCATCAAAATCCATTCAGAACTTTTTGAGTTATGTTGCACACAGTCAAACCAACAAACAGATAAACAAACAAATGCCGGCAAAAACATAACCTCCTTGGTGGAGGTAAAAAAGGAAGATGATTTTAATGTTACGAATAAGTTTATTCCAATTAAAAAAAAAAGAGAATGAAATTGCCAGAAGATTTTATATTAAATATGAATTCTACAACTTTTTCTGGAGGGAATCTTACCTGGAGCACTCTTACAGCCTCGGCCAGCATGGGAGCCAGGCAGCGAGTGGTGTAAAATCCTGGACCATCCTACGGGTGGAGAGAGTTGGCAGGTAGCAAAGAGGGGGAAAAAAAACATTCACATGAACATACAGAAAGCTTTATGAAAGAGAAAACCATGCTGAAATTGAGAAAAAGTTCAACAAAGTATATTTTTTAAAAAACTCACTCCGACAACGATGATTATTTTTCCCTGTTTAAGGCCCACACCGACAGCAGAGGCTAAGGTGTCTTTAGATGTCTTATCTGTGGTAATAATCTCTAGCAGCTGCATCTTGTCCACTGGAGAGAAGTAGTGCATGCCGATAACCTGCAAAAAATAAAAAATAAAAATAAATAAATAAATAAAACAGTTGAAATTGACATTTTGTACTTAATGAGTGCTGACATTGATGACAGTATATTTTCACCAAACAGTTTAAGGTAAAACAAGATGAATTTATAGAGAAATATAAATAAAACACTGTTGCTTAACAAATGTTCAATATATAGAATTATGACATCAGTATTTTAACCACAATAAAATAAATAAACAACAACAAATAAATAAAAAATAAAAAAAATAAAAATCAAATAAAAATCACTAAACATTGCAATGTGTAAATGTGACAATGTCAGACCTTTTCAGGGCGTTTACTGGCGGCAGCAATGTCTTTAATGGGAAGCGCAGAGGTGTTGGAGGCAAAAACGCAGTGAGGAGGGATTACCTGTGGAAACATGAAACAATTTGATGCCATGGATTTAATCACCATGTGTGCATACCCAGACAACACAATATTCAAAAGGTGGGTACAGATTATGATACAATTTGTTGCCATTTGTCATCATATTAATAGTCATATTATTTTCTAAGGCTTAAAGTAAGATCTTTGTGTGTTCTGGCTCTACATGTGCATTATTTAATTGCACAAAATAAAACAAATCTAAGCTCGGTGAAATGCACCTTTAAATGTCACCGTGCTTTAACATGATCACATCTTTAATCGCAGAACCTGAGATCCACTCACCGCCTCGATCTCCTTCAGGACTTTGTGTTTAATGTTGATGTCTTCGAAAACAGCCTCGATCACCATGTCAGCAGAATCAAACCCAGTGTAGTCAATCTGGGCGGAGAGGTTCGACAGAGTGGCGTCGCGTTCAAATGACGTCAAGGCCTTCTTCTTCACCTTAGTGTTGAGACTGAAGAAAAACACAGAAATAAAGAAACATCTGCAACCTTTACAACTAAAATGATTCACAAACGCTGTTGCCTGTTCTGTTTCATGTTTCTTCTTCTCTTCCATAGAGTGCCGTTTTTAGTTATTATTCTTATTTCTTCAAATGGGTATGCATTTTGAAGAAGTTATTGCTAGAAACTGAATGACTATAGAGGTGGCTCGATCTGGGATTTCTTAGTATAATTTTGTACATTATTGCATTATTCAATGCCTGTAATGTTAAAAAAAAACCAAAAAAAAAAAAAAACCACTGTAGAAATGGTTGAAAAGAAAACTGCTGAAAGGAATTTCTCAAACTTTCTATTCTGTTCTGAGTTTCTATCTCACCCTTTGTAGACTTGATCTTCTCCCCTGCTGATGCCTTCTACAACGGTGTCCTTCAGGATGGTGTTCAGGCCTTTATCTATTGATACTTGTGCAATACCAGCACCCATTAGCCCTGCACCCAGGATTGCCAGTTTCCTGAAACAAGATGAGTCACTGTGTACAGGTTTCTTATTGCTGATATTAAAGCAGTACAGTAAATATTCTGAGTAAATGTGAGCAGCATATAACACTGTCACCAGTTCTTACTTCACTTCCTTCTCCGGGGTCCCAAAACGATTCTTCTTACAAATCACCTGACCATGGTAAAGGCCAATCAGCGCCTTGGACTCAGAGGTCAGTGCCAGCTTCCCAAAATTCTACGTATAAGACAACACAATTACTTCATGATCTGCAAAACTTTTACCACCGACTAAAATACAGAAAATATGAAGTGTAACGTACCTCAGCCTCGGCCAGATAACCTGCCTCTCTGCCCTGCTCCACTCCAGTCTTGATACACTGCACAGAACAGACAAACCAGACGGTGACATACATACACATCAGGAAATAAGTTTAAAAGGTCAAATATCTAGTCATTGTTTCGTGATGTTCTTACTTCAATGATTTTGACAGGAGCAGGATAGAGTCCTTTAGTCTGTTTCTGGACCTTCTCACTGACAGTTTTATAGATCTTCTGCTTCACTGGACCAAGGTCCATCACTGTGTCCTGCAGCTCTGCAGAAACCGACACACACAGATAACTTACAGATGTAGAACCTTATGCTATTGTATATTATGAATCTCTACATCACATAGTGCTCTATTAAAGTACTACTCACTCTGCATGAGGCCCTTCTCCTTTGTAAGGGCAACCTTCTTGTTCGCGATTCCTTTGGCCAAACCCACAGCCACTTCCTCCAGGTAGTCAATGGTCCTCTCTTCTGCAGGTTTCAAACCAGGGCCTGGAAAACACAAAGAGGACAGAGCAATGACCACAGAGGTTTTACACAGACTGTTCACAGTGACAATGTAACTCCTTTAATCCATCATGACTTTCTGTACAAAAAGATCAAAAGGCAGAGCTGAGATGTGATGACATGTAATGAGTAAGACTGATGGGTTAGAAATGACAAGTAAGAGAATAGCTATGTGTCCTCCTCTAGTAAAAGTAATACTCAATACTCAATGTTATCTTGATAGCCCGGTTTAAGTTTACGGTTTTGGAGAACAGTATAGCTTTACTACAGTAGAGACCATTGGTGGCAGCCTGGGAAAAAGCCTGACAACAACTTGAGGGAAATCTAACAATACCTTAGGTTTGTAAAACACTTTAGAAACATATAGAAAAACCTGCACAAAATGACTTTTTAAAATAACTTACAAAATCTTCTTAATACTCCACCACTGGATATTAGTTGGTGATCACGTACAGAAGCACAAGAAAAGACTTTAAATACTTGAAAAATCACATGTTACTGCTATTGGAATCCCAAAAAAACGTTGGAAAACGTGGAAATAACCTGAATCACCTAAGGGAGTACTTTTTAATGCCAAGAAATTCTGAAAAATACTTTAAAAATGCAAGAAAAGTTGATCAGGTTTAACACTGGGGTAATACTATGACTATACCCTGTAACTGTACCCTGGCTGCACTGTTTGTTTTGGAGTCAACATGGAAAGCTTCTTAATGGTAACTTGAAAGGATCAGTTTTAAAAATCCTTAGGGTGTTTTGTTATTATCCATTATCTTATCTATTATTATTCTTATTATTAAGTCCAGATGTAGACTAGCAATGAATCAACACAAAAAACATACCCAGAGGATCCACAAGCTGGTGCACAAGACCCATCTTCTTGGCTTTGTCAGCCCTGATGTTCCTGCCTGTCAACATCATGTCAAACGCTCCAGGGAGACCCACCTAAACATTCACAGAGGACAAAGGACTTACAGCTTCATAGCTAAAGTCTCCTTAGTGAGACACTTGACCTTAAAACACTCTAGTGTAACTAGCACAAGACGAAGAAGCCATTAGATTAATAACTGATTAATATGGGTGTGTGTATGTGTACCATTTTGGGAAGTCTCTGTGTGCCCCCTGCTCCAGGCAGCAGCCCCAACATGACCTCTGGCGTACCCAGTATGGTTTTTTTGCTTTTTGTAGCAACTCGATATTGGCAAGCTATTGCAAACTAGAAAGATACAGAGAAGTCAGAAAATCAGGATGTATTTGCCAAAATTAAGTTCATTTAAACTGCATTTTTCAAGTCAAATCTCTTCTCACACACACACACACACACACCTCAAGGCCTCCACCCAGACAGGAACCATTGATAGCTGCAACAATAGGGATAGGAGACTTCTCAATCTTCTCAAACATCTTCTGGCCTTCCTGAGAGAGATGGGTGACCTCCTCACTGGTCTTACAGGCTTGGATCATACTGTTATCAAAGAATAACAAATATTAACACCTATTGAGATTGATTTCTTCTGTGGTAGAACTGTAAAAATATTTGGAAAACAATGAGTTACATGAGTTACATATATCTTAGGATGTACCGTGGTGGCACAAGTGATCACACATGCTAACATGGGAAAGACATTAAACCTACTTGATATCTGCTCCTGCAATAAAGCAGCCAGGTTTGCTGGAGATCAGGACAGCACTTTTCACAGCTCCATTGGACCAGATCTCCCCCATCACCTCTGACAGCTCAGACTGCATCTGCACTGACAGTGTGTTCACCTGCATGAACAAAAACATTGATTAATCATGTCAAATCTCAACTGAGACAGTGACAGGTAGTCGGCGCTGTGACAAACATAATTCTCTTTGACACATATGGTAGGTACGTACGAGTTGTCTCATGCTCTCTTCCTTAAACACGTACACACAGATATACACACACCTTGGATGTTGGATCATTGAGTCGTATAACTGCCACATCATCCTTGAGCTCGTAGCTGACGTGCGTACGAGCTTGATGGGAAGAACAGTAAAAAAAAAAATAAAAAAAATGTCAGACATAGGGCTACCAGAATTGTATTATTTTCATTTCTGCTATTACTATCTCTGGAGAAATTTTTCACAAATAGCACAAGCAAACTTTAAAGCTATCCTTGCTCAAGGACACTTGGGTGCGTTTGGTACAGCTGGAAAAGGAAAACAGTTGGCAAAGTATTTATCTTGTCATTTCTTTTTCAAATGCAACTTCTATTTTACCAGGCAAGATATTATGCATATTTCCATTTCTTCAGGAATAGCCTGG
The DNA here is from genome assembly GCA_029822895.1 of Maxillicosta whitleyi. Lineage (NCBI taxonomy): Eukaryota > Metazoa > Chordata > Actinopteri > Perciformes > Neosebastidae > Maxillicosta > Maxillicosta whitleyi. The sequence goes on along the minus strand of JAPSES010000098.1, from coordinate 1,525,365 downwards.
CTAATGGAACTGTCAAAGTAAGAAGTTATAAATAAATATGAATTAAACTATACTGTCAATTGATATGCAATGGTAAAATTCTTAAATGAACTAAATATTACATCATTACTCATTACAACATAAACAAAGGCAGTAATCTGTGGTATCATATATGAAAGAAGCTGCATAATTATCTCTTATAGTGTGAGAAGTGGAATTCATCTTCATATGCTGCACAACAATATCCAACCAAATTCTCTTTTTGAGAGAATTACCTGCCAATGATGAAGACACAGAGAGGCTACGGCTGGCATGACCTTCAGAAACAAACAGACAGAACAGTAAATCATGACTCAGACTGTCCACAGACAAAGGAGACAAGCTGGTGTGACCTTTGATCTCATATCACATTCACATTGTGGACAGTGGATGGCAGTCACTTAACAGGTTGAATTTTTCCATTTGAAAAACTGTCCTTCAATGGTTTATTTATTTATTTTTTAATGAATCATTCTGTTGACTTGGAATTAGTACAGCCAAGCATCAGCAATCTCACATTAGAGGTAGCATATAGCTTGTTTAAAACTCCAAATGGAACAGCAAAGCATTATCAAGACTTAGTTTGAGTATGTATACCATGTACATAAAGATATTTATAATCTATAGTATATGTACACCTTTATATTTACCTCTGTAAGGAAGAGAAACTTCAATATCAGAAAGATTATGTTGACATGTTTCCATTCATACTTTACCTGAATAAATTAAGCCTTGTAACTTCTAGCACTTTAGTTAAAATAAGGTTTATTTCCCATTTGTTATTTGTTAAAAGCAGCTGTCATTAAAACAAAAAACTCTTCAAATACTCATATCTTTATTAAGTTTTAATGTAAAACTCCTAAAGGCTTATAAGCTATATGAATACTTAAGAGGATGAGATAAGTTTACATTGCATTCACAGCTGGTTGCACATTTGTGACAACAATGCAGCCAACTTTGAGTGTATTAGAACTGGGGCTATGGACAAATTTATGTCGATTGGTAGCATAATGATCGCAAATACACACACAATTTAGCAAAAAAGAATACTACCACCAAGCGCCTTCAATCAGTACTGAAGCCTCGATCTGGGTGAAAGGTCACCCAGGCTTTTATCAATGGAACAGACACAAAGCTTTAACAGAAAGGTAGAGGTGTCATTCACTAAAAGAGACCATAAAATGTTAACTTCGTACAACATACCTGACAATATTGGGTATTTGCTTGGAGCAAATTTGGACAAAACGCCGGCTGCACGAGCAAATGCCATATCCTCATGAAACTCAAAACCCTCAACCAAAATTTCTGGCCGTCAGGGGCGCAAAAGTGTCGAATATCGAAAGACATAGGACCCCGATGACAGACTCCAATATTGCCGTCAGTTTGGAAATTAATATATGTGTATAGTCATAATTTATTTGCAATCATTTATATTTTTACAGCAACGGACTAAAAATTCATCATTAAAAGTTAATTTAACTTTCATATATGTAAAATTATATGTCATTGTATTTGTTTTTTTATTTCAGGCATATCTGGAGACAGCCTAAATCATAGTGGGTCTTTGAAAGCGTTACCGGTTTTTGTAGTCCAGTACCACAGTAGCTGAGCGTCTACACAGGAAAGCGGTGTTGGCATAGTCATACAACTACAGGTAAGTATCATTTTAACGATTAGTAATGCATACAGGAAATAAAAAAACAACTGAGTGCGTCCGTGAACGATTTAAGTTGTTGTAAATACACCGGCAAAGATCAAAAGTCTGTCAACTGAGGCTATCAAAGTAGCTTGTTGAAGTAACATTGCTAGCTTCCAGCTAATTTTAGCCTGTTCATTACTGAGCATAGGATCGGTGCAGTACTTTAATTTTAATTGGTATGAACCCTGGTTACAGTGACATATTTTAAGTTCAGCTGTAGTCAAATCTGACCCAGTTTCAACCCCGTGATATGCGTATGTGTCATTCTCTTCAACGTGAATCTAGGTGAAGGGTCATAGCCAACGTAAGGGGGTTGGGCTGGGTGACCGTGAATAAATGTGACACATTCTATTATAAAAATAATTATTAGTCACATTATTCTCAGTATCACACTTATAAATTAATGTTACGCCTGTTTACCTATGGAAAAAACACTCAAGCTTCACCATTTAAAAACTAACATATCCTAAGGTGTTGGCTGAGATGATTATTTTATCACATTTTCAACGCTTTATTTGTACTTTATGTTTTATTGTTTGTAATTAGTGCCTTTACAAACTATTGCGCAAAACGTATTCCTCATCGGTTATATTTTGTTTGTTGTGGCTTTAAAATGACGCGGATAATCAGACGACATATATTAATGTCCAGTTGCACAATTGGTAAATGAGTAGCTATATTTCAAAACATTAAAATCACATAAACATAAAATCATCTTGCAGTATCTCATCTGCCATTTATTTTGTGGAAATAACATTTAAAAGGTTAAGATATCACCATTAGATAACCAACACACACACACACACACACACACACACACACACAATTAGGCTAATTCCTCAAATCCCTGTCAAATATGTACTGAAATTCAACCTCAGCAACATGAATATCTCAGTGTCTTTTAAGTATAAGTATATGTTTAAGTATATAAGTAATTCAATGAGGTCTTGAGGTATCAAGAAAAGAGATCTGCAAACAATGATGATTAGAATAAGATAATTAGTTGAGTTTTTGTCAATTTTCACCTGCATCCCCCTCTATAAAAAGGTAAAAACAGAACAAACTATTGGAATCCCTCAAGATTGAAACTTTTAGGAGACAGTATCCTGTTCTATGGGGAAGAATAGCATACACAAGTATAAAAGTCACCCTGAAATGTTTTAAGTAACTTGCATATGATAATTTGCTTTTTTCAAAACATAATGAAAATGTATCATTATATTGCAATGTTTTTGTTTTTAGAAAATAATGGCTTCCATGTTGCTGAACTCAATGCGCACTTGTCCAATCAGTCCAGCACGGGCAGTGCAATATGGTAAGTCATCGCATCTTTCATTTACATCTGTCATTTATCTATTCTATCCATTTACCAAATATGTCATACATCCAGGACTTAACACACATACTATGGAAAGAACATTTGTTACTATTGTCATTTTAACTTATTTTTCATAAGAAACATTTAGACATGTCTGAACCAAGATTGTTAATGTTTGATTTATATTTTGAGTTATTTTAAATGGAGAATGATCAGAAACATGTATCTGTCTTTCTCAGCGGCACGCTCTCTCAGTACGACAACTCAGCTTCAGGCTCAAGGTAAGTTAATATTATAACATGTTTAATTTATATTCACTAAAGAAATATACATCCAAATCTCCTATTTGATATCTATAAAGTTTTCAGATCATCTACCGACTCTCAAATCTGTTGACTCTTTGAATTCTCTAATGTTTCAGTTCAGACAAAGAGCAAAAAGACCCTCGCTCGGCCTGGTGTGAAGAACATAGTCCTAGTGGAAGGAGTTCGAACCCCTTTCCTGATGTCTGGAACCACGTATGTATCCAACAAAACTTCTCTGAAGGCTGTGTTTTTCCAAGGGGTTATTATTATTATTGTTAGATTGAATTAATTCTTGTACCTTTTTAAAAGTGGAGTAGTCAAATAAATCCTGGAGTTACAGAGAGCTGACACCATTGACCTGAAGGTGACATCTGTCTGGTTTATGTTTACAGATATTCTGACCTGATGCCCCATGACTTGGCCAGAGCAGCTCTACAGTAAGTGTGTGTCTATATATAGTGTTTTGTATTTCTCGTGTACACAAGGTGACGTTAACAAAATTCCATCACTGTAGTTTGTATTCACACAAGTACCAGTGTCTTTAAGGGCCTTGTTTGTAGTTGCAGAAACATGACAAATTAGTTTCTGCCCCATGTGGATACAAAATAAAGTGATTGGATTAAAATGTAATCAGAATCAACTTTTTTTGTTGACCTGCAATAACTGTGCAGCATTGAATCTGGATGAAATGTAGCAGAATTTTTTTTTCTTCCCAAAAAACTTTACCACAGATGTCCAGCAAGCCTTGAATCTTTTAACATAAAAAAAAAAAGAATCAACCACAGTTTTATTTTGTTAGTGCTATGTTCCTTTTCTTCAAGGTTATCACACCTAATGTTGCCTCATTAGGTGGCTTTCACCACCGCTCTCAACTTCACTTGATTGTTCTTAGAATATTAGGGTTCATGTAAATGCAACAACATGTTATGTTACAATGTAAGAAATTCACAAATGTTGTTAATGTGGGTTTTTCTAGGGGTCTTCTGCACAAGACTGGTATCCCTAAAGATGCTGTAGATTACATCATCTATGGAACAGTCATTCAGGAGGTCAAGACCAGCAATGTAGCCAGAGAAGTATGTGCATATCACACTTCTGTCTGTACATACCAACTTTACCTAAACGTACATTAAAAAAGGGAGTTGCTGGTCTGATGCCTTGTTTTTACTGTGACTTTAGGCAGCACTCGGAGCAGGCTTCTCAGATAAGATTCCAGCTCACACTGTCACCATGGCCTGTATCTCCTCCAACCAGGCAATGACCTCAGGTATGTCATCAAGGTGCTCTTTTTAATTTGAACTTTGTGATATTTGAAGTCTGTCAATTCACCCCGTTTGTGATGTTTTTTTTTTTTTTTTGTCTTTTTCTGTTTAGCTGTGGGTCTGATCGCTGCAGGACAGTGTGATGCTGTTGTGGCAGGTGGTGTGGAGTTTATGTCTGATGTTCCCATCCGTCACAGCCGGAAGATGAGGAAAACCATGTTATCTCTTAATAAGGCGAAGACCCTTGGCCAGAGGTTGAGTCTGATTGGAAGCATTCGACTGGCCCACCTTTCCCCTGAGGTAAATGGTCAGTTCACATCCATAGGAGTCATACCGCTGTCAGTTTTGTTATCGACTGCTGGACTGCGACAGTGAGACTTTTAACATCTGACTGTGCTAAAATGTATTCAGATTTAACTAAATTGATGACTGTCTTATTATATAAAGATAGTATAATATAGCTCTTAAACCTTTATTTTTTAGCTTCCTGCTGTTGCTGAGTTCTCCACAGCAGAAACAATGGGCCACAGTGCTGACCGTCTGGCTGCTGCATTTGGAGTTTCCAGAGTAGAGCAGGATGAATTCGCTCTGCGCTCACACACTTTGGCCAAAAAAGCCCAGGATGCAGGACATCTGCAAGATGTCATCTCTTTTAAAGTGCCAGGTATGCATACCACAAACCAGAACAAGTGTCTGCAATAGCTGTAGTTACCCTCAGACATGATTATCATCCCATGATGCACTGTGGTTTTCTGAGTCAGCACATGCCTTTTGTATTGTGCTCTGACATAGACAGTGTAGTTGAATGAGTGGGTAATGCAGTCACTATAGACAATAGACTTTTATTTTGTACTGCAGTACTTCAGATGTGGTTTCTGGCTGTTGTATTTTTGTACTATTTACTTTTTCAACATTGGTGATTAATTTGTTTGCAACAGTCTTTTTTGTTTTTATCTGAGACAACTTCAATTTTGTATTGATAAGTGGTAATATAATCAGTTGCTGTTAAATGACATGGTACATGTAGTAAAACTATCACAGAAATGTATGATTTTAATATGTTAGGGGCCACTTACCCTAGATTTCAAATCTTGGTACCAAAAACTGGAGCAGTTGTTGAAATAATGTTGCTATCTTGCAGCTAACGTTAGCTGGTTCATCATTGAACATGAGATAGATTCATCAGTTTGATTTTAATTAGTATGAATGTTTTTTAAAATGACACAATATTTTTGTCCAGCTGTTGGCAGGTCTGACTCAGTTTCAGTCCCATCATATGCATATGTAGCGTTTGTAACACATGTAGATTACAAAAAACTACAAAATACAAAGTTCAGTTACTAAATGTCCTTTGCAATGAAAAAAATATTTGTTTTTTTTCTGCAGAAATGAAAGTAAATTATACTTTGAAAGTTGATTTAAGAAGTTCCTTCATGTCCCCTGAGTCATGCATTACTTTTATACTGCACCAAAATAGTGTGAAAATGGGTTGAAGCATTATTCGGGTTGTATTTTATCATAATAAGCACTACATTGTGATTATAATTGTGGGGAAAAGATGAACTACTAAATTCATCTAAGGTGTCCAGAGAAAATTGAGGACTGTCAAATGTTACATATGTGTTAACTGTCATGTAAAGCTCATAGTTTCCTGTAAATCTGATCATGATCCACATCATCTTTACCCAGGTCGTGATATTGTTTCTAAGGACAACGGTATCCGTCCATCCTCCATGGAGCAAATGGGCAAACTGAAACCAGCCTTCGTGAAGCCTCATGGGACTGTCACTGCTGCCAACTCTTCTTTTTTGGTACAAATACATGTGTATAAAGAGACTTAACAGCACTTAGAACGTCCTTAATTTCTTATTTCTGCGATTAAAAATACATACAGTTCTGACATGAATTATAAATATCTATAAAAGAACCCAGGGAATCATTTTAAAATGCCAAGTTTGGTCTGTTTTAATTCCATGGCATTTACTCCAAACACATTGTGTGGGAAGTGTCATCACTAAACATGATCTGACTCCTTGCTTGTGTATCCTCAGACTGATGGTGCCTCAGCTGTGCTTATCATGTCTGAGGAGAAAGCTTTGGCTATGGGTTACAAGCCTAAAGCCTACCTCAGGTAAGTGCACCTCTGTTTAGTAGAACAGCCTCAATTTCCCCAATGCTGCCATTTCAGGTGATGTGCTGATCATGGTGTTTTCATTCTGGCAGAGACTTTGTGTACGTGTCTCAAGACCCTAAAGACCAGCTGCTTTTGGGGTGAGTCCTTCACTGCTCTTACTGTCACCGATTCCTAGCTAGAAAAGTCAATTTCTGCTGTCTGTATTTTATTTGTATGAGCATGTAGGTAAACTAAAAAAAAAAAAAAAGTGAAAACATGTGAATCAACACAGATAATGAGGGCAGAGCAATTAATTATAGCAAGAAATTCCAGTTTAATTCAAGCACCTTGAGACTGGTTGAAATTTCTGCTTAACCTTCTGCTCTGTTTGCTTTAGTCCAACATACAGCACACCTAAAGTCTTGGAACGCGCAGGATTGACTATGAATGACATTGACGTGTTCGAGTTCCATGAGGCGTTTGCTGTAAGTTATCACCATGCATTGTTGTTTGTAAAAAATGTACATCAGCAGTCTTTACTCTGTAGATTTGCATCTTTAAAATAACTACAGCGAGTGTATTGATCATGCTTCTTGTGTCTGTTTTAATAAAATTGTATGCTGTGTTATTCACGGACATCAAGGTTTCAAAAGATGCTGAGAACAATGCAACTAGTCTGTTTTATCCCTTGGCCTTTTTAATACCTGTAAATCAGTAGAAATGTATGGGTTTTGTGTGGTATCTATGGAAACTGATTAATTGAATGTGTTTTTCTTTTTTCAGGGTCAGATAATGGCAAATTTGAAGGCTATGGACTCAGACTGGTTCGCCCAGACGTACATGGGCAGGAAATCAAAGGTAAAAAGAGAAAATGGACACTGATTAAATGACCAACCACAAATACTTCTGTTTTCATTAAATGGCTGTGTAATAAGAAGATATTATACCTTATGAATGACATGGAAGGGTTTGTTGAGATTTCAGAATGGGGTTAACTCATAGATAATAAACGGGAATACAAGCACAGAAGCTACACACTGTAATTCTGTGGACATGCATTTTATCCACCTAAATAAATCAATCAGTTCAAGTTTACAAAATAGACTCAAACTACTGTATTTAGAATATTTTCACAGCTGTACCTTGAAGTCGGACTTTGTTGTTTGACTGGGAACTGAAGCTGCAACCGGTCATAGGAGAGGACAGCTGAGAATATTATTTTCCATCAGGTTTAGAGGGAGTGTTAGATTCATGAAATATAGAACTAATAAGTCTTAGTCTTGTCTTGGTCTAGCTCCTTTTGACTACAATATTATTAAAACACATTTTTGTGCTGCTCTATCCATGGTAGTACATTACTTAACACAGTATGTCCAAGTCATCCTGTCAGCTGTAGAGAATAAGTGTCTCATACAACCAACATTAATGAATGACAGGTAATAACACTGCTGGTTTACTTTTATTTAACATTCTTGCCAAAAGGAAGACTGAATGTCCAAATCTACCGGGCCAAGAAAATGTGTTTTTGTCCATGTTTGTTGACATCTCTAATATGTGATGATTATTTTAATGAACATAACTGAAATTTTTCTGATCTCGATAGGTTGGGACCCCTCCCACGGAGAAGTTCAACCTATGGGGCGGCTCCCTGTCTCTGGGTCACCCGTTCGGAGCCACCGGCTGCAGGCTGGTCACTACAGTGGCACATCGGCTACAGAAGGAGGGCGGACAGTACGGACTGGTGGCAGCATGTGCAGCAGGAGGACAGGTGGGTTCATACTTAATTCATGCCTCACACTCACTGCTACTGATTCATTTGTTTACTTTCTGTTCCTAATATATTTGTGTTGTGTTTTCTAGGGTCATGCTATGGTGATTGAGGCCTACCCCCAATAAATCACTGATCTGTAACCCAATGTTAAGCTTTGTCAATGACATTCGTAGGACTAAGTGTACATACTAGCACCACTTTGCCTTGAACAGAAATGGAACAAAAACAGTACGAGGAATGTTGTGTGAATGAAACTTTTGCTTGGAGGCTGATAAATTCTAGCAAATTGTCATTAAGGAATGTCGCCACTGATAATAGACTTTTAAGATGTGTTTTGTCTAGAGAGTCTGATGTAACATAGCAAAGTTTAAGCACTCTGAAGAGATACGGTGATGCTAATGTTTATATACGCTGTAATATTTTTTTTCTTACAAACTGTTGAAATTAAATGGTGTGATACAACCACAGTGAATCTGTTTTTGTGTTTGTTAATTTCTCTGTTAGCTATTTTAAATTTTTAATTACTTTAATAATTGTCAGAGAAAACATTCAGATCCTTTATATATGGAAATGCACTAAGACCGAAAATACACCAGTTATAAGTGAAGGATCGGCATTCAAAATATTTTGCTTACGAACAAGTGTGTATTATCAGCAAGATGTGTGTAAAGGATGAAAAATAAAAGCAGTCAAGAGTAAAATGATCATTCATTGTTTTACTGTTATGTGTCTGAATCCATATTACTGCTGTATTAATGTACACATACACTATATTGAATCATATTCTATAAACTCGTTATATTTCTGCCCTGTGAGAATATATATCTAACTTCATGAACTAAAGACATTGGCTTCATTTTCAACTTTGCAATGATGCATCACGACAGTTTTAAAGATTATTAAACTGGATGTTCTCAACCCGTGAAGGAAGATTTTGCAAATATTTCAAATTAATACATTTCTGTTTTTTGTACCAATGGATGTGTAAATGTAGTGAAGTAAAAAGTATGTTTACCTCATTGTGTAGATATACCACAGTTGCATTCAGTGAAGTAAAATGAAAAAATTTGGGGTTATTTTTCAAGGTTTTACAGAGAAAAAAAGATAAGAACATTTAAAGAGAGCTGCACACAATCAAAATGCAACAATATACAGGGAAATAAAGTTTCATAAAGAAAAGACTATATATAAAAAAAATTTCTACACAAAATCTGGTCCTCTTCATAAAATACGTCTATTTCTCCTATATTTTATCAAATATATCATTTTGGAGTCTGTTGTAAAATGTGATTTGCTCCATTACAAAAACTGAGTAAATATGATGCCAGTCTTCTGGGGTTGGGTTAGTACATTTAACCATTTTTAGTAATAACTTCCCAAGCAGCTATACTCAACATTCCAAACAAATATTTGACGTCCTTATTTGTGTCTCATGAGTAAATATAATCATAGAACAACTCGTCCCAGTAGAAAAATGTCTGCACCCTTAAAATTTTCCTAATCTCTGAATGAATTACATTCCAAAAGTTTGTAGTCTGTGGGCATGACAGAAAATAGGTGGAAATGTTTTACTGCCTGAGTTCCACAGCTTCTCCAACAGATGTCACAGCCTGAATATTGTTCATTTTGTGTTAGATTAATAAAGAACCTACAAAAACTCTTCCAGCCGAAGCACCTCCAAGAATTTGAGCTGGTGAACCTCCACTGAAAAGCTACTTATTTTTTTGTACATCCTTCTAGGCCAGGTGGGCAACTGTAAAGCAACTCAGGACCAAAGAGTTGCTGGTTCAATTCTCCTAATCTGGTTGAGAAATTGTTGGGTGATGAGCCCTTGAGCAAAGTGCTTAAACTCCAATTTGCTCACCAGGTGCTGGATCTAGTCTGTGAGATGTTCCTGTATGTTCAGCTAGTGATGTGTTCAATGTCGGTGTATATGTGTATGTGTGCATGTAACATACACTGTTGATCATAAAATTGGACTAATTTTGTTTTCAGACACACTCCTCTTTTTTATTCCTATTTATACACATCATTAATCACTTTTGAGCAGGTACAATGGTTACATACTGAATTCCAGTTACACTTTATCAAGAATAAATCATATTGTCACAATCATTTCAGGAGAGATGAGAAGATTTTATTATAATGTCACGGGCAACAGTGTATACATAGACAAATAAAGATGTTTATCCCTTCATGCTAGATCTAATCATCTTTTTAGAGTTGAGATAATTAGTTGATTTTTAGAAAATTGATCAGTCACAATCCTTTTAGCCCATTAGAGGTAGGAGTTTACTTTTGAGCAGAAATACCATTCATACATTTACAGGTTATCTTCTCAAATGCAAACATCTTAACCCTTTAAACCTAAGCTTAAAATGGTCCACCTGGAATTTATTTTCCTATAAAATATGCAGAGCGACTCCACTGGCCCATTTTTCCAGAGCACTTTTTCTTTCAATATCTAGCAATCATTGTCAGTGTACTGTATCTTATAATACTGCTAAAACAGCTTCTTCTTCTGCTTCTAGAACAGGTGTAAGTGACATTACCACAATCATCCAATAAAACCAAAGCGCAACATCTCAGGTTTCAGAAACAGTGAAAGAGTTACAGCAATAAACTACATATGCACAGGGCGTGTCAGAGATGACACGTCAGGTTTTAAAGGGTTAAATCATCACAAATCAAGTACTGTTAATTTTCTATAGTTGAGTTAAGCTGAAGAGTGTTGATTTGAGTGTTCATTTTGACGCTTCTGTTGTGTTAAAAAGCTCTACGTGCAGAGTTAATTCCTGCCTCATTGTTTCAAATCAAAGGGACGTGTCATGGAGGATGTCGGGTTGTAGCAGTAATATGTTAGATCTGTGACGTTGTAACACCATGACAATACACTGTCTGCCCAAAAAAAAAGTCACACATGCAATATTTGACTGGACCACCTTCAGTTTTGATTCCAGGAGACATTCACTGTCACATCTTTTTTTTTTTTTTAACCACATAGTACTTACATAGTGCCACAATAAGGTTCATAATATTTTTCCAATCCACAGTTTTATTCTTTTTTTTTTTTTAATTATTATTATTGATGATGCAGAATCGAACCGCTGCATCAAGTCTTCATCACATCCTAAATTAGAGTCTGGACTTTATGGAGG
>JAPSES010000098.1:1478212-1502290 GCA_029822895.1 Maxillicosta whitleyi | reverse complement strand
AGATAGATAGATAGATAGATAGATAGATAGATAGATAGATAGATAGATAGATAGATAGATAGATAGATAATTTATTTAGAGGAGGTGGGATTAAATAAGTTGCATTTCTTCTTCCCACCCTTTTTCAGGAATGTAAATGACACTATTGTGCTGATCTTCTGGCTAAGATTGTTATGATTGTTGATATTTGTATTATTATTCATGTTTGCATATATGTTAAATTGCATTGCATGTTCAGAATAAATCACTAATCATATCACCAATCACTTGTGGTTCTTTTTTTTCTACTGTAATGAAATAACATAATGCACATGAATACACATAAGTACAACTATTAAATCACCACATCTGTAATACAGTGGCACATCATCTGAAAATGACATATTGTGATTATTGTGGACAATATTGCAACCTAACTCTATAATAAAAATGCACAGATTGATCAATCTGATGTGTGTACTTTTTTGATTCAGACATACAAGTTTTGGCTGGTATAAAATATTAAAAACACACACACAATTGCAGTGTCATTTTGCATCTAACACACATTGTGCCTTTCTGCTCCTTATCACTGCCTCTAAAATACCAAAATATCATCACAGACACACTGCACCTCTAAATTACAGCATTTAGTGATTATATAGTTGCACAGACTGATGCCATTTGATTAATATTGCATGTCCAGTCTGTAAATGTAGTTTTTTAACCTGCTCACATCAGATCACATGTCTCTGCCTCCTTTTTCACTTTCTTGTGTTGATAGAATTCCTCAAATATCAACTTTGGCCTATTTTTGGGATGAAAGTTGACAGCTTTGCCCTATAACCACAGTCACATATTTCCTATAACTCCAGTATTTATTTTACTACAAGTCAAATAAATAGCCCCCCAAAATAAAGGGAAATTTAAAAGGCTGGGGAAAAAAAAATTTTTTTTGTGAAGCATTTTGTGGTGGTTTCATTCACTGTGCAGACACCCGTCTGAAGTGAGGAGACATTTCACCTCACAGTTTAAGTTCAAGTGGAGGAGTGACAGGCAAAGACAACAAGAGAGGAAGCAACGGCGTTTCTGCAAACTGTATATAAATTTGTAACGACGATGCCAAAGCACAGTGAGAAACAGATGTAGGATGCATGTGGGTGGAAGTATACGTTTGTAAAAAGGGAAGTACCGGCGTTGGTTGACAGGAACGCAGTTGGCGGAGCTGGAACAGGAGGCCTGGTGACAAGCCGCCGTAGTTTCCTGTTTGCCCGTAGAAAAAAGCCAGAGGAATAAGAGAGAGAGAGAGAGAGAGAGAGAGAGAGAGAGGAAGATGGAGGGAGGGGAAAAAACAGTGGAAGAGTCACAGCTGGAGAGAGCGAGAACACAGCTGTCTGATAGAAAGAAACAGAGTGAAGACTGAGAAGAGAGAGAGATTAATGTGGAGTGGACAAGAGACTGAGGGTGAGAAGGTCTGGCACAAGATGACTTTACCCATCACTGCATTTCACATTCATACATAATCCTCATTTCGTCTAAATATGTAAAGTGAAAATGTAGTTTGCACGATTAAAATAAAACGGTCAACATCTGGTTTTCCTCTTAACACACAACTAGTGAAAAATCTGTTAAAGCTGTGGATTATCTATGATGTAAAAGTTGTAACTAACAAAGATCCTAAAGAATAAAGAATTCAGAAAGAAGCGTCTCAGCATGTGAAAAATAATAGGCAAAATTCTGTATGCATGGTTTTTAATTTTTAATTGATGGTTGTGAGAGTTTAATGTGTAGTGAAACTTACTTACATTTAACTGAGATAAAACTGAAGCAAATAATAAGGAATAATAATCAAGTGGTTTGTTAAGGTTTTGTAAATGTGCATTATTATGAAAAACTAATTTACAATGAAATACACACACACAATATAGAACAGACAATCTAAACTTTAGAAAATGTATCTTCTGATTTGAAAATAACCAATAGGCTGAGAAAATGCACCCACCTACAGTATTGTAAAAAGTACATTTGATATTATTACAATGTTATGTGGAGATGAAGTAGAAAGCAAATAATTTCACTGTTAGCTCCAAATACAAAGTGGTGGATGGAGGTAAAGAGGGAAAAACAAACAGCTCAGAGGAGATTAAGTTTGCTGCCAGAGTTGAACTTTGGAAGTGTAAATGTTGTTAAAAAGAATAGAATTCCCTTGTTTTATTGTGCAGTTTATTGACAGATTCAGATCTAGATAATTGAAACAAGAAATCTGAAAAAAACTAAAGAAAAAACTATCAACTAAAGTTCCACTTTTTCAAAGTTATTGTACTTGACTGAATATTTACACATGCTGACAGCAGCATTTTGTGAATGTATATAATTTTTCTTACTTTTTTAACAGTTTTTCTTTACTCCTTTTATTTTAAAGCAGAAGGGACTGAACTTCTGAAGTCTGTTCACGCAGTTGTTTTCACATGATTACGCTAAAACTGACTTAGAATGAAAGGACTGCATATCTGCGGACTTTTCTGAAATGCACAATATGTGGTCAGACTTGTATAAATGTAGTTTTTGCAGTTATATCGTTGCCTTTGTTTTCCTGTAAATTGGCGTAAGGAACAGGGACAGGACAGAGCAGGAGGAAGACGAGGCGAGGAACGAGGAGGGGAGATGGACAGGGGATGAGGGAGGAGAAGAAGTGGGGGGTGAAGGATGGAGGTGAGGGGCTGAGTGACGGGTAGAGAGGTGCTGGTGTGTGTCTTAGACGAAGGGATGGAGGGAGTAAATCCTTTTCTTCATCATTACCTCGTCTCTGCCACTGCCCTCACCTTAATTAGTCTCAGAGCAGCTTGCTCGGCCAGAAGTCTGCCTCATCCCTCCATCCATCCCTCTACCCCCTTCAAACCCCTCCATCCCTTTACCCCCGCCGTCCCTCCCTCCTCATCCCTTTCACCTCCTTCTCTTTCTTCCTCTGCTCTCTCTTTTTCCTCCAGCGATTTCCACACTTCCTCTGTCTCTTGTGCTGCGCTTCATCTTCGTCTCGGTGGAAATTGACTGAAATACCAAACCCCTAACCCCACAATATCAACAGCTGTGCAGCTATACACACAAAGACTCATGAGCACAAAGAGTTTTAATGTTGGTAAATACCGCAGACACACACACACACACACACACATAGAGAGAGAGACGTACGTGGCTGCTCCAGGCTTGGCAGCTATAAATACAGAGGATTGCAAAGTGGAGGAAACTCGGTTAAAAAGTTAAGTGGGGAAAAAAGCGGCGCAGTGAGATTGACACCCCGACGTCTCAGCTCTCTAGAGGCTAAATTAGGAGATCCACAGCTCCTCACACACACTCTGACAGACACCTTGAGAGAATACACATTCACCTAAACTCACACACATTTTACAAGGTGCATGCACACACAGACATATATGATTGTGTGTCTATTTATATGTGTGTGTGTGTGTGTGTGTGTGTGTGTGTGCACATGTCAGTCTCCATGGTCCCCCGCTCCTCCACAGTCAGACACTGAAGGCCCATCCAATGTCCCTATTTTCCCTTCACCCTCTGAATGCTGATGGCCACTGGGACATTAATATGGCGGGAGACTCTGCACACTGGGTACAATACTCAGGTCTATTCCTGCCATTATTTCATTGCGATGCGCATTGAGTTTAACGAGAAAAAAGCTGAAATTTGAGCATATCTATTATTTGTAAAGTTATTTATGTAGTGGTACAATCTAAAAATAGTTTTTAGATGAAGTTTCTTTTTTCTTAAACTAATTAAATAAACATAAATGTTATCACTCCTTTCTCCCTTTGGCACAAAAGTGACTACATTTCTTAAGTTTAGACGAAGGATCTGTTTTGCCCACTTTGGATTTTTTTTTTTTTTTTTAATAGGTGTGTCTGGCTCAGTAAAATGCAAAATTGTGTCTAGAAAATCATTTTGGACCATGTTCAGTAATACATGACTCAGTTGCTGAAGCAAAACTGTAATATCAAGCAACTCCAAAATTGATCTGTTTTAGCCTGATAATGTCTGTAATACTAATTCTGGAAATCTTTTGTAGCAATAACGCCATGATTTACTCAGCTGGAAAGGAGTTCTATTAAAGCAACAAATACTTATGATCATAATAACAAACATTTGTAGATAAGACAGCTGGGATGTTCCATTCACTTCTGCAGGTAATATAGAATTTTTAACCCTTTTAATTTGCCTTAAAATTGAACATCTTGCCCTCCTCCAAGATTCTAAAGTTTAATATATTTTATGTATAAATATAGTGTGTTTAACATATTTAAAGTAATAGAATCTACAAGGTGGGCAAGATTGTTATTTCAGATTTTAAAAGTCAAACCTAATGATTTTGCTGTATTTTCCAACATAATATACAAATGAGTTCAGGTCAAAGGTCATGTTTGGTCATTATATGGAGCTGCATTAAAGGCACTATTTAGGTATTATATGCTTGAATGATAAAGAAGTTGTCAAAATTGCATAAAAGCTTTGATGTAATTTGTAGGAAATATTGTTGGTGCAAGATGATGATAAATGGCGGTGAGTTCAGGTGCTGCTGTAGAAACATCTGGAGGTTTAGATAGTTATAGAATATCAATATGGCATCATAAAACGTATCCATCCTGGAATCAAAAATGCAACTATTTCTGAGTAAGTCTATGAAAGTGGGCCAGGTAAGCACATAAAGGAGGAAAACCCTTAGAAAAAGTAAAAGCAAAAAAGTATAGATGTTTTATTGATAAATGATTCATAGATCTAGGGATAAAATCCTGAATTCATCTTCACTCTGTCCCTAATTGAACCAATTTTATGATGTTAAATGCTGTTGTCTCAAAAAAAAAAAAAAAAAAAAAAAAAAAAAAAAAAAAAAAAAAAAAAAGTCTGATCAGGCCACTGGAAGGAATTCACTGTTTAATATTATAGGTTCAGTGACTTGTTTTATGCAAAATGCAAGAATGAAATCTATGTTAATTATCAGCATAAGGATAAATGCGACAAAAATGTATTAAAAAAAATTGATTTTCTGAACAAAAGACAAATTAAGAGATTAGTCGATTTATCTGTCATAGAAATAAACAGTTCCAGCAAAAAAAACAAAAAAAAACAAACAAAAACAAAAAAACAAACAAAAAAAACAACAAAAAAGAATCAAAATGCATCTCTTTTTGCACATTCGATGACTGAAAAGAAGCAGCGAGAAGCAATAAATGCTCCTCTCTCAAGAAATGATAATAAAGACACTGTGATTTCTTTTGATTTTCTTTAAGGTTTTGACTTTTGACACTACTCTGACACACGTCTTAATAGTTCATCAGTCCACGTCCTGTTCATTAAAGATCACATGAAGCTGTTTGTGAAATAATAAACTCTTCCATCCATGGACAGGTCAAGCTGACAATATCTATCACCTCTGATCTTCTGCCTGGCTCAAGGAGTGTCAGCTTCACCCTGCAGGGGGTGCTGTTGACATGGAAGTTGCTCCATTTGTGACCTATGATCCTGCTGCTTTTTCCAGCCTTTACAGAAGCCAAGGAGGCCTCCTGCTGCAGCCACTAGATGGCATTCAGGCTCTTTACAGACTGAAACCAATGCAAATGTGTTTTATTAGGTGACTGACTGTTTCTCTGCATGTCTGTGTCATCTGAATGTTGTGATTTAAGTTGTTAACAAAACACAGAGTTTCAGCTACATCTGAAAACCCTGACTTTATTGGTTAATATGTTCAATATTAAATGGGTAAATGGTGTATTATACTCTTGCTGGTTAGAATATGGTGAAATTGAAGGAAACATGTCTAGTAACTTATCATTTTTCTGAGTTATACCAGGACTCTTAAGGATACACTGGACTTCAGAAGGGAGGATCTGAGTTATTACAAATATTAAATATTATTGTTTTATAAAATAATAATAATCCATTTAAATTAATCAATATACTAGCCGCGCTTGGAGATGAAAAGTTTAATTAAATTTACTATGTATGATAAGAATATATATGTAAGTACATACCCAACCTGTTTAATTACTAATGTGCATGTTTTATATTCATGTACTGTCTGAGCTTTAGTAAGGAAGCAGTTACTCAGTCTGGGAAAAGAGTATTATAGTACTGTGTTGGGGTTTTTCATTTAAATGCAGTACTTGAGTGCCCACACACACATGCACACACACACACACATACATACACACATTTGCACACACTCATGCACACACATGCAGAAAGAGACAGTAACTATTCAGCCCATTCTTGCGTAAATCACTTGGCCTCAGGGCTCTCTTAACCCTTTCTCTGTGTGAGTGAGTGTGTGGCTGTGTGTGTGTGTATGTGTGTGTCTTAGATGTCCCTTTGAAAACCATAATGCTGGTGGACAGTATAACTGGTTTCTGTGACGATGCTGCATCAGTTTCCACAGCATCTGCATGAAATCTACTGCAGCAACAAAAGTGTTTGTGGTGAAGATCCCAAACAGATACAGATATTGAACGTTATTTTGCAGAAATTCCTGCTGCAATTCACACTTGTTTCACTCATACAGTCATATTTTTATATAATACATAAGATTAGTATAGTAAAAAATCCGTTTGCTAAGACAGATGTTAAAGTGTAAAATGATAAACAACTAATTTAAGTTTCTGTTTGTAAGGAGGGATTGTTTTATGTCATGACTTTATGCTCTAACAAATTTATCACAAAAATGTTCAGATAAATGTGTAATATGAGGATATGGTGCTTTGAAGAAGAGAGAAAGTATACGATCAACTTTTAGGTGAACATGTAGCTTTTTTATCCATACAAACCCTCTTTCTTTTGCCATGGATCAATGTTTTGTAGATGAGAAACTTTTTTAAATCACACTGTATTCAGTCTGCTCAGACAATATTTAAATAAAATACAAATTTAGAAAAGTTTCAACATTTTTGTTGTTTTATTTTACATTTCAGGCTTTCTTCCATCAACCGTCCTAAAACTGTGAAATGCTCTACTGGTGAACAATCAAAGTGCAGTTTAAATAAAATCAGAAAGGTATTTACCTTATCCAAAAGCTGGAATATCATTGTCTTATACCAGCTTTTAAAAAACTTAGCAATTTAGTGTTTAACCCTATGCAAAACTTTCCTAATTGTAAAAATAAATAATAAATAAAATGAAAGCCTTAGTGGCTCAAAGGCAAATTAAATAAAACTACAAAGTTTCTTCCCTATCATCTCACATGAGTGCTGACATGTCAGGATCTTGGAGTAATTACCAACTGTGTTTGATGCAGCATGTTTGTGGAAATAGGAAAAACAAAAATCTACACTGACCCAGTCAGCGTGGAGTCAGAAATATGATCTGTTAGCTGATGGCAGCAAGAGATTTTATGTAAAGGGAAGAAAAAAGTATGCGGGTATTGGCATTACACACACACACACACACACACACACACACACACACACACTGATGCACACACTCACACTTCACTATCAGCAAGTTGTCTCAGGCTTGCCGAACCCCCGTAATGCTCCTATTAGCAGCTTCAGTTAAAATGGCATTTCATCAGGCAGCTGACAAGTGAATTATCTCTCCCTTTTTCCTCCCTATTTCCCTGCCTCTCTCTCTTTACCTCCCTGCCTCTCTCTCTCTCTCTCCCTCTGTCTGTCTGCCTCGGTCTCCCACTCTCCCCCCGGCTCAGTGACAGTAGCCTTAGGCCTGAGATAAAGAGGAGGCGCGCGGCGCTCGGCGCTCTCACACACACTCCGCAGAACTGAAGTGACATCCTGTCAAAACAATAGTTTACTACAACAGGAACTTGTGTGTTCTGTCAGACAGAGGCTGAACTTCAACTTTGGGACATATAGATTCCTCTTTCATATTGATCTCCCCCTACTTTGTGTGTGTGAGAGAGTGAGAGTATGTGTGTGTGGAAGTGTGTGAGTGTGTGTTTCATTTGGGCCAGTATACTTGGATCCCAGCCCAGCATCAGAGAGTGTGTGTGGAGATAAAAACTCAGAGGACAGTTTAGATACTGTTCAACATACAAGCGTCTGTAGTGCTCCAGGGAGAAATTGCCATCGTTGACAAATCTCCTCCAGAGCTCATCTGCGCAGTGAAGACTTCTCAGCCAAGTGTATAACATAATACTCCCTTCTTGCCTTTAAAAGAACAACTTCCAAATTCTGTTTTTTTACCTATAAGTGCAGCTCAAGGTACCTGTGTACAGGTATGATTAATTCAGCTGACATTCACAGCCTTTTCAGTTTGTGACTCTTTTAAAGTGACCACTACCT
The DNA here is from genome assembly GCA_029822895.1 of Maxillicosta whitleyi. Taxonomy (NCBI): domain Eukaryota; kingdom Metazoa; phylum Chordata; class Actinopteri; order Perciformes; family Neosebastidae; genus Maxillicosta; species Maxillicosta whitleyi. The sequence continues at coordinate 1,494,017 of JAPSES010000098.1, read as the reverse complement.
GCGACATAAACTTTGCCATTTATTTTAGAAATGGAAACAGAAAAAAACAAGCAACAACTTACTGTACTGATAGAAACAAAAATTATAGGAAAGATATGAAATATGAAACTCTTTCTGTTAGCAAATGAGGTTGATAAGTACAACCACTCCAACCTACAATGTAAACTGCATCACGAATAGGAGATAAAACAGAAAAAGAAATTTATTAAGTTAGTTAAAAAAAAAAAAAAAAAAAACTCTAGAAGTGTATTAATGTCCCACTGTTCTCATGAAGATGACATGTCTGATCTGTGGCCACCAGGGGGTGCTGTACAATGGGGTGCTGAGAGGCATAGACACCCCATAAACCACCCATCTGCCTGTTTAGGACATAAAAAAGAGGGGGAAAATGACCTAAAGCATGACCTCTGCATCACTTTAAGATGAGGAAACCACCATACTGATGACATTTATATGACATTTTATGTCATGAAGATCTAGGTCCGGTAAAGAGTGGATGAATGATATATTTTTTTGTTCACCAACACATTCATTTTGACAGGGATGAAGCGTCATTCTACAACTTATTCTATCTCCTTTATGCTACTTTTTTCATAGTACTTGGAGTGACATCTTGTGTTTACCTGCTTCATGGGTCCGTATTGGACCAATGGAACATGTGGAAGTGGTTTAGAGCATGTGTTCTGTATCCTATAAGAACAAGGTATTAAAAATTTCTGCAGCTGGGAGTCTCTCAATCAAAACAATAACAAAAGATGCAGTAGAGGATGATGTAGTGAAGTAACTGTAGTGCAGTGTGGGATCATGGGAGTTTTTATTTACACCAAGTTTTCTGATGAAAATCTATCTGACAAGAGTCTGGAAGAAAGCATGTTTAAAGACCAGGTCGTGTATTGAAGGTTTACCACATTAGCTTTAGGGACACATGTGGACATTATGAAATAGCTGCGAATAACTTTGATGTTGACAAAGGGGAGATGATGACCCTGACGACTAAACGACTAAATGAATGAGGTTGTTTTTGAGAAAGTACACAAGAGATCAATATATTTAGATACACAGGCCGTGTTGTTTTTAGATTTTTTATGTGAAAATGTGACATATAGCTTAAAGTAATCATCCTGTGTGCTTTCTCTGAACTTTGGGCCCTGAGCTTCCACATTTCTTCATTTCAGAGACAACGCATTTTCTCCTCAGTGCTTCAAAACTTCAAGTTGCCCCTCGTCACCCCTCTCCTTCATCAGGAAAGGTTTGGAGGTGAAGACGAGCGCAGAGTGATGCTTCAAATCGAAGCTGGAGTCATCGGGTCCAGTACAAGTGGAATGGATTGTGCATGAATGGCGCTCCTTCAACAACAATAGGCCATAGTTGTATGTTTGTATGTGCAGTATTATTCAGAGGGTAAAACTGCATGATGGTCAGATGGTGAAACTACACACAGACACACAAAAACAAGCACAAAGAAAGACCCCCACACATGGACAGACAGGAACAGACAGAGAGACGGACACATGGATCCATATATAATATATTCCTGTGTGTGTGCGCGCACAGACACAAATATATGATGTGTGTGTATGTGTGGAGTGTGTTATGTGTGTTACGTGTGTGTGCGCTACCTGGCCAGCAGTGGTAACAGGCTCTGAGGCCTTTAATGGGATTTAGCCCGAGGCTGTTTTATTAAGATGTCGGCTTTCCCTGCTGCCTCTGCAGCTGACACCATTCCCCACTGATACCCCCCCACCAACCCTCACCCCCACCACACACCAGCCTCCAAGCTGCACCCTCCTCCCCCCTCATCACACCCAGCCTTCACCCCACGCAAATCCCCTCAACCATCCCTCCTCCCTGCCCTGGTGCCCCCTCTTCCACACTCTTGTACACCCTATAATGACCCTGCCATAGCTGCATACCCCTACCCCGCCTCAGCCCCCGTTCCTCACCCCGTTCCCCCTGCTCTCCTGGGTCACAGCTGTTTTATTCATTTTATTTTTGATGTGGGGATTAATTATCTGTAATTGTCAAAAAAGACTCTGAGCTATGGAAAAAGTAAGGGATGAAAATCCATCAACATTTTTCCATCAGTGCTTCAAACCGTTAATATATTTTTTCTTGCTAGCATCTTCACATACAGAGATGATGTAACAGAAAGTGAGAGAAAACTCATCAAGATCTATGAAGGGTCAACAACCAAGTGAGACCAGCACGTGAAATGAACAGCAATGAGTCAACTTCTCCAACCTTCAGTGAGTCAGTTTGAGAGAAAACCTGCTCATACTTTTACATCTTAGCATCTTTTTTTTCCCACAATTATTTAAGTTTCCCAGGAGTTTAACAAAATATAAGCTCCATACTGTACTTCCTGTCCTCACGTTGCATAACTAAGCCATGAACATCTCGCTTTCTCTCTGGTGTGTGTGACAGTTTTCATCACAGGGCAGTATTGAGGGTGTCTCTGAGGTTACACGCGGGGGGTGGGTTTCAAATTAACTGAGTGCAAACCAGCAGCTTTCACTGTGACTTGTAACTGTCAAGTTCTACTTTATTTGCCGTCAGTATTTCTAGTGGAACTGGAGGAGATGTGGCTGTGTCTCAGGTGGCAAATACAGTTTATAGAGGTGTATGACATAGAATAAAGTCCTGCTGATCGTCCTATTAGAGATCGGAAGACAGTAGTTGCATGCAGTAGATGTTAGACAATCAGCAGAACATTGTATTTTAAAAGTTTAATTATAAGAAGAGGATGGAATCACTCATTTTCAAGTACAAGAAAATTAAGTAAAAGCAAGTTATAAATAACATGTATCATATTACTACAACTATAAATGCAAGTTTTTCAGACTTTCATGCAATAATATTGTAACATTTAACTGATTCATATGAATAGTTTTATTTATGAAAGAATCTAATATGATAAATTGTGTTATTTGATTAAATTATTTGCTTTTGTTGCAGTTTCTTCATTTTTTGTGATTGTTAAAATGCATTGTGTTGTTTTGGGCACTATCCTTCCATTGAGCCCAGTACGTGAATTATTGAAAACTTCAGAATAAACTAATGCACAACTCAGAAAGGTGCCATTTTGTCCATAAAAATGCTTATATAATTACACAATTAGGTGATAAAATAATGAAATCATTTAATTATTTATTGCAAAAGTGCTGGGTGTCATACTCAGTTAAGAGCACCTAGGATGTTCTATTATGTTGTAAACTGAATATGTCTTAGATAGTTATTCAGACATGATGTTAGCTTTGAAACTAAAGTTACCAGGATTCGATGTGGGTTTTTTTTTTTTAACATCTACATTACATAGTTAATCACTTAATCAAAAAGAATGATTAAACATAAACACTTGACGAATACTTGTCTTTTGTGTCCTATATGAATTTATTAGGAAGGACTTTTAAGTGCAAATATAAAACTAGTAAACTACCTGTGTGTCAACCTGCAGACATGACACTTGGTTATAAAATAGATTATAAACATACAGATCTAACATACAATAGAATCAGTCTCCACAAAGTGACTGAACTACACAAATATATATATAAAAAACTTTGACTAACACAGTTCCACAGTGTCTTCAGTTTGGTATTAAAACATATCGACACTTATTTTTAACGTACATTTTTCAAAATCTTATTTCTAGATTTTTCAAGCAGCATAAAGTTAACTTAAATCAGCTTTTTCATATAAAATAGCTAAAATTAGGAACAAGAATGCCCCCCAAAAGTCCCTCTGAAAACCTGATATTCAACAAAGGAATGCCTCATGAGAAAATGTGGTGTGTTATGTATCCACCTCCTCTAAGCTGTTTTTTTTTGTCTTTCTTCATCTTCACACCATGCTGGTTTTCATGGTTTCACCCTCCTGACAACATTTCCTCTATTATTACACTTCCCCTGGAAACACTTAGCCCCGATCCTTCCCCTTAACGGAGCCGATAGCAGTCACTCTGTCTTCCCTGGGCCCTGGACCTCTAGGCACTTCCCCTGACTGCTGCCCCCCAGGTACTTACTTCCTGTGCCCCATACCCCCCAGCTCCCACCCTAAGGTCCCACCCCCCCGCCGGCGCTGGTGCAATTCTAAGAACATTAGCTGTGACGACGAGGCTCGGCTTTGTACTCACTTGTACTGCTGATAGCGGGTGTAAATTCTGCTGATATTTACGATAATGATCATTATGATGACTATGATGATGATGGTGATGAAGCCCTTTCATGACACTCTGAAGCCCACACCTAACACTTAAGGTGGAGCATTTCTTTGTCTGAACGGATGTTTGCTCAGAGGGAGTTTTGGTGGAGTACAGGAGTGTGTATTTTCTGGCTGTGTGTGTGCCTGTCTTTTAGTGTGTTTATAACTGTGTGTCTCCATGTGTGTTTTTATGCTGGACAGTCTTGAGTGCTTTTGCTGTTTTTCCCTGGCAGGCTGTTCTGATTGGCCGGCCCTGGGGAAAGGAGATATCATGTTTAGCCCCAAACCAACATGCATCCCTCATTCACCATCTACTGCCGCCACGATTGTGTGTGTATTCGCTTGTGTGTGTGAGAGAAGAGAGCAAGAGAAAGAGTGTCAGAGGGAGGTCTGTGCGTTCAGGCGATCACACACTCTGCTCTTTCTGCTAAAGTGCTTCTCGTCTCCTTGGCGGAGGCTGATGAGGTATGACATCACAGCACTTTGTTTTATCTTTAAAAGATGAGCAGGGAGCCCTTCACTTCCTCTTAATGAGGCCGAGGTGCCCACAGAATATATGGAAAGTCTGCCAGAGTGTGTGTGAGAGTCCGTGCTCACTCGCATCTCGGCGTCTTATGTCTTTGCGTGTGAGCGATGTGCATAGGTGTGGGTGTGCTTCTGGTTTTCTGCACACTCTCGCTAACACCCATTTTACCCATAACCCCTGGCGTTTCCTTTCCTGAAGCCATGTGTCAGACCTCATTGGCTACTGCATCAATAACACCGCACTCACTCAGCTCTCAACACCGCATCCTGCCGGCAACATATCACGTACCGCCGCTTTGACCGATCATCTCTTTCTTTTTGTTTCTGCACAGTTACTGATTGAGGTTGATTTGGGTTTTGTTTACACATCTGCCCCCGGTGTTGATCCAGTAGAGCTCAGTGTTGGACTGCCTTTCACAAGTGGCAGATTTTAACCTCAGTTTTACTTGATGGGGTCTGAATCATCAATACAAACAACAAAGTGTTTGCTCTGGGATTAGGTAATGAGATTTTTCAATTAAACCAATATTTTATGCATGTACTGAATATGTTTTGGTCATTTCTATGCACACAACTGCATTTTTTAGTATTAGTGCTCAAAACCTCACATAAAACTCGACAAGTTGAAAAAGAAAGAGAAAAAGAATCAAGGCATATTGAATATCTGGATAAATTACCATTGAAGCCATACAAAATGATAATACTTATCACAATGTGGCACAATCTGTTAGTACTACAACAAGGCCAATAATAATAATTAATAGAGAATCCCTTAAAAAATTCCTGGATCCAGATCTGGATCACCTCCAAAATTTTATAAGCTCTTCCTTGTCTCAGAGCGAACATTTCCTGAAAATTTCATTAAAATCCGTTCATAACTTTTTGAGTTATTTTGCTAACACATAAACACATAAACAAACCCAGGCGAAAACATTACATTAGTAAAAAAATAGTTTATATAAAATGACCACAATGAAAGATCCACTTCCTATTATGTCTTGTATTACATAATGGACACATTTTCATTCAAACTTGAATAGGTGATAAAAAACAAGACTAATTGTGAGGGATCAGTGTGCAGCATGATCTAAGAATTCTAGTCTGGGTCAAGATTTTCATTCCCAGACCACATCCATTTGATAGACATAGCCCCTCTTTTGGGTACAAGCTGCTTGTCTTACTTTGTCTGCACCCGTATCGAGCGGAAGAACATGAAGTGTCATCGAAATGATAAAAAAAACCCCTACAAAACAGATAAAGTGAACAACAAATCATTATGTATCCATTCATCATATATCCTTATTTTTCAAAGGCTTAATTCTAATTCAGATATTCTATTCCATTCTATTATAATGACCTTATAAACATGTCACCATAAATGTAAGCTCTCAAAGCAACTTCCCTTCAGTTAATCAAGAGAGAAAAAGTAAAAAAGTAGTTGAACCAAACTGCCTGGATCAGATTTTAAGCAGTGGACTGTTTTACTGGTACATGTTGTAAATATTAATTTGTATTTGTTTTAAAAGTTTCACTACACTGCAGCCACATGCTGTTTCAAACACTGCTGAACTGTGCATGCATTCATATTTATCTTCTGATTTCTTGTCCATAATAAAATAAACAATAAGCAGGGGGCTGTTTGAGGCGGGTTGAAGGCAGACGGTGTTCACCTCGTAGAGCAAATGAATTCAAACTGTGCCCATGGTTTTATAATGATAACATGTTGCAGCATATGCTCCCAAAATATATTCAGTGCACAAGCAGATTTGAAGTTTTTCCATCTTGGAAACAGGTTAGTATAAACATCAACAACTGAAATTATTCAAAACAATGTGATTAAGTATAAACAGAAGATTATGAGTAATATAATTAATATTTAGACAAAAGACAACACAAATGAAAATATTAAGTTTCCAGTAAAGCGTGCTGTTATTCACTGGCAGAGATGTGTGGTCCAAATATGTCTTGTTCCTAATCCTCATGGGAAGCTGGTGTACGCTGGTTTCCCCGATATGTGTGCCATGTTGCCAGACGTGGCAGTAGCTGGCTAACGCGGCTGTGTGTGCGATTAACTAGCGTTAGCCATCATTAGCCTCTGTGCACCAACGCAGCAGCAGACTGCAATTAACCCGCTAATCCTGCTAATCCGGCTAATCCACTAATGGAGCTAATCTGATAGACTGGAGAGGCTTTTCAATAGGCTTTCTCTGGGAACACACACACTCACATACACACATGTACATGCATGCATGCACACAGCAGAACCAATCCTTTCCTTTGCGCTGTATTTCCAGCTTTTAAACACATTTACGCACAGTTCCTCCAACACAGTCACAGTCAGCCTGAGTTTAATCCAGTGTGTCCACCACCAGTGAATTAGAGGGGCAGCTCCATCTCCCAGACATCTCGCCCACAGCCATTAGTCAGCCCGAGGCCTCTGTCACACACTGACCACAGAGAACAAGTGAGGAAGGAGGAGGCGAGCGGACGGATAACGAGAGGGAAGTGGACAGAGGGAAAGATAGCTGCCCTCTTTAAAGACTGCTTTTAGGTTCCTTAAACAAATGCCATCGCCTCAGTCCGATCACCATGCATCAGCACTAATCCAGGAGATGCTGCTCTTTAGAGGAGTTAAGAGGACTTCACCAACTGCTGCTGGGAGAAACAACACTTTAAAGTGTTGTTTCATGTCGCAGGGAAAAACATTTAAAACTTTAATTTAGAATTGTAAATGAATAAACACACACACACACACACACACACACACGAGTAAATGTGGTGGATACACTCTACCTCCAGGTCAACATTATGTCACCTTATGTCCGACCTCTAAAAGTGGTGCCCCCTTTAGGCAAAATAACACTGGAATATAAGTAATAAAATACAGTTACGTCCATAATTATTGTTACACACATGTCACCTTGTCAGTCAGTTGCACTTTCAAGCCTCTGAAAATACATGTTGAACCTCTTTAATTAACGTAAATGTGAAAACTTGAATCACATTTCAATTGTTTCAATTTAAAAAAATGTGGAGATACACACTCATGGCCAATATTTTTTGGGAATGACAGATATGGATTCTTCTAAATGTGATTTACTTGTCATTTAACTTCTTTGAAACCAATAAAATGCCTTGAATTATTCTTCAGTGTACCTCAGAAGCACATGGACGTTTTCTTTTAAACAAAACTTAGGTAGCAAATTTTGCCAAAACAAAACTTCTGTCATTGCTAAAACTTTAGGCCACACAGTAAACAAAGGCCAAATTACTGTGTTAATGGATGTGAGTGTATGTCATTTCACCTTTCTTTCTTTTATCTCTTTATTGCAATTTGACAAACGTCTGATGCAGTTATATGATAAGACTCACTCAAGACTCAGAAACTTAGTTATTCTTAGTTCAGGTGAAAAACTTGCCTGATGCTTCGTAGGTATAAACAACACTGGTGACTGTGGCCACACATCCAGTTTCTTATGTAGAGTCAGACCTGAGAAATGACACCCTGCAATGAATTTTATACGAGAATCAAAAACCAATTAATAATTCACATTCATCATGCTTTCACCACGAATGTCAGCAAACACGAAACTCCACTGCAAAGAGTCACCACACAGACTCAGGCATGATGTTATCAAGAGGTAAATGGGAAACTGAATGATCCACAGAGCGGTGACATCTTTTTTTTCATCTGCTTTAATTAATTCTCAGTGGAGTTGTGGCAAATCACATGTGAACTCTTTCCCCTCTTCACAAAAAATAAAAAGACGATGGGAAACACTGGCTTCTAAAAACTAAAAAGCAAAAGGGCAGGAAGGGCAAATGATTATTTTTTCTTTCACCTTGGTAGATTGTTTTGGTTTCACTTTGTCTTTCCTGTCTTTTTTCCCCCCACTTTTCTTTTCCTTTTCTTCCTTCACCTCACTTTCCTTTGGCCTAATTGTAGCACTGTAACTTTCGAGATGTTAAAGTAGCCAGGAGACATTTTGAAAGGCTGGTTGAAGAAAGATGGAGGTCGCTCGTCTGTCTCTGGCTTCAAACACTGACCTTGGCTGCTAATGATGCTAATCGTGCTAACTGGGCTAATGACAGCTCTCTCTCTCCCTCTATGTGTATGTGTGTAAATGTGTGTGAATGTGAGAGAGGCTACGTCAATGAGAGAGCAAGTGTGTATGTGCGGAGAGCATGTGAAAGTATCATAATCAGAGCCGCTAACGCTAATGAGCTAGCCCTTTGAAGAGAACCGCCCGGCGAGGGCCCACTCCTGCCAACTCATTAGCTGACCTGAGGAGTGCCTGATTAGAATGCTTTTGATGAAAATTTCAAGGATTTTCCAAAAAAGAAAAAACTTAAAAATTTTGTGAAGTGAGATAAATATTGCACTAGTCTTTTTTTTTTTTTTTTTTTCAGTGGTCGGGGGGTTGTGGTTGATGGAGAAAGTGGGAGGTCATTTACTAAGAAGACTTCAAAGAGCTCTCTGAAGAGTGCTGGATGAGATTGATTTGCTGTTTTTATTGGCGATGAAATGTACAAATATGTTTAATGGGAGGAGAGAGCCGGAGAATGTTTCCTTTCACTCTTCAAACGCCCACACGTCATCTGTCTGTATTTCTTTCTCAAACACGCACATGCACACATAAATACACACCCTCACCGATGGGTGTACATATGCACACCTTCCCGCCTCTGTAGAAGTCAACAATTTCTTTGCAGCAGTGTGAGAGTGGCGCCGACATGAGAGGCAGAGTAGGTAAATTAGCCTTCAGGAAAAAGCGAACAGGACAGGTTGCTCTACGCTCAAACGCGCTTCTTTAAAGCCGAGACACAAACTACACACAGAGCGAACGGCGGCGCAGTCACATCACCTCTCATTTCACAGCATGAGAAGAGAATCTGGATCAAAGTAAGACGATGCTAGGCCTTCACGCGCGAGAAGAGGAAATTATCCTCCGTACGGCACAGTGACAGTAAAATATAACAGCCTTTGGTATGTTGACCAAAGGAATCTGTTACAATCATGTCGTATTGTTCACTTTGCATTAAATTCGGTGAGCAAAACTGTAGCTTTCATCACCTTAAGCACCTGTTAACTCAATGTGATGAAGCTGGTAAAGAAAACAACAGCTCGCAATAGTCTGGATGTTTACACTGAGGCTTTAAGGAATTTCACACCTCTTAATGGAAGCAATCACAAATCTAATATGAGAAGTATTGTCAGAGGTAATTTATGTATTATCAAGTCTCCAAAAGGCATTGTCAGGAGCTTCAACTTTACTGTTCATGGTACACAGAACAGAGAAATGTTCCCTGGGAGGCTCAGGTGACTTTGCCTGCTATGTTTTTATGTCTGTGCAGTGCTTTAACGGATGAGCATCTCTGGTCTTAGAAAAAAAAAAAAAAAACACACTGGAAAAATTATCATTAGATGTTACAAACATTACATCTGGTGACAAGGTTTGATATTAATAGATTTTTAGTTTAGAATATATAGAGTGTATTTTGTCTGCAGCATTTTCTTCAGTTTGTAGAACCTGTTCATATTCTGCAGAGGTGAGAATGATGGAGTTTTTATTTCTTTTCACACACAGAAGACTTCAGGTGAAACCAAAGTGGACTTTCCAAGAACTTCTACAAGCAGAAGAGAAGGTGCAGCAATTTGGAGTGTGTTTCTGAGAGTGTATATGTGTGTGTGTGTGTGGCAGGGGTGTACCAGTGCACATGTTTTCCTGTCTGTCTTTTGGGTGTGTGTGTGTGTGTGTGTGTGTGTGTGTGTTTCTTTCTTTGTGTGTGTTTGAGATGCAGTAGTTTAGGCAGACAGAGAGCTGGATCTCTCATAGTGAATTTGGACAGACTGGAGTCTGAGAGGCAGTTCAAAGACCACAGGCCCACAGGCAACAACCAACACTCAGACCGCTGTGTGTATGAGTGTGTGTGTGTTACGCGGTGTGTGAGTGTGCAGCATAGAGAGAGAGAGAGAGACAGCTCACATGTAGTTGGTGTGTGTACATGTTTTTGTCTTGACTGGAGCTGATTTGCTTGTATTTGCATGTGTTTTTTTTTTTTTTTTGTCTTGATGCCCTTCTATTTTTTTTAAAGTCCTACTCCATATTTTTACACACAAAATTAACAGCAGCAGACACACATACATGACAATATATTACATTACTAGTGACACACCATTCACTTCATCCTCCTCAACAGCTGTCTCTGACCCCGCTGTAAGGTATGCATGCACATCAGCACCAAAGAAACACCAAATAATTAATTATAAAAATATTTCCTGCTAATTGTTGGGCTCTAATTAATGAGGTAACCTTTGGAGAGAGGGAGAGGAAGATAGAGGGGAAATTATTCATGTCGTGTTTGCATATATGAATATGCAAAAGATAATGATCCCCTCTGAGGAGGGACAAAAATGGCCCAATGTCTCTATCTGTAGATTACACACACACACACACACACACACACACAAAACCACACGTACACACACATATATTTTGTCTCTTTATTCTCTTTCCATCTCCTCTCACTGTCTGTCACGCTCCATCTCTGTTTTTATCTTTTTAACATTATCTAGTCTGATGATGGGTGGCTCTGAGCAATGCACAATATTAAATGGATGAGTCTTTTTCTTTTGACGGATGTGACGAGTGGGGATATATCCTCTGGCTAATTCCTATTGGAAACGGCTGTTTTGTCAAGACTTTATCCCAAAGTGATGTGGAGGCTGACATCTGTTACACGCTGACACACAGGTCAGTGTCACAGGGTCGACTGTCTACCTTTGATGAACAGTTTGTGTTCAGAAGTTGTTGGTTAAACAGCCATGAGAGAAGTTTTTTTACGATATGTTGTTTAATGAATACACAAAGTTTTTGAGAGATTGTCCTGTTTTGAGTTCATCATCTAAGATAAATTCAGTAATGTCTGTCTGTAAACTACTGGCAACAGTGCTTAGATTCTCTTCTCTTTTCTCTGTAGTTTCTGCTACTTCAACACAGCAGATTGTTAGTAACTACTATGACTCTACTTAATGTTTACTGACTTAAAAGCTGCTACAAATTCTCATTCTCTCTTTGCCTTGGCTCAATAGAACATTCCTTGTAGTGTTTTTATGTGATGGATTTGTTGAAAATAAACAAATCTTTTGGATGAATGAAAAGACCTGAACATCAACCATTCATTTTTCAGTCTCACTGAGCTGAACATGCAGGGATTCTTTTCTCTGAGGTAAAAGCTCATGTTCATGGGACTTAATATAACTAAACTGGCTAAACTGCTATTTTGCAGAAAACAAAATGATTTCATAACAATAAGAAAACCTCTGTGATGATCTTAACATCTTATCCATAAACTTTCAAATTATAACTCCACCTGACAGCGTTTAAAATGAATCAAATGACCCTTTTGTGAGCCAGCTTGTCTGCAGTCTGTCATGAAGTTGAACCATGGACCCAACGCACAAGCATTTTTCTTTTTATATTTTTAAAATCAACCAAACTCACCCAGCATGTGAACAAACCTATCTTTTCATAACAGGTAATGTGGCCAATTTGGAATATTTTGCCTTCAGTCAATACTTTTGACATGGTTGAACTTGAAAATGAACATGGGAAGAAGCTCTGTTTCCCATCTCAGATCTCACTATCTGTACATGGTGCAGATCAAACTACCAGAATCAGGCTCAGCAGTAGGCCCAAAAAACTGCAGATTCCATTGAAATACAACATTTAGAAAGCTTAGAAAGAAGACTTTAATAATAACCAGAATTATAAGGAGTGTTTATAAAGGTGACAGTACTTCTGTATATATGTACCATAAGGAATATATATGCTTTTGTGTCAGATTGTACAGCTCTGATGAAGCACTGAACAAGTTGGTGACTGAATATTTTGTACAAATATTGTTTAATGATCTGATTATATGATTGGAGATTCCTTCAGTAAACCTTAGAAGGACAGAAGACTGATGATCATTTCTTGCCAGAAGCAACATATTTAGCCTTTAGCCTCCATTTTACAAAACTATTTCTCAAATGAGTATTATTCTGGAAACGCTCCCTTTCATTTTTGATTTCCAAGACTTATTATCAAAAGGCAGACAGACTCTACAATCAAGACCTATCGACCTAAAACCAATCAGAAGATCACAAATGACGTGAAGCATAGGACAAAAAACACAAAACCACATTATTTTAAGAATAAACCTTTAAGAGTAGTTTTCTGAAGAGGAATACAAAATCATTTTTACAGTAGATGCACATCAGAAATGGTATTTTAATTTGCTTCAATGACTCTACTGAGATAGTTATCATATAAAACTCTTATTTTATGACAGTACGGCTAATATAGACACATTTCAACAGTGTAGAATAATACTAAAAACACCTTTACACTTAAGTACTGTAAAACTCCAGTCTATGTCCCCAAAATGTCCTTGTGGTTTATCATTTCACGGTCTTTGTTCTGCCTTGTATCCGTGTGGTGTTTTTGGGTGTTTGTTAGCCCACATACAGTATGTGTGTGTTGTTCTTACTGGCCTGCAGGTTTCTTGTGTGGTTTTAGGTTGGCTATTTCATTACAGATTCTCCTCACACACTGAATGACCTCTCCCTGTGTGTGTGTCAGACAACGGCCTGTGCATATCATATCCATCGCCCACATTGATTCTTTAAGTTGGATGAGGAGAACAGTAGCTAATTGAATAGATGAATAATATATTTCTGAATAATAAATGAATATTTTGTTCTGGTGCCTCTCAGCAACAGAAAGAAAATTACCTCTCAGGTGGGATGAGCTTTGCCTTTGTGTATGTGTGTGTGGTCTCATTAGTTTCAATGCAATACCATTCAGAATAGAAACGATGCTATGTGATCAATGCTATTGATGAGCAGTAGACTGCAGACACTTGATGTATTGATTGCAGCGAACAGACACACACACACGCACACACACACACACGCACACACGCACACACACGCACACACACACACCATTGACCTGCAGCTACTATGGTGGCTTTGCATGCAGTACAAAGATGGCATATCCAGATTAAAGCCCTTATGCCTTTGGGCATGCTAACCGATCTGAACAACTGCATATGGTCCTCAGGATGCCTTCATCTCCTGATTCGCTCTTTTCTTCCACAATGGTGCTGCCACCACACCACAGACTCCGCCCATCATCTACCAGCTGCTCATTAATAAGACATAGACCTGCATACCTCACTGACCACAGCTCGCAGCCCTTTCATGCATGCACATTCCACACACACACACACACACACACACACACACACACACACACACACACACACACCAGCACTCATTGTTATGGAGGTGCCAGTCCCAGGTGGGTCTGATTAAGTTTTCATGGATGTCCTCAGGGCGAAACACTTAAGGGTTAACCAGCTTCCTCCAGCAGAATTAAAAGAGTTAAAAGTCTGCCCGCTCCTTCTACACATCCCTTTATTCTCATCTCTTCACTCATTGGGTCAGTAAACATGTGATGATAATAACACCACAGAACAAATCATCTAATGAACAAATGTTGGTAAACCATGAAATAATACATTTTCTCAAGTATTATTCAGATTTCAGCAATAATTTTGAAAATAATTATGACATTTAACATAATGTAGTGTTATGCACTAATGCCATTTGTTTTTATTTACTCACAATGTCTCATAGAGATCATGATTACATTTACAATGTGAAGTATCCTGACATCAAATTATTGTTTTATAGTCATACCTGAAGGGAGATGTGCTCTATTGCATCAGATGTCCTAATAAATATGGAGAAAGCATAAAATAAGTTTAGTAACTCTGAATAAAAGTAATAGAAAGTGTTTCAACTTTTTCTTAAAAAAAAAACAAAAAAAAAAAGCACTTCAACATCTTATTTGTAGCTTCAAGACCAACAACACAAATCTATTAATCCAAATATATTTTACAAACATTTTGCCAAAATAAAAGCATGAACACAAGTAGAAAAATGTGGTTCGATACATTTTTTTTAAGTCAGTTTTTGGTACAGTGAAGGGTACCAGTGGACAGGGAGGTTGGAGGGGGGGGGGGGCACTCTGTAACTACTGAAAACCAAAGTGAAAGTTAACATGCTTCGAACATGCCTGACCTGACTTCTGTGACTCTTGTTATAATCTCTGTTGTCATGTTTACCCCCTCTTATCGCTGCCCCAACCTCAAAATAAAGTGTGCTGGGTTTTTTTTGCAGCTGCTGAATATAGGGAACCCCTGCACATGGGTTCTGCTTGTGCTCATCCTACTACCTGAGTCTTTGTGTTCTTCACATAGACTACATGCATTCATTCGGTACACCGTATTAAATCGAAGGTTCGGTACAAGCGAGTGCACCGTCACACCCCTACTGCGAAGTGCTTAGCTCAGAGACCAAATCCTGAAATTCTTCTTCACACAATATTATCAGTGTTATTTCAGTGTGATGTTTGAGCTTCACTGTGTAGAGCAATATGTGCAGAGTTTTACAATCGCTTTAAAAAAAAATTCTGTTAACGTTGTATTTGGGAGTAAGATGTGCTCAGAGCAAACTTGGTTTCATATGTGCTTGAGAAATTTGAGGAAATCAGGCTGAAGTTAAAGGTACTGTTTATCGCACTCAGAAAACCCCACTGGTCAGTAATGCCACTTTTCCACTCCATGGTACCGGCTCTACTCTACTCAGCTCTTTCACTTTTCCATTACGAAAAAGGACCTGGAATCTGGGACCCGATACTAGTTTTCTAGTACTGCTTCAGCCGAGGTTCCAAAATGTTGGGACCGACACTAAAACGTGACGTCACGACACTTCAGACACTGACAGTGAAACTGATAATTTTTTCTGTGACCCGCTGATTTACAAAAATCTGATGTGGAAGTAGACAGTGAATAGTGATTAGGGCTGGAAATTGATCCAGATTTCTTAGATCGATTTGATTTTGATTCATTAAGTCCCGATCCGATTCGATCCACGATTCGATCCGATTCGATTCGATATCGATTCATTGCATTAATATTGCTGGATTAAATAAAAACTCACCCTATTGAAAGACAGCCCCATGTG
>JAPSES010000098.1:1462792-1478112 GCA_029822895.1 Maxillicosta whitleyi | reverse complement strand
ATCCACATGATGACAGAACAAAACTACACCATAGACGGAACGTAGATTCAGTCTTTGGTGGCGGACGTAAAAATCCAAACGAGAAAATACGCAATGAGTGAGTTTTCGGACGACACAGAAGTAACGTGCCGTAGAGAGTGGAAAAGCACCATAAGTGATTCATTCTTTTATGTTTTACTTGTTTTTATGACTGTGTACAGCTCTTCTGCAAATTAATGCGCTTTACAATAAATCTGATTTGATTATGAGATCTTGACAAAAAAAAAAAAAACAAAAAACTAATGAAAATATGTGTGAAAATAATTTATTGTGACATAGTGTGAGCATTTCAAATGTGTCCTGTACTGGAAATATGGTGTGTGTGACTTTCTTTGTTCAGACAGTACAAAATACAAAAAAATTCTGTTAAAATCATGTATCAGGCATACGTGCTGTCTACCTTGATCCCATTAGGATAATTTATTCTGAGGGAACTGGAAAAAGCATCTCTGGATTGTTCCTATTTCTAGTATTTAACCTGCTCTACCCTATATATATGACCTGATTTATATAATGTGTGTACTGTAGTCAGTAAATGTTGTTTTATGTCTCTTGTAAATGAGACTGTGTGTCTCAATGGGACTACCTATACAAGTGAAGGTTAAATGAAAAATTAAAATGTGATGCACATGATCGTGATATATACATTTCAGCAGATAAAAGATCCTTTTTACCATTCTTGCCATCAAATAAAATGTAGTAATGGGCCTGAAGTCTGTTACTTCACAGAAAAATCACTTCTCTCCTGCTTACAGTGTTATTTATTCTGTAATGTCACATTTTATTATTAATCAGAATTTGTTTGCAACAGCAAAACAGTGTCATTTAACCACTGCTCAATCACCCAAAAAATGTCTCCCTTTGATATCAAAGCATATCAAATATATCATTCTTCCTGCTAAAAACAAAATACAAGTGTTCTTGAAAATTCAGTTGATTTTTCTAATTACTTTAACAACAAAATCATTTACAAATGCTAAGAGAGTGATAGTTTCTTTTGAGTTGAACAAGAGAGACATTTCATTTCCACAGCTTGTCAGGGGGAAGCTGACAGCAGCGTGTCGGAGGTGACACTGCTGGGTTTCGGGGGGCGATTTGGCTTTAACACATCTGTCAGTTGTGGGAAACCTCCTCGTGCTGCTCTGACGTGTTGAATCCAGCCAGACATCCCAGACAGACGGCAGCAGACACACAGCCACAACCTCACATCAGTCAACTGATACTTTAACTGAGGATACAAACATGCCACTGCCTGTCAGTCACCTGATATTTTTAATTCAAGCTGTCCTAACACAGCAGAGACTCTGTAATGTTGTCACAAATATCTAAATACACACATGTGAGTCTCCACAGGGCTTTGGTTTGTGATGTGATTGAGTCTATGGATGCATCTGCAGATTTGTCAGTAAGAATCGCATTTTCTATTACATTTCATAAAGGCCCGGTGCTATTTTTGTAGCAGATCCCAAATGATTTATTTTTCTTAACATTTGCTAAGTGATTTAACACCATTTATTATAAAATAATCTCCTGTATTTAGCATTTTTCCGGGGAAAATCTGGTATTTTTCGAATATTGATCATATAAATGTTCATAAATCTCAGATTAAAGTTAAGGGTTATTATATCAAAAACAGAGAAACTGAAGAAAAAGTGACTTTTTCAGTTAAATATATAATTAACTGAATATAAATCCAGTGTTTCCATCCACTGTCATTTATCAAACTAGACAGATTTCACTGGTGAATCAATGTTATAGAAGATGACGGTGTTTCCATGGTAACTACGGAGCCTCTGAACATCCAAATGCATCATATCTGATGACCATGATTTACACCAATTATTTACATATATTGATAGGACTAGTTAGCCAACAGGTATTAACAGTTAAGGTCAGAGGATAATTTGGGTCCCTGATGGATGTTTGGATCTTTATGAGCTAAATAATTTCCAACAAAACAGAGAAAACAACTATTCCTATTCCTGGTGGGTGTCCTTTTTAGGTTGATGTGTTCAGTGAAGTGAATCTTGCTCTACACATGAAGTGATGAACTAAATACTCAGTAGTTTTCAGCCATAGGTTCCTATCACCTGGAGCTTTTAACGATTAATGAAAGTATACTGTTAATATTATCTGGAAATTCATCCTGATGTCAATAAGGACATTCACTAAAGCTTCCAAATAGGGTTCAGTGACCTATGGCAAGCATTTTCACAGAGTTGTAAATAGACTGTTTGAGCTTTAACATCACACACCTTGACACAAAGGTAAGAAATGCATTCATTCATGTCTTTGTTTCAGAAAAAAAAAAAAAAAAAACATTAAGTGTACAAGGAACTAATGTCAGAGCAAATATATCAATAAAAAAATAATAGTGTTCATGACAATATAGCAATTGTCATGTACACTAATAATAACACAATAAATTCAATAAGTACTGCTCAAAAAGGAGTGGGAAGAAGAAAACTTATTAAATCCTACCCCCCAGCTCACATTTATACAACATAACACATTACTTTTGCTTCCTTAATGATAAAGTTACATCTGTTTAGAGTACTAATAATGTAAATGACAGACTAAGAAAACTGATGTATATTACACATAGTAACTATCTAATTGTTAGTCTGCATAACTTATAATATAATGTTTCAACAATAAATACCGACCAATAATGGGAATGAAAACAATGCAGTTGTTTCACTTATTTCAACAATTTAAAATAATTTCATTTTATTACTCTTTTTTTTTTTTTTTTTTACTATGCTTTGAGAAACATGTTCTCCCTGAAACATACACTTCAACCAGGCACAGTAAACCTCACACCAGTACTCGACGCACACTTCAGCAGATCACAACTCGTACTGTGTCCTTAACATTGCCAGTATTTTGCTTCATTTTCGGCACCATTTCGGTCCTGATTTCAAAGGCAAAGTACTGTCACTATACTATTTTGATGCCACCTACCCAGGGGTGATCACTTGGTTGCACTCAGACTTACTTTGAGAAATGAGCATTTGTGATTAAAACACAAGACCAATCAAAAAACATCACTCAAAAATTGAAGTATGTATAATATTCCAGTCACTGCCCTTTTTCTGAAAAAGACAAACTTTTCCAATGGGCTGTTTATGTGGTTAATGAACACGAATAATCAATTAATATTCCGGATCCATTCAGCTTTTCATGTTCCATTTTCAAAGTTATTGGCTGCCCTCTTTTGTTTCTTCAAACAGCTTCTGGAAAAGGTCAGCGTTTCAATATGTGCTCATATCTATAAACCTGTTGATATCCTCTTTCACAATGTTTAACAGTAGTTTAACTGTGTTTCCTTCTGACCATGAATGTAGATTTCTCTTTGAGGCATCTATCTCTACCAGAATGGATGTGTGTATGGTTGTAAACAAGGGTTGTGTGTCACACCCTGCAGGAAAAAACCCAAATTAGAGTCATTTTTTTGAGTGGGAAGCATACAAATCCAATGTATCCTCATAGAAACAGACTCATATGGGCATATCCCATGTCATTAAATGCATCATTCAGAAACAGACCTTATTCAGAACATCCAAAGGGAATATGCTGTTTACATGAAGCCTATCAAATTCACAATATTATCATATCTAGCATAATTATTCAGAATAATAGAGGAATAGCTTGACTGTAAACATAGCTCCTAGTAAATATGTTGCCTTTGGTGGTGTTGCACTTAAATTTGTTCTTCTGTTGTCAAAGGAAAATATTCATGCATGACAATAAGATACCAAATTGCAGAATTAATTTTATATCATACAGATAGTTTTTTTTTTAAAGAAAAAAAAAATGCATAATTTGACATATTTTTCATATCACTGGATTAAAACTATTTATTTTGCCTTTTTGTTTCAACTCCTTGATACTGAAACATCAGTTTTTCATTAAGTTTAATATGAGATTTTTCTTGTATTTTTAGGTCTGCATTTATTTTGTACTTTAATTGCAAAATGTTGTTATATGCAACTAGCTGTCCCACATGACAGCTCACAGAAGCAGTAACTGATTGTTATCAATAATAAATTACTTATATAATCACAACAGTTTATACATTTACTGTTGATCACGTCTTCCTCATTTGAAAACAACATTAAATAACTATTAATATCCACTCGTGTTGGTCTGTTCTGATTCTCCTCTAACTCGTTAAGACCTAGAACTATTGTTGTAGTGATTTTTTTTTTTTTTTACATTCAATCCTTTGATAGTTCATTTTCTTTTCCATTTTGCAAAAAAAAATCTGGTATTTTTAAACAATAAAAAAAAACTTTTTAAGGTAAATATGAACCTAAAAAAACCCCATCAACTTATGTCATTAGTCAAACTGCGTGAGTTTTATTAATGAATCAATGATGTAGAAGATAATGATGTTTTCATGTTCAGTACAGATCAGCTGAAAATCCAAATGGTCGTATCTGATGCTGAGAATGTGCATTTGCTGTGAATTCTTCAAATGTATTGATAGTAGGAGTGTAAGTTATAAACACTTTAGATCAGTCAGTAGATTTGGTCACTAGGAATTTGAGGCTTAAGGAGCTGCAGAAATCGGAACATCCCAATTTTTATGCTTCTGTACCAACTGTCTTTAGGTGAAGTGACAAGAAGTTGTAACTGCAACACTGCCCACCACCCCTCCTTCTTGGCTTATTAACGCCTCGGTTACCCCCGGAAACCACAAACTGACCAATCGGGGCTGGACGAGAGAGAGGGAGAGGACACAATGTGGCCTGGCAGCTTTAAGCAGCTGACACAGAGCGGGAGTGACATACACACACACACACACACAGCAGCGCACACTGGAACACAAACACACACAACGGTGCACATGTACGATGCTGATATGCACAAACACACACACACACACACACACACACACATAGTGACACAGACACGTAATGACAGCCTCTCTTCTCTGGCGGGGAGTGGCAGGGTTGAAGCCCTCCAGGCAATGCTGCTGCTATTCGGTGTAAAAAAAAAAAAAAAAAAAGCAGACAATGCCCCCTCCTCACCAAACCTCTATCTAACTCTTCTTCACCCTCCTCCTCCTCCCTCCACTTCCCTTTCCCTCACTAACCCCTGTCTGTCAGTGCTAAATGTGTGTGTGTGTTTTCCGTTAGAGTGATGCTAAATGGCCGACGCCTTCTGCTTCTGAAGCTGCATGTGTCTGGTGTCAACTGTAGTTCTATAGCTTCTGTGTTTGTACGTTGAAAGTGGGGGCGGTGGTGGTGGGGGTGGTGGTGGTGGTCGAGGGCCTTAGGCGAACGTCCCCAACGCTCACTGCAGGGAAGTCAATAATCATTAGTTTTCCAGGTGAGAGGTGCTCAGAGCGTGAACCATCGAGCTCTTTCTACCCTTCATGTCCAATTGCCTATTGCTCCATCATGTTTGTGTGTGTTTGTGTGTACTGTGTGTGTTGTTTGTGGTTATGCAGTTCGAAGACTACAACTTCATCCAGTAGTGAAGTTCCACCTGGAAATTTTTCATAGCTTTTTAAATAGTTCTTTAAATGGGCTGTATGTAGTATTTCTACTCCAAAATATTAACTATTAACTTATGATTTGAGTGTTTACAGTAAAGAAATCGAATGTTCTGACAAGTTATAAGATATGACGTGAACATACAGTCGCAGGAAAAAAATATTACACCACCTTTGTTTTCTTCAGTTTCGTGTTAATTTCAATGCCAGGTACAACTAAAGGTTTGGACAAATATAATAACAACAAAAATAGTTCATAGAAGCTTAATTTCAGAGCTGATATCTATCCATTTTCCATGTTTTCTAGACAAAAACCAAAATCACTTCAGTTTTTCCATCAATATCTATGTCGTTGTACTGATAAAAACAGTGCTTTTAGACATTCCGTGTTTTCTTTTCTGTCTGTTTTAGTCACATGATACACACAGGAGTTAGCACTTGATTGCATAACCATTGTTTCTGATGGTCCAATAATTCTTTCCGCGACTCTATTAACATCAACAAACCTTAATTTGTGGCCTTTAGAAGGAGTAGTGAGTTACTCATCTAGTCTCTAAAGAAACAACATCTACTATTCAGGAGTGAAAGTCTTAAGAGTCTTAAGTGTAAGGTCATGTGGCTGCAACCAACCCCTTTTAATGCATGGTGTTGACATTTGTTGAGGCTACTTTATCAAAATGAAACTATAAACACTTGGGAGTAGTATCATTAGCTTTGTAATATCGCTGTAATAGTGATTACTACCTTATATTTCATACATTTTTTGATTGGTGACATGCTCAGTCCAAGATAGTCAGTCAACAGTAGTAGAATGTAGTAGAAGTATTTGAACAAAATGCTCCAGACATCAGAAATTGCAGTGTTTTTTCTACATGGTTGACTTTAATTATACTGTTTATGGAGGTATAAAGTTATTATGTGATGTTATTAGGTTTCCTGTGTTGCAATTTGTTGATCAATGGTTCAGGCCAAACGTTGACAGGTCTGACCTTGTCTGAATGATTCCAAACAGATCTTTTTTGCAGCTATTGACAAGACAAACAACAGAGGTGATTTGTGGTTTTACCATCTAAAACAGAGCTAAGCTAACAGAGCTATAATGTAAACTATCAGTTGTTGTAGCACATAAAGATTATTAAAGTGTTGATTTGAGCAACTATCAAAATAAGCAGATATGAGATATTTCATTCAGTGACTGATACACTGTGTGGATATATAGTGTTGAATTGTTGGTGGTTGGTTGGTTGAATTTGGAATATCATTACTACAGAGAACTCCTTTAAATACACTTTAAAGGACTGAATCAACAGTTCTTCAACCATCAAGTAAATTAGGGTCAACGGCCAAAGACTTAACATGATATGAATAGTCATAAACTGTTAAAATACAAGATTAAGCATTTCAGGTTTCACTTTTTTTGATAGAAAATGCTGCAAGGATATGTAAACAAAAGGAGAATGTCCTGTGTGCACAAACCCAAAGAAAGCCATGCCTGACCTCGAGTCTAACTTGTCATGCAAGCTCAGTTACAGGAACCTATTACATAAAACACCTTATTGTGGAGTTAGTTGAGGTTGGATAACATTCCCTTGACAGGCAAACACCCACACACTGAAGTTTCACCCAAAAAGTCTGATTTGAGCAGACTAAATGTTTAAAAATGCTCTTAGTTTTTGTTATTAAAATGTAAAAACAAGGCTATAAATAGTTTCTTATATTCACAAAATGCCCCCACATTCAGGCCATTGAGATAAGATAAGATAAGATAAGAAAAAATTTACCTGTTACAGCAGTAAAGGCTAAGACATAACAAACAGAAAAGTAACAGTCTACTACACATAGGAAATATTGATATTCTACACTTTTTAAACATTAATATTGCATTTGACTGAATTTGTCAGTTCTGGTGTGTATGATCTACTCAGTGCGGTGTCCAGTGTAAAGTCTGGCTTTGTCTGTTGTTTGTCAGGTGATGGTGTGTAAAGTTGTACTTACACACTTCCCTGCTTCGGATGAATTCGATGAATGCGACTGAGAAAAAAGCGCAATAACATTTAACTGTTTTGTCGATATACAGATTCATCAGGAGTCTGTATATATCTTTGCGTTTACAGATCAAAAAGCTAACTCTGCATCGTGTGTGTGCGCGCCTCTCAGTGTATTTTGCTGCAGGTTAGTGGCCAGTGCATGCCTCTATTACTCACAATACTTCCTTATGGCAGCCTCAAGGATCCCTGGCTATGCACCCTGAGGCTACTGTTACGTCCACACCTCAAGCAACTAGCCGATGGAAACCTACTGATTTTCAATGAACAGAGGCAAGACCGCTGATTGGAAAGAGCTTTCTGCCGGTTACTGATTGTTTCTTTATTTGCCTCTTCTTTTGTTAAATGAAGAGGATAATGTGACACATGTTGTGTGCTGTTGAGCTGTCAGAAACGGAAGCATCAAACAGGCATGTTTCAGTATTGATGTGCTTTAAGAGTCAAATGTTTCTGTTTATTTGGACAAATCCCAAAAGGAAAGACCTGGTGTAAACTGGAAATACTGTATATTGACCAAGTAACTGTTGCATTTAACTGTTGCATGAACATAATAGTGTGTTCTTGTTACCAGTGAAGATTTAAGCAATACCTAAATATGTTGTTCATAGGCTTGAAAGGAGGGGAAAAAAAGAATAGTCTAGTAAATAAATAGCTACATATGCTTATGAGTAAGAAGAATTTTCAGGTTTTTCTAAATGTATGTTGTGTCTATGAGGAATAAAATCATGTAACTGACAAAAACACACGATGACAATGCTTGTATACGCACTAAGAATATGTTGATGCTAATACCCCATTGTCTTAAAGCAGATCATTTTTGCAGCATTTACACACGTCATCTAAAGTGGATACTGAATTAAAGGCAATTCTGTCCTTGTTGTTTGTGGTAGCAGTGGTTAAAGGTTAAATTCTGCTGTTTTTCATGATGTTTCTTCTTATATTCACAACAGGCAAAATGCGATTTGAGCAATGTGAGGTGATTCCTGTAGAGTGGGTTTTAGAAAATAAAGGTAAATAAAGTTGGAGTGATTTGGTTTTCACACATGTTCCAATTTTTATTCCTATTTCTACACATCAATAATCGCCTTTGACTATGTACAGTGATTACATACTGAGCCCATATTACACTTTATCTATCAAGAATAAATTTGAATTATTTCATGAGAAGAGACAACATATTTGATTTTAATTTTATGGGCAACAGTGTATTGCATTTTAATAATATTCTGGATGGGTTATATCATGTTTGCCTATACTAAAATAGGCTTAATAATTCTGACATGTGGGATATGTTGAAATAATTACAGTTTTAGGAGCTTTGCTTTTTTTTCCTGCAGCTATTAATAGACTGAGTAAGTATCTATTTGTATTTTTGACCCCTGGAGAAATGTAACCCAAATGTATGTTTTTAATATCAAAAGGTAGATTAGTATAAATAATTATTTTTATGATTTTATGTATTTCTTTTCAATAACTGTTTTTGGGCTTTTTTTTGGGGGGGGGGGGGGGCATTCCCACAATATAATTAAGTATTGAACATAAACATTGAACATAAACCAATTAGTTTACTTACTTACACACTTTTCTTATTATAAAAGACTTGGATGTAGGGCTGCACGATATTGGCAAAATTTGCAATATATGATATGGATGTTCAGCATTGCGATAATAATAATATTGCGATATTTCTCATTCACCTAAAGAAATAAATACCAAATTCAACTAATAAAAGTGCTCCTTAACAGTGTTAAAATGAGCCAATTGTTTGTATGCTGACTCAGTTATTTAGAATTTAACACAAAATACTGAACTACTACGATCACTTACATAACTCTGCCCAAAAACCTGGTGTTTTTGGTAGTAACCTGACTTACTGTTTGTCATGGAGAAAACTTTTTTTATTTCATTTTATTTTAGAATGTAATTCCATATTGGTACAAAGAAGCAATTTGGCAGAAGCAGCTCTATCTACTACATCACCATTTTTTGTGATGATAAATATGCTTGGACCCCTGAAAAAACATGGCGACCATACAGTTATAGATGCATATTGTGTTATTAGCAGCATATTCACTTTCATTTGGATTAGAAAAGACATTGTATCATTCTGAGCTAAATCTATAAAAATGTAAGTTTAGACTTAGATCTACCCATCCACCGATATTTATTGTCCAGTATTGATATTTGGGGCTTTTTTTATGGGATATTAAAGATATGGCTCTCTGATTAAATAATTCCTCAGTTATATTTGTTGTATCATCTTTCCTTTTTATGTCCACCATCACCTTCTTTCTTCTGAACTAATAACACACACATCTCTGCAGCCTCGTCCTGACATAACTCACTGTGACTTTGCATTGCTTTTTACTACCATAATTATACATTTACTCAGCGGGTGATTGGTTCAATTTGACCACAGGCAGGCCAATTGATTTCCTTTCTGACAACTGTACACTGTACAGTTAAAAAGCTTAGGGGGACATATTGAATTATCCCTGTATCCTTCTTTATTCCCAAATCGAGTCGGCCCTGTTGTTTATTTGGTCATATTCAAAGTTTAATTTGCTCCTCGCCACAGTCACCACATCTAATCAAACTGTAACCGCCGCGACTCTGAGTTCATGTTCTGTTTGGAGAATTAACAAGCTGCGTGTGTGTGTGTGTGTGTGTGTCTGACTGTGTGTGAGCTTAAGTGTGACTTGTGTGTGCTCCCATGTGGGTGAGCTTGTGAATGTGTGTGTGTGAGTGTGTGGGTAAGTGTCCATGAGAGTATGAGGTTGATTAGTCCAGGTTTTAATGTGGTGTGGTCGGCATAGCCTCGGGTCATGCAACAGGCCTATTGTGGGAGGCAGAGAGAGAGGATGAAGTGAGAGAGTGAAGAAGAAGTGTGTGTGTTTCTGTCTGTGTGTACTGTATGTGTGTGTATGTTAATGTGTCTAATTAAAGGCGTAGGGGATCATGCTCCAGCACTGAGCTCTAGCAGCCGCCTGACGCAGATATGACCTCAGGCCATGGTCTATCTCTCTCGCTACACACACATAGCCACAGATACATGCATAGCTACACCCAGCTAATACACATACACACACAGACATGCTACCACACAAAAGTAATCATGCACACATCTACAAAAATGCAGAATAGATGTACAACAACATACACCTCACACATGAAACCTCTCCCGAACACAAATCCACCACACACACACACGTTTTGAAAACAGTTCTTTCTTGCCAAATGTTTTCACAGACCGTCCTTGAGCCGGAGTGTGACCGATGACTAGACAGATCAGGGACACGAGGAATATCCACTGCAAGCGCCAAGGTTGTTTGAACTGAATAAATCTCTCAGTCGATATGTCATATCCACAGATTTGTGAACACATTCCGGAGACACAACAGGTCCTATTGTTGTGACCGCTGCCAGAGTGCTTACAATCACATCTCCCAAAATGCCTTGTTTGTGAAAGCAGTGGTATAAAGATGAGTGAAAAGCAGCTTTGTGCCACATACTTGGCTGCTATTTGAGCTCTCTTAAGCTTTAAAACAAGCCCGCAAGTACTGCTGTAAACACTTGTTGCGATACCAGTTTTTCTCAATTGCTTTGATTTATTTCTGAGAAGAAAAGCTATGTTTTCACACAAGTATCAAGAAATTTTCAACAAAACTCTTGACATTTTTGTAAAGAAGAAAAGAGTAAATGTGAGTTTGGTAGAGCAAAAGATTTGGAGTAAATAAAGTATGCTGTGTCTTGCCATCGGAATATGACAACAGATTACAATACAGGGTAGAATTAGATGTCAGAAACTATCACAACTGATCATTTATGCAAATTAAATATCATCTATGTTAGAATTCATTTGGGAAACATGTTACCATTTCCCACTCTTTGAGAACTTTTTTTTTTTTTTTGCTGATTGAGAATGTTTTCTATTGACTTTTTCTAACATGTTGATGGGAACACAGCTACATTAGCAGCTAATGCTAAATAAGATGATGGAGGCACAAAACAACACTAAAGTTAATACTTCACAGGAGTGAAACCACTGCCTCAATCTACAGTTGCAAAAAAAAAAAATTAAACCATTCTTGTTTTCTTCAATTTCTTGTTCATTTTAATGTCTGGTACAACTAAATGTACATTTGTTTGGACAAATATAAGGATAACAACAAAAATAGTTGTAGTAAAAACTGAAAATACGTCCAAACTTCGAGCGGTTTACCTAAAATGTTCAGTTGTTGGCTGTATTAATGAACACTAGAAAAGCACTCGGAGAGCGCAGACAAGTGCAATATGGTCAATAATTAACCGAGATACTGAGAAACAAAATTTTTGGCCCCATTGACCCCAATGTTAATGAGAATTTTAAAGTGATCCAGAATCACAGATTTCTTCCAGATCACCCCTAAGAGTTAATCATTTCTTCCTTGTGCCATTGCCAACAAATCCTGAAAATGTCACCAAAATCTGTCCATAACTTTTTGATTTAATAACACAGAAGGGGGTGTGGACATGTGCATTTAAAGGGCCAGCGCCCAAAACGACCTTTCTGGTGTCATTACTCAGAGATAAGGTTGAAGATGGACCTGTGGAGTTGAATTAATGACGAATTCAGACCCAAGTATAGCATTTACAGTTTATATACACCATAGGGAAATGTTTGAAAATGCAGAATTCCATTTAAAAAAGCAAAATATCATTCCTTTAAGTTTTAGGAGCCACATACACACTCATTTTCTGATTTTACCAACACTTTCTTCATGCACAAACATGAACTACAGGACACAGTTTAAGTATTATATTCTAGATATTTCTACTTTTTATTTTGGAGGCTAAAATTAATCAGTTTAAATAGCTCTTTGTCTTCAGGTCATTTTTAGTGGGGCGGTGCCTCTGTGTTCCTATGGACCAATCACAACTGCATAATTAGTGTTAACGTTTTCAAAACTGGAAGTACATTTATCACAACAGCCTAAAAATTCCAACAGCACAACTCACCTATAAACTCATGCTTCAAAATATAGCAAGTTCTCTCATGCTAAAAATGAAAACTGGAAAATATAAACTCAATGTAAAGGGTGTTGGTCAAATACTTTGTCAGTATGACAGTAAAATGACCTTTGTTTCTATAAGTTCAGTCTCATTGTATTTTGTCATTATCACTGAATGTGTTGTACTGTTGAATTAATGTTTACCGCTAATACATACCAAACTGTCTACCATCCAGATGGAGATTGTAACAGCATAAAGTTTTACATTACAGACAGCGCTCACTTTTCCACTGAATTTTTTTTTTACTGTTTTTATCTGGAGTATGTGAACTAATTGTCTTACACCACAGGAAACTTACAGCTAACTTGACAGATTGTGTGACTGCTTGATGTAAAATGTGATAAGCTCTCCACTCATTAGAGGAGTTCATGTTTCACCTGTCAGGCAATTTACCAATTTAGTGGACGTTAAAAAGAATCCATATTACAGATGATATTCATATATGCCTGAAATATTTGACAATTAAATGACCTGTTATACATGCAGTGACATACACGATGAAAAGAAGAAAAACTAAAATTCATGGATACATCTTTGGAGGGTACAACTGTTCAGCTGAGAAGAAATGTAGTCAGTTACGACCTGGAGAGATAGTCAAATGTGTAATATTATAAACTCAGACTCAGTTGCATCGATGTCAAATCTGTTAGTTCACTGGTTTGGAGGTCTGGATGTGATGTTTTTAACTAGAACTGGAAAACAATTAAATCTAACTTCTTTTTTCAAGACAAAAGATATTTGACAAAAACATTTCTTAAAGGGGTTGGTTGTAATATTGATAATCTAATAACGTTACGTATCCACAGACTCTATCACTCACTGAATAAAGTATAAAGGTCATTGTTCACACACATCTGTATTGTGGTATTATGGTGTTTTTGTCTTGAAACTAAAACTTATTGCTGGTTATTTTGCCAGTCCTTCAAAATAAAACGGTCTTATAGTCTTCCCGTGCTGCATCAGCTGATAGTTTACATTATAGCTCTGTTAGTTTCGCTCTGATTTTAGACACAAAACAGTAAAAGTAAAAACAGTAAAAACACAAATCACCTGTTTTCTGTACGGTTTGTGTTGACCACAGCTGCACTAAAGATCTGTTTGGAATCATCCAAACACATCAGAACTGTCACAGTTTAGTCTGAACCATGGATCAACTAACGGTGATCTTAACAAAGATAATAACATTATATAATAACCTTCATAAATGTCATAATCAAATTCACCCATAGAAGAAACACTGATTCTTTTAATCTTAAACTGTGTCCAGTGGTGAAAACAACAGTGCTTAAATGTTATTACTTTTACACTTTCTTTGACTGTTAATGTTGTTTCTTATAGGTTCTCATTACATTCTGATACTTTGGTCAAACCAATGTTTTTTTTTATTATTTGAAAATATAAGCATATATACATATAGTCCCTTTATATAAAACTACCTGTTATTTCTCATCTGCCCAGGAACCCATTACTGGCCATCCTCGAAACAAAGATAAGCAAGAAAAAGGCATATCTACTGCATATAATAGGAAAACAATAACTGTAAACTGGCTTAGAGAAGATCCATTGACATTTGATACATGGTGATCAGTAGTTAAGATAATGCTCATTATGGAAAAGATAACTTATGTTGAGACTCCAGAACGAACAATTTGTGGATCGATGAGGAATGGCGTTAAGTGAGGGTGGAAAACCCATAAAATCTATCAATTTGTACATCTGTGCTACGAACTGTGATCATTGTCATTGTTGTCTTTGTTTTATATGATCTATCAGAATGTAAAAAAAACAAATGGAACAACTGGAATATGTATTTTTCAGTGGCAGTGTTCAATAAAAATAAAGTTGAAAATATATATAAATAAATAAATACCTATCGTATATGAATGGAGGAACATATTCATATTTAATAATAATAATCCCTATTTTAAACATGTTTAGTGTCATTTGTAAATTGCGTCAAAGCAGCTGAGAAAAATAATATGTGTTATTACAAAAGTGTAATTCTTAGATTAGTAATTTTAACTTCTAGTTGAACGTGACATAAACACATTTATTTTTGTGTTGCAGCCGGGGTAAAAATTACAAAAAATTTCCATCATGACAATGACCATAAACCCTGATCCAGTTCTATATAATTTCTTCATATCTACAGTTGGAGAAGTTTTTTTTTTTTTTTTTTTCAATGGGTGGCTTTTTAATACAGTCCCAAGACTCTTCATTTTTCCTGGTGCTATTTGTTGGCAGCTATGAAATTAGAGCTGCAACTCACAACTAGTGTCTCCTCTTCATCACTTCATCTGCAGATTGTAACAGTGAAAAATACCCATTACAATTTCCCAAATCCCAAGTTGATGTCTGTATGGAAAAGACTCTTCCTTTTGATAGAAGAGAATCATATTAAAACACAGAGGATATTCTTGTCTCCCCTCTCCCTCGCTCTCTCTCTCGCTCTCTCTCTCAGCGCTGAAGAGGACAGTGCTCGTCTAAAACAGCACACATTATTTCAGATGGAGATATTAAAAACGCAGAGACTGAGTAGGAGTCTGGAGCCAGATCTGCTGTGACAGTCTGAGAGTGTATGTATGTGCATGTGTGTGTTTTAGAGCGAGGAAGGAAGAGGAAGGTGGTGTTAGTGGTGGGCGAGCAGGGAGGCAGGCAGGCGGGCGGCGGGCTGGTGAGGG
>JAPSES010000098.1:1444469-1462692 GCA_029822895.1 Maxillicosta whitleyi | reverse complement strand
AGCGGGGTAGGTAGACATCACAGGGCATGATGGGTGTGGCTGCGGTGCTGCTCCTAGCAAGCCTGCGCTCCCTGTGAGAGTCTGTCGCCCAAGGCTGTGACATTACCGCACTTCTGCTCCGCTTCAAAAGAACCAAATCTAACTGACGACTGCTGTGATGGCTCAGTATGTGTGTGTGTGTGTGTGTGTG
Source organism: Maxillicosta whitleyi (assembly GCA_029822895.1). Classification (NCBI taxonomy): domain Eukaryota; kingdom Metazoa; phylum Chordata; class Actinopteri; order Perciformes; family Neosebastidae; genus Maxillicosta; species Maxillicosta whitleyi. The sequence continues at coordinate 1,462,502 of JAPSES010000098.1, read as the reverse complement.
TGTGTAAGCAGCACTCACTGTATGTGTGTATCTAAATGACGTGCGCTGTGATCTGCAATTGGGATAATGCACTGTGACACACTGCCGAGTGAGAGGCTTGAGACCATATTACCCTACTGAACTGCCACTGTGTGTGTGTGTGTGTGTGTGACTTGTACATTGATAGACTGATAAACAGGTTGTGTATTGAGTTTTCAGTTCAAGTAAGCTGAGCAGGTTTTAGTGTCGATTGACAGACTGAGCATTATCGAACGTTCCAAATCAGTTAGCAGCTGAACTAATGGAAAACCTATAGTCAGATAGAGCCCCGAGTATAAAGGAGGTGTAATCTGTGTCACATCAATCAACTGTAAACAACCATGGGAAGTACTTCATTTTATTATTTGTGCTTGTCCATTTTATGCATCTTAGAGGTGCAGCGCCCGATACTTTTCTAGCGTTTCATCATACTGTAATCCAACTGGCCAGCTTCCATATCTTGCCTGTGTTTTCAGGCTGCAGTAAATGAATCTGTAATACAGATTTTGCTGAATCAGAGAGGGGGTTAAATACAAAGAGACACCCCCCTGACTGTGACCGGAACTAGTAACAAGTCATTTGTGCCGACAGTGTCACAATGCTATAGATGATCAGAACTGCAGTAATTTGTTGTCATTTTTTTTTTTTTTTTACTATGGGTGTGTGAAAAAGAAATGTGTTTTTATTATCAGATGTGTGCAGTGTGTATTATGTTAAATGTGTTCTTTTTAATCCTTTAATGCCTGAATTATGAGAACCTTGATCAATTGTTTTTTCCTGAGTGTTTTTATTCCTCTTTAGGCATGGAAAACAAATACTAAAATTCTTTTATGAACCTATTTTTCCATGAAGTTACAAAAATGTCCACTCAGCTGGACACCAGGCGTTTAATGGGACATACAGTGTGAAAAGTAGGAAATAAAAACATTTTTAATGCATAAAATAACATAATATTTAAACTATTTTGCTGATAAAACAGCAACACAATGTTCACACAGGCCATCTTCCATCTTCCTGTCTGTAAATCATTTTTAGGAGATGACTCCATCATGGAATTCATATCTGTCTTCAGATCATAAAGTACGCCTTTTCTTCTTTTGGTCCAACATCAAAAGTGCATCACCCTCAGATTAAATGAACTCAGCCTCCGAGTACATCTCCAATTACGTTCATCTGCTGTTGCTCTGTATTAAAGATTTACCATAAGTGGGATGTGGTGAAACTTTCATATAGTGAAGTGAAAAGTAAGCATAAAGCAGCCATGTGATCATGATCTTTTTATAATCTTAAACTACTTTTAGTTGTATAATCTAAACCACAGCCAGGGAGATTAAAGGATAGGATACTGATGGACATTTTAAGGTCATATTCTGAGTGACTTTACAATGTGCGAATGGCATGCAGGGTTACATAGAAATGAAGCGCAAAAACACAAGTGCAAAAGATTAATCTGGGTCAGTTTTTGTCACAATACAGCATTATACAGCAAAACTCCACAGCAAACAGGCAAATTCATTTGGTATAAAACATATACTGAAACTAGTTTTGTAGTACTAATTGTTAGTTTTTTCCCCAGTTATCAGCATATGTAATGTTTGTGCTTTTTGTTTTGGTTTTGAGAATGCTTCATACTGAAATATCTTTTTTTTTTTTAAGTGGATAGAGAAATTAACTAAAAAAAAAATTAAAAAGTGATACTGAAAATCTGTATGAATTAGTTAAAATTTGACTTACACAACTAATAACAATTAAAATGTAACCATAAACCAATATAATCATGTTAATTCATTAGAATAAGACTCCACCTAACACAAACTGGAGACCATTGTACAGTTGACACTCTCTGGATCACTATGGGGAACAATCTGATTATTAAAGTAAACTTCCAGGGTTGTATTCAATGAAAGTTAGAGCCACTTTGCTGAAGCATCCTGCATTCACTTTGTCACATTTGAGCTCAGCTGAAGGCCTAATGCAGCTTAATGGAAGTTAGAAATGCAGTGACACAAGCAGAGTTTCTATAACTCAACAAGCTCAATCTTCTTTTCATTCACTCACAACCAAACATACTGACTTTGAACCAGTCTTTGGGTCCAACTGCAACTGTTCTTTCTCTGATATTATTCAGGTGTCATTCTAGTACAGTTTAATGACCCTCATCGACCAGTGCTCTACCTCGCCTCAAACTGACACTTGTCCTTCTTGAATCACACACTTGGATCCCAAATGTCACACCCCATACTCATACTGTAAATATACAGATTTATACATGCATTTGAAGCTGAATCTTATGTCAACTTTTCTTTTTAGAGAAACTGCAACTTACCCTGTTGCTTTGGTCATTGCTTAGTTCTCTTTGCTTTATAGTCTTGGGGCATGAATGGCTATGTAACTTTATTGATTATTGTTTAAGTTAAGTTTATTGATATTTATTATTTATTTATGGTGGGGATTGTACTGACTGCATAGTGTTGTTGCAACTCCAATCTGAATTTCGTTGTTATCCTGACAATGACAAATAAAACTCTGATTCTGAATCTCCCAAGGTTCATTGACATATTGTTCTTAAACTATGCTACTGTCTCCTGTAGGAATACACATATATGTGTGTGTGAATTCTATGTTTTACTTCTGAGTAATTAACAGGTATATTTAAATGTCAACTTCAACCAACTATGAGACTCTGCATACTCCATTTAGGAATAAAAACCAAGTTGTGATACTTTTACTTTGGGAAATTCATTCAGATTTGTTCTGTCCACCTTGTATCTGCTAGTGCTATATGCTATGCTTATGTCCTCTATTGTCAGTCGTTTTGGATAAAAGTGTCTGCCAAATGTAATGAAATCAATTTTTTTTCAATGATTCCTGCATAATGCACAGCCTGGCCAAAAGAAATGTCAAAACCTGGACTGAACAAAGCAAATAGAGTCTAAGAGTCTTCCCCTGGATAATTACTGCAGCTACTGATGCAGTGAGTAGCTTCTCATTTTTTAATCACCCCTCCCTTTGTAGAGAGAACAAAGGTTGGACTGTGTTTGAATGGAAAAAGGTCATGTGATCTGATGAGTTCAGACTGACCCTGAGAAGAGAGATGGATGTAGTGATTACCCATCATGCCTAGTGCCTGCAGTACAAGCCTGTGGGACAGTGTTATGATCTGGTGTTGGTTCAGCTGGTCACGTCTGGGTTCAGTGACATTATATGTCCAAACATTTAAGGAAATTAATTTTGTAAGGGTGTACCCAAACTATGTCATAGTGAATGCATTGCTGTGATTAAAGCTGAAAATTGTCAAAATATTAGAATGTGGGATTTTGTTTTGTGTTCAATATTCCAATCAAGCATGTTCGCCATATTGGACTGTTGAAGACTGACCTGTAAACACATACAAGTAAACATATACGCTGTTTTCTTCTTGCTTTGTTTTGTCTCAGAGCCTTTTTCATCCCACACAGATATATGGTCCAATATGGCAGACCTATCCTGGCAGTGATAGTAGTGGCCAGTTTGGCATCTATGTACGAATGAATACATGAATCACATCCAACAGTGATCTGCATCTCACCAGGGCCAAAATTCTATGCTTCCTGCTGACAATAATCTAAGCAGATTCTCTTTTATTCCTCGTTCCTGTATACATGTAGTATATGATGTATTCATCTTAAATAAACCACAGTTAAACTTATGTTTCATCTAAACCTAACAGCAAAATTAAGCAACCGGTTTAACTGAATTATGAAAAACCTGCTTCCTGTATTAATCAACCTTCTAATATTCTTCATGTAACTGCTGCGTTAGCAAAATCCAGCGATTATTAACACATTTTTCACAAAAAAAAAAAAAAAATTGTGAGCCGAGCCCACTCTCATTACTGCTGAGGTCACCTTTTTTATTCTTTTTATGTATTTCACTCTGGGTTCATAAAGAGGGTTCACATGAACATGTTAAAGCCAATATGGCTTTAAAGTCTGCGTTAAGCAAAAGTTTAGTCTGAGGAATACCTAAAAATGTTGACTTGAAACCAGCACATACACAGGCAGGGATATTAGCACTTCTAAAGCACTTCTAAGTCACTGTTGCCGTGTTGCCATAAACAGTCCTGACGTGCTTTCTGCACACACACTTTCATCACGTGTGTGTGTGGTTGTCTGTTACAGATGAGCAGTTATCGTATGTACAGTACCTTTGACTAAGTTGGGATGTCCAGGTACAATTTTATGTGCATCTAAACGAGTGTGTGTGTGTGTTTTGCACTCATGAAAGGGTGGTAATTTCACGCGTGGTCAGACGGTTGCATTTCAGCTTTAGCCTGGAGTGTAGCAGGAACTCCTTAACTGTTCAATGACTTTAGCTTGAGGCAAGGTCCGCCTACACACACACACACACACAAGCACACACACCTACGAAATTACACCCATCTACTTGTTCTGCTTCCATACCCACACACACACACACACACACACACACACACACACACACTCAGAGGCGTTTGTTGCTGTAAGGTGTATGTAGTTGTTTTACGCCGGAAGGGAAGATCACTGCTTTGTCTGTTTGATAAAGCTACAACGTCCATCTCCTTCAAAGAGCGCCGTGCTGATCTGATGTGAGGCGAGTGTGTTGATGGATTTGACGATTAAGCCGCCCAGGGCGCTGAGCAAGAAACGGCAATGGTGCCATGCTGTATAACAGGAAAAGAAAAGGAACATGAACAACTTGATTACACAAGTTAAAAGGTGGGAAAAGTCCAATCACAGGAAATCACACCTGCTGCTATGAATCTGAACCAACTTAGAAGATGAGGCCATGTGATCTGAAACTGTTCACCTCCCTGCCGTGTAATCATCATTTAGATTTGTTAAATATTTTGATTAGCACAATTTGTTTAATTATGTTAAAATATATATTTATTGCTTGGATTACCACATTGACATTCACATAAATCCTTGTAGTCTTAAAGATGTGACAATTAAAATAATTTCAGATCTTCACAGATTTTACTTTTTTCCTAAACATAATGCTGATAAAAAAACGGTCATATCAGTAGTCAAGTATAGATTTAAGGTTTTTTTTGCCTGATTATTTACATTTTATGCAACTTTATGCAAGTCCTTACTTGGATGCACCATGACTTAGAGGCAAATATTATACAGTTGTGGAAAAATACCCTTAAAATTTTAAACAGTCTCAAATATTATCATGAAATACTTGCCTAAAAATACTTGTATTTCAAAATAATGTGGCCGCATCAGTGCAAAAATAAATAAATAAATAAAATAACACAACAAAATTATTGACAATTTCACCATGTCCTGCCCTGGATGTGTTTCATTATCTTACTGAAATATCAATTTTTTTTTACCTCAATGGAACAGAGAACGTGCAGAAGTGAATATGTGGGTTTAAAGAATGGAACGATACTTGGCAGAGTTCACTAAGTTATGAGTGATTCTTAGTATAAAATATTACAAATGCAAAACTTTGTGTGACAATTTAGACAATTATTTGTTTGACAACTTTTCAGATTACAGTTTTTCATCCCCTTTTGTCAATAAACCACATCTTGTTTTTATTTTGAGATGAAATGTTGAAATGAAATGACTTGATGAAATTCTCCCTCTAAGATTTAATAAAGTTTTTGGAACCATACAGGATCAGCTGAAAAATACATTTTCAAACAATTAAATCTGAGCTAATTAAAAGTTTTCATGTTACGTGGTTGTCACAGGACAGTGATGCTGCAAACATATGAGCTTATAGAATATGATGCATCACTGTAGATTAAACTAAAAATAACATCTAAAATAGTTAAAATATGCTCAAACTAAACACATGTAGAATTAAAATTCAACATGCACCTTAATGTAAAAGCATCATATGGATTAGAAAACACAGACAGGGACCATTATATTACATATGGACTGTCTAATATTCATATTTTCAGTACATTCTGATAATACTTTAACTACTGATACTTTGCAGAGTAGTATTTTTTAATCAAGCTCACTTAAGAATATATATTTCACTGTTGGTTTAAAAAAAAAAAAAATCCCTGAATGAATCTCTCTTTTCCATTTGATGAAACAAAACCTAAATTGTGTGTGTGTGTTAAAAAAGCCAGAGGTGAGTGTACAGTAGTTGCATTTACCCTCGACTGTACTTCTGTGTCTGCAGTTTTCAGCCTTGCCCCTTAGTGCTGCTGCTGTAGATCCTCCCAGTAAGATAATAACATTCCCCTGCTGTCCCAGCAGTAAATCCATCCCCTCAGTCACCTCCTCTGCACTTGTCACTTATGTTGATGGGCTGTCTGATGAACTCTGTTGGATAATCCGGCACTGCCTGCTCACTACATGGAAAACCCAGCAAACTGGAAAGCATCTGGCATGTGACCTGCAGCTAAGTCTCAGACTGTTTTCATTTGTTTCATTCTGATTTTGTTGTGTGTTCACTGTGGTCTACAAAGAAGGCAGATTAGGATGCTCTCCCTGACCTTTTATCTATGTTTACTTCCCCAAAAATCAGTGGCAGGAAGAATCTTTAAGGGCTTTCCATAATATCTTTTTTGTTTGGTTGTATTTTTATATGAATAAAATAACACAAAAAATGTTCAAAAATTAATTTTCAGTTTTTTCCTGTAGGTCTTACTGTTATATTGCCAATTGCATTTATCAGTTAAGGTAACCGATATGAACACACAGTGAGACAGGATGCACAGAAGTCAACAATGAGTTTGGAGAGTCAGCAGAAACCAAGGATGGAGGAACAAATCATGTCTATTCTTACTATGATAATTCATTCATTTTCCAAACTGCTTTGTCTTAGCTACTTCTATGCTTGCTAGTCATTCATCTTCTGAACTTGCGTTATTCTTACTAGTGTCGTGGCGGGTGCTGGAGCCTATCCTAGCTATCTATGGGTGAAGGAGAGTCGTCAGTTCATTACAGGACCGATATGTAGAGACGAACAACCAGTCACTCTCACATTCACACCTATGGGCACTTTTTGTGCATGTGTTTGGATGGTGGGAGGAAGCTGGAGTACCCTGAGAGAACCCACACAAATATGGGCAGAACATGCAAACTCCAACCCAAGGCGACAAAAGCATCAGTGCCATCCACTGCACCGCACACTTAAACATCCTAGAAATAAAATGCAAAATGTATGTTAATGTAGAAACATCATATACAGTGAGTGAGGGTGGGGTACACTGTAGATGTGACATAACATGGTTATGAAGCTGGAGTACCAGGAGAGATTCATTCATTCATCTTCTGGACCTGTTTTATCCTCATTTGGGTCACAGGGATTTGGGGGCTTGGAGTCAGCTACTTAAGGGCGAAGGTGGGGTACACCTTGGACAAGTCGCCCGTTCATCACAGAGATGACATATAGAGACAAACAAACACTCTCACATTCATAACTATGGGCAGTTTAGAATAACCGACTAACCTAACTTTCATTTGTGACCCATTGTAGCCAAAAGTACATTGCTGGTTTTGGTTACTTAAAGGTCTCCCTATGCAAAATTTAGATTATTTAGATATTTTTAGATGAAGGTTCATTTCTAAACTCTCAATATTTCATTTTGCACTCTGTTACAGCAGTAGACACCAAGAAAAGAGGCTGAATTTAGTGGATATTCTGAACAGCACAACAGATTTTTTCAAATCCAACCCAGGCCACTTTCATATATGGTCCTAAATGTGATGCGTATCTGATATTTTGCAACGATGTCAGGTCACATTTATCCGACCTTTACGTCATTGAAATGTGACAAACATCACAAGTCTGCGTCCCAGGAGTGTTACTTCGGTAAACACAGTGTGTGTCTGTGTGGCCACGTATTACGTCAGGACCTTTTTGTGTATGCGGGTCACTTCAGAGTTTCATTTAATGTGTTGTATGAAGCAACACACAAAAAAAAATCAGATTTCACCAAAACATGAATTGTGCATGAAGACCTGCTGTCTGAATGTAGCCGTAGTTAGCTCAGTAATGAATCAAACTGCATCATAGCACAACATCAACTTACACACAACTGCAGAAATGTTCCATAGTCTATATTTAAGCTTTGTTAAACTAGCACATTAACATTTTTGGACCACTTAAGTTTATTTGATGTGAGATTAGATAGAACATGCGCTGTGCAGCACTGTAAATGATGGGAATCAGGATTTTTATACAACAGAAAGGAGTAAATGTAAAAATAAATAAAATACTCACTAGAAATATTACAAAAACTGGAGAAAAAAAAGTGCTTCATCTCGGTAATTTTATTAATTTAACACATATTACTGCCAGTATCTGCTCCAACATTCCTCAAAATAAAGTCCCGGTTTATGTACTTCAGCAACACTTGGCATCAGTGACCCTAAGACTATTGATTTGTTACTATCTAAAACAAATTGCATTGCAAGTTTAACATGAAGCTGGACGCTGTGGTTTCCTCCATGTTTCTAAAGTGCATGTTTAAGTTAATTCCAAAGCCTAAGCTACTTCCTGTGCTTGACAAGCTCTCGTACATTTACTAAGCTGGAAAGACTGCCAGCGTGTCTGTAGACGGCAGCAACGCTACTTAGCAAGAGGAAGAGGAGTCCTTCTGATCTCCCAGGATTATGGTGTGTATGTGTGTGCGAGTGTGTGAATTCAGGCCCGGGATGGCTTAAGATGGACTGTATATTAGAGTTGAATGTTAAGAGTCTCCTGAGTTTCACACCTTTCCTCCCCTCTAAAACGCACCCGGCTAATGAGAGAGAGAGAGAGAAAAGAGAGAGAGACAGATGTGGAGAGGGTGAAAGAGAAGGAGATGGAAAACACCGACAGCCTGTCTCCATCTCTGACGTATTGACATGCAGGCCACGTGTGAGTGTGTGAATGTGTATGTGCATTTGTGCAGTAGTAGGCTGCTGGGTTAGAGGATAATTGCCAAACCGTTGGGACCTGAGCTCTGCCCGGCCTGTCAAAGCAGGCGTGACAAAACCTCCAATCAACCCTGCAGCAACCAGAGAGAGAGAGAGAGAGAGAGAGTGGGAGAGAAAGTATGATAAAGATTGAGAGAGGGCAGGCTCATTTTACCATTCGTCTTTTTGAAAATGATATCATTCACATTCTCTGCATATATTAAGTAGAAAATAATCCTATATGCAGATCTATCTATGTAGCTAGCTAGCTATCGAAGGATCTGTCTGTTTGTCTGTCTGTCGTGACCTTGTCTGATGGCTTTGGACCTGTCGACCAATAGCTGTTGAGGACTGATTGACAGATAGCAGGGGTTGAAGAGCTGAGCCGTGATTGGACTACAGACCTCTAAATGAGACAATGTACACTCAACACACATCTGGAAATATGCTGTACATGCATCCAAACACATTTACACTCCCACTGTGCACGCATGTGTGTGTGTGAAGATGCACATGCTTACATTGGAACGTGTAAAAATACTGGTAGGAATTATACAAAACAATACAGGATGCAAAGATTATAGTGCAAACGCAAATCAATCTACTCATCAACGTGGCTACGGATGCCGACCTACTGTAAGTACACACATACACCCATACATACACACACATTGCCTGTGGTAGTGACTGAGTCCTGTGGTTATTACTGTAGTGCCGCTGGGCTGATGGTTTAGGGCTAGCCACAACTCTCCCTCTCTCTCTCTCGCGCTTTCTCTCTCACTCTTTCTCTCTCTGATACACACACACACTCACGTAGTGTATACTGTATGCACACATGCACATACAGCTTGTGAATGTCACCCACTCTCGGGGGATGCAGGTGGTTTGCCTGACGCTGGGTTTCTTCCCAAAGTGCTGCAGGGAAAACCTAAGGAGAAAGAAAGAGCGAGATAGACTGAAGGCGAGGGAGAAAAGCAAGAGGAACGTGAAGTTGAGGATTGGTCTGGAGATTTGGTTTGGTGGAGTGAATTATTTCATTTGGATGCTTTCAGCCTCTTTTATTATACACTTTCCACACATACTAACCCATATGCTTGAAAACTTAACAATATTTTATATTTCTGTAAAGCACAGATACGTGTCACAGTCATGTTTGTCACTGACTGAGCTGCGAGGTTGTGGCTGTTCTTCAACAAACAGGAGGTGATTGGGATGGATGATGGGTAAACAAAACCCAGCACTTGGCCCCAGAGAGTGGAATCCATGTCCCATAGGATAAAATAAGAATCTTACTTGGCTTGTCTTTTTTTTTTATTTTTTCTTATTATCCCATATGTGCTGACTTTTCAAGCCGACTGCTGACAATATCAATCCTAACCCTCAACATTATTAAATACTGACATAAAAATTCTGATATATACTTAGTTGGTAACCAGCACAAGGGTGAGGTTGATATATATTTACCCAAGAAACATATTTTTAATAAAAAATAAATAAATAAATAAATAAATAAAAAAAAATTGAAATGATTTGTATTCATGGTCTGCAGAAACAAACTAAATCTTTCATTCTAGGCTGGACAAAAGTTAGAGAATGTTTGACTGGTCAGTGCTGAACTCACCATGAATACGTGTGTTTCCTCTGTTTAAAGATCCATTATTTTCTGAATATTTGTGCAAACCTTTAAACCACATTTGGTGGCACTTCTTCAACTGCTACTTATTCTTTTAAATATATTACAAATACTTTTATAACTGTACTCCTGATCCGTGCAGTTACCAACTGAACATATTTAATGGATCAAAACTGATAACATTGCCTCTAGTCTTCATAGAGTGCATAAGTCATCATATTCATCAGTTTTTCTGAGTTACAGTATAAAGTGGAACATATTCTTTTACATATTCATTTTTTTTTTGTTTTACACTGTAATTTTTACTAGTACTTGTTACTTTATGTTTATAACAATATAGGAGCCACTTGAAAAATAGGACTGCCAGGGTTCCTACACATTTCAAATAAAATTCCATACTTTTTCCAGACCCTAATTTCCAGATGTCTTGGTAAACAGATTCCAATCAGTCTTTATATTTAGGATTTACGAGCCAGAGAATTTACGAGTCGTCAGAGAATTTACATCTACCCATTATGAGTTCTGCCAACAATCATACGAGGCATGTTGAATAGCTCACTCACAAACAGTGTGTGGACGTCACCTGTCTGTCAAAGCGGCAGTGAAACTTGACGACACCTGGGTGGGTCTTAAAATGGGTTGGAGGAGGATAAGAGCAGAAGGCGGGGCATTCGACTTGTTTCCTGGGAAGCGGAGCCTACTGTATGTGCTCTCATGCAAACATTTTAACTGCGGTAGCAAGTGCCTTCAAAATAGATCAATACTTTTCTTTTTTTTAGATATTCATAATTTTATGTTTTAGACAATAAAACAGTGGTAACATAAATAGTTTTTCCATACACTTGTTCCCATTTTCTATACTTTTTCAGACCTGGAAATGTGTAAAATCAAACTTCATACTCTTCCATTCTTTCCATATTTGTGTAGGATCCCTGGACAACAACCTGGACTAAAATATGGATACAAGAGTCCACTACAACGTGACAAAATCTTTCAAAATTTCAAGCATCATAGTTTAAACAATGCGAAAAGAGCTTTTCAATGTAAGAGCCATGACTTTTAATATGAAACGGGAACTTTGCTTGGAAGTAAATGTTTTTGGGATAGTTATAACCATTTTTTGACAAAAACAACTTGGAGACACCCGATGCTCAAACCTCTTTCTGGTTGTGCGCCATTATGGTTTTAGACGGTAGTTTCCAGAACTTGTTTTCCAGAGACTCACTATTTTAAAATGACAAAATATTGCAACTGGATTAACAACAGGACTTAACTATGAAACATGAGAAGAGTGCATTTGTGCATGAATGAATACTCCAGATTTTTATGTCATTTTCTGCATGATAATATCTATCCATTGATCTATTCATTTTCTGAACATATTAGTCTTGTGCAGGTTGGGGGGAGGGGGGGCAGGAGTTTATCCTAGTCACCTATGGGTGATGGTAGAGAACACCCTGGATGTGTCGCGAGTCCATCACAGGGCTCATATACACAGAGAAACAAACACTCACTCACACATTCACACCTACAGGCGATTTAGATTGACTGATTAACCTATTGCATGGAAACCACAGGAGAGGAGAGAACCCATGCTGACATAAGGAGAACATACAAATAATAGATATTATAACTAAGACAAACAGCAAATGATCCTATCCTAAAGCCCTGTTTAAAGCATGTTTTATTTTACATCTTACATACTCTAAAACTTAGACCTTTAGGTGGATACAAAGCTATGTCATTGTTTATATTTTTCCATTCATTGGTGAAATCATATCTGTCTGTCTATCTATATACATAATAATAATATACATATTTTTTTTTAAAAATGTATCACAATATCAGAGCCATATGACTATTTAATATCAAAGACTTGTTTCTTGAGGAAAGTTAAGATGCTTGATGACAACAGGAACCAACCTGTGGGTCTGGATAGTTCGCTTTTAATTAATATCTGACGATTTTTGGATTTTTAATATTGAATATATGACATGCAGAATTACAGAAGTAGAGAAATCGTTGCAGGTATTATTAAATAAAAAACTTTTAGAGGGAAAAAAAACGCTTATTGACTTACACACAGTACTTAATGTCTCTACTGTACTTTTACCTGTTTCATTACTGACTTGCAAACTCAGCCCTACAAATGTCTCATTTCAACTAAACTAGAAATGGTGTGTGTCACCCGCACACCTCCGAACACGTTGCAGACAGCTTGTCGTCACCACAGACATGTCTATCATTTTAACAATATGCAAATTCCCAAACATTAAATTCCACTTTTTCCCTGTAGTAAACTGCAAAAGAAAAAAAATTAGTAATTTGAATGTGGTGATTTTTTTCTTTTTTTTTTTTGTCGGGTTGATTGTGTGAAAGTGTGTACACGTGTATGTGTGTGTGGACCGAGGTCACCTTCCCCCCCCACTTCCACCTGGGAGTGTGTGTTCACAGGGTGTCTGTGCAGAGGGGATCCGGGGTGAATACAGAGTGGAGCCACACTGGGAATAAGCTGTCAGATGAAACACTGAGGAACTACTGAGAGACACAAAAAAGAGAGAGAGAGTGTGTGTAGGAGTGTGTGCATACATGCCTGTATGTGTGTGTTTGTGTGTGTAATCATGTGTACAGATTTCCTGAGTTTGCTTTCTTCTGTGCGTGCATCCCCGTCTTCATGTCACCCGTGTAAGTGTGTGTTTTTGCGCTTCTTCTTGGTTACGTAGGTGTGTTCTTTTGCTTGTCTGTGCGCGGATCTATATACTTGTGTGTCTGTGTGTGTTTTGGTACGTTACGTTTTGTGTGTTTTTTTTTGTCAAAGTCCAGGGGAGCTCTAGTTGAAAGGGAAAGCCCTCACTCTCTACAGACTGACTTAGGATTCTCTCTGCCTTCCCCAGAGTTCACTACAGCGGCCTGCACACTGGACTTTCTGTCCAAACGCACACAAACACACACAGTCATGCGGTATCTGCCTCCCTCTCACACACACTTTCAGCCTCTCCAGCTGAACCGTGCACTCCTGAACCTTGTTACTTTGAGCCTGTGTTCGACTTCAGTTGGTATCGAAGATGGAGGAGCTTTTATATACAGCACACACACACACACACACACACACACAACTTCTAGAAGTCCAATACAGACCAGAACATTAAAGCAGAGCGAGGAGGAGGAGGATGAAGAAGAGGAGTAGGTCCGTACACTCAGACGCTCGCTGATTAATACACAGAGGTCTGACTTTGAGGTTTTCCAGCTGGAGCCTGTGATCAAATTACTTCTTCACTCAAAATCATCAGAAAGAAAATCATCAGGAGAGAATTTTAGGACAACAGCATAAAACAGTCAATGATCTTAAAACGGCATCAAACTTTTAATTCTCATGATAAAACACAATAACAACAGGCGGTAACTAACATTTTAAAAATACACACAAAACTTAACATTCATAAATCCATTCTGGGTAAATTTGACCATAACTCAGAGTTTGCAATAATTGTCTTGAATAAATGTGTTGAATTTTTCGCTAAAGCAACAGTAAGAGTTTATATATTTTATTTTTACACTTTCAACCTTTTCCTTGCATAGTTGTCTGATTCTGTATTTGCTTTTCTGTAACTTTTTATGATATTCCCAGCACCAATGAGACTTCCTCAAATTCAACTTTTTAGTGTTACACCTACACTCTAGATAGAAAATCATCTACATTTGATAACAATGGGTACAAGGAAAATGCAAATAAACTTCATTGTATTATTATTACTATCATTATTATTAATACTAATAGATTATATTTATATAGTGCTTTTCTATGAACGCATGCTCAAAGCGCGTACAGTTACTCTTAACAATTCAAGCAACTAATGCAACCGGCATTGTTGTTGATGTTGCTACCAAATCACAAATAGCCCTTGGCTCAGTCAGTGTGTCCCAGTCTAGCTACTGTCACCTTTAACATTTGAGAGTTCCTCCTTTCTTCTGATTTTTCCTCAAATCACTCACTATTGTAAATAAATACACTGACAAAAAATGACACTATATTTCCACCAGGAGCAGGAAGTTATAGCAGCACCGCAACTGTATAGGAAATGAGTAATGTATGTTCTTTGGTATTTTGAAAATTATATCTGGTGTGCTGTAAGATTGCACTTGCTTGCATATGCAATAATTAACTGATAAGTTTGTAACTGTTGAATCAATTAATAAACACATACGTTGATAACATGAATGGGAAAACAAATGACAAAAATGATGATTGATTAATGTTTTCAGAGATATATGATAATGTCCATATACAGTAGGTATACATATATTTTTTGGTAGTACACTAGATGGAACCTAAAACGAGATTGTTTAATGTTAATGTGCAGACTGCAGAACTGGAGCTTAGAAACAAACATGGATTCTCTTATGAATTCATCCAGTTTCATATTTTGATCCTACACTGTATCATGACAGCTCTAGCCAACTAAGACTTTAGACATAATTTGCTTTATTACTGACCAAAATGTGTTTGATTTCACTACATTTTCACATTTTTTTCTGGAAGCTTGTTCCCTATAGATCAGCGTTATTAATAAAAGAAAAACTTTAAAGTATCTAGTCTTATCCAGCTTCATAAATGTGAGTATTTTCTTGTTTCTGATTATTTTGATTATCATTGTTTCAGGACCAAATTACCTAAGACATCTAATAAAATCAACTTGAGCTTTAGGAAACAATTTATTGTATATAGACAAAAAAGTGATAGTTATTTTCTATTCAATATAATTTTATTAGTTTTGAAACTTTATACATTTTCTCATCATTGGCATCCTAAATGATAGCTGTGGATTTGTGTCATCATATCTATAAAATGCAATAAGTTGCACTGTGGCATAGGTATAATGTTTTTTTTTTTTTGTTTGTTTTTTATTCTAAGGTACTATGTAAACTGTGGTCCATCAAGTTGAAGGAAAATATATTTACCTCTAATCGTGAAATGATTCTGACAATGATTTATTCTTGACTGGGACTCAGTATGTAATCATTGCACCAGGTTAAAGGTGAGTACTGATGTGTATTAATAGGAATAAAAAGTGTCTGAAAACTAAATTACTCCAACTTCATGATCCACTTCCCAAAATTCTAAAATAAATCCCTGGACAGTGAATATAATTCACTATAGATAAAATGTGATTTATTTCCTTGACGCGCTTGATGTCAAACCTTTCCATTTTTTGTGTCATATCGTTTTTACACTTGTGAAAACTCCAGCTGAAACCTCCCCATCTCTCCAGCTGCACAGCCTCGGCGTTCCTGCAGTTAGTGAGTACGTGAGGCACAGGTCGAACTGCTCTGTCAGGAAGTTGTTGGTTATTATCAGCATTCACAGATGTGAGGAGAGGAGAGGAGTATGGAAATGGCACGGCGATGAGAAAATGTGTGCATGTGTCCCTCAGGTAAAACAGGGGAACATGGAATCAAATCTGAGCCAACATCCTGAGATTGTTCCTGTTGATAAATTGATATCATTAAATATAAATGCCGGGTGTTTCATTCCTGACGCCGCGGGCTTGGAGCGCCGAACAGGAATGCTTTGAATCCAAGGCTAGAAATTTCCCCCAAATCATCAAATCTGACAACAAAGGAAAACTCAAATAGACTGCCTTAATGAGTTAAACACACATGCGCTCACACTCACATGCCTGCACACACACTTGATCTAATGAGTCTTTAAACCATCTTTCTTATCCATCTGTCTCCTCAGTCCTTCCTGACACACAATACACACACACACATTTTTTTGTATGATCAATCCACATCAAACAGTAACTCATTTAAATATTCATATAAGGTGTTAGAAGATGGTTGGTCGGTCTCTCCCTGTCTCTCTTTCTCTCTCCAGGTATATTAATAATTCCCCCTGTCTCTCCACCACACAGAGTTGGAGGTTTTTCCCTTCAGACAAAGTTTCTAGAAGTTTCTATAAATTAATAAGAGTGTGTTCTCTGTGAAGCCGGCAGCTTTGAACCTGGCGTATTGATCTTCCAGGTGAGTCGGCCGTGCCGGATCACGACTTCAAACAGAATCCAATGTTCCTGTGGAGAGGCCGGCCCAGCCCAGAACAATACCCACATTACCCCTCTATATGACTGGTCCAATCTGAGAGCAGAGAGGTGGAGGTGGGGGTGGGACAGACAGGAAATACCTGCACGTGGTCGAGCGGGTTAAAATATCTGAGGAGGGATTTTGATCAAAATGATTTGCAGGGGAGTGAAATCAGCTGTGGATATTGGATGTGACTGAGATGTTGAATTAATCACAGGCAGCTGCCAGAGAAACCCTGAAAAAACAGCCATAGTAGAAAGAAGACAAATATGCTTAAATATAACCAAATCACCCCCTATTTAACAAGTGGGGGGAAGCACATTTTGTCTGGACAGATTTCCATGAAAGTTTACAACTACCAGACCATAATAAGTGGGAAAACTGGAATAAAATGACAAAACTGAACCACCTTATGCACATCCCTCAACTGGGATATTATGCAAAACACTGTTATAACTTGTTACCATTAAATCTAGCATAATATTAACTGAGGCAGCTATGTTTAATGAAAAACATGCTTTTCTTTGTAGAAAAAATTACACGACTAATGTTGAGGCTGAAGGCTTCTTTTATTTATTTATTTATTTTTAGTTTTGTTTTTTGTTGTTCTTTTCTGTTACAGTTACTTATTGTTTTAGGATGTTGAAATCTATGAAGTCTAAATCTATGATCAGCGATTAAACACTCTAAAAATATTTGAAAATATAATAAATTATTCCACAAACATGTACCCAGTCAACGTTTTGATTACTGAAGAAATACACACTTTTAACTGTAATGAAAGAACATTAAAAACAGCTGAAATGAGAGACACTATAGGAGAATCTGAGATGGGAAAAGTCCTGTCAGTATATTTAAGAAAGAAATAAGTCTGGATTAAGTGTGCTGTGTACTTAAATCAATCTAAACTCATGTATAAATGTAAACTTCTGTGGTTTTTGTGACATGTATGACGTCCATATGGATATGAAAGTGTAGAGCAACAAGAAAAACAAGACATTCAGTTTCCAAAATTCACTTTTCTTTCTGGTCAAATTGTAAACTACTGGTCAATCGTTGTTTTTGGAGGAATTCCCTACTCATAATTATCTTTGGAACATATTTGTTTGGAATAATGTTTGCCAAAAGCATTAATCTTACAATGGAAGCTGTATAGGAGAGTTTATAACAACGACAAGAGGTCAGGGCTCGGATGAATGTGATGTGTCTAAGATGAGAAATATCGCTGTACATATTCTTCTTTTTTTCACTAGATATACTCAAACAATGTTGTATCTGTCCATAAATGACAAGTGTGACCTCAGACAATATGTGCTTATATTTTTTTCTCTATAAATTCGACCTCTAATGTCATATTATTACATTATTCATTGCAAAGCCTTTATGTGTATTTAATTCTGA
>JAPSES010000098.1:1427621-1438933 GCA_029822895.1 Maxillicosta whitleyi | reverse complement strand
AAACAACAAAATGTTGAATTAAGCAATGAAATTAAGAAGTGAAAATTATCTTGGTAAGATTTCTTGAAATAAGATTTTCAAGAAATATCGTCTAAAAATAAGTTCTTATATCTGACTGAAAAGTTAGTCATTAGGTGATTGTCTTATTTTAAGTATGATGAGATATTTTGACTATAAATGAGAATAATACACTTGGTAACATTCAGTGCATTGACCCTCAAACCTGTGGGAATATAACTTGTTTTTTCAACATTTAGTAAATATTGGTAAAGTTTTGCACAGATGTTCAATTCCTTAATTTCCTTCGGGATCAATAAAGTAAGTAATAAAGTCTACTCTACTCAATGGAAAATCCACTAGAGATTCATTTAGATATAGAGGACAGACATCAGTAAACAGGACCAGAAACTGGTCAAGAACTTACATACAGTATATGACTAAAGGTATTTACACAGTGAGGATCCAACTTTTCACACATGTGTATATTACGTAGCCAAATCTTTCAGAGCTTTTGCAGCCTCCATAAAACCATCACCCAGTCATGTGTGTGAAAAAAAAACAAAAAACATCCTGTAGGTATTTGTGTTGACTATTGATGTCCAGCCACACTGCTCTGTAAGAAACACAAAAATGATAAAAAATAGTTCAGGTAATGATGGATCGGCACTGACAAACACCTACACAGTCAGGATGAAGAGGAGTTTCTGTAACATCAGCGTTGTACAGTCTGTGTCTGTTTTCTACCTGTATATTGGAAATAGAACCAGAGGAATAGAATGCACTGGATCAGACTCCAGGTGATGTTGAATCCAGTGCTATTCTAACAGACTGGCACACACATACATGAATCTTGTATTGAACAGGAATCAAAACTGTTGCAAACTCATGTCAATGCCAGCGTGAAGAGTTTTGACCTAAACTATTTCACATTTACTTACATGTTATGTTTTTTTGTGATGCACCACATGTGTAAAGACTATCATATCTTAAAAAACATCAATGTGATCAACAGATACATAGATGCAACATTTTGTATCCTTTTACTACTCTATTGTACTTTCAACATGTTCATGGTATCAATTATATCACTCACCCATTTTACTGAAAACCCCCTAATAATGAATATTATGTGTTGACTTTAGGTGTGAAAATAAGATAACAATACTTGTCATTGACTTTTCCTATGATTTGTCGATTATCTGGATGTTTGGTATGTTTTGACATCACGTCACAGCTCTGAGGAATATTATTAAAATTAATTATAGACATTGGAGGTTGAGATTTTGGAGATATGGTTAATGTTAAACATCCCTTTTACCACATGCAGAATAATGTTTCTGTACAACACTGACTCTTTCATCTATTAAAGCACCGGTTAATTATTCTTAATTTGATTTGTCTGTACTTATTTCCAAAACCTACTGATTCTGAATTTATGTGAGTGTAATCTTTCTGGAAGCTCTGAACTAGCTTTGACAGGCTACAGTCTTATTGGATATGACATGTGTCAATCATGTCACAAGATCCCGCCCACTGTGGTCAGAGTGAGCTGAGCAAGGCGAGCTGCTGTCAGCCGCTCATCACAGAGTCCTTTTCATGTTTGTCTTTTTAGTGTGTTTGTGTGTGTGAACAAAAAAAGAGTGCAGTGTATTCCAGGAACGTTCACTGCTCTGGATGTCTGCACACACTCACCTACACATACATACACACCAGTGAGGATCCAAAGACTTATAGCAGCTAAGTGTGTTTCAATTTTCTTCTTCTCAGTGTTTGTGTGAGCATGTGCGCACAAGTGTATGTACGTTACACAATCACACACACACACCAATTCATCCAGCAACCCTATGTTGTCTGCCAGGAGGGCAATATCAAAGAGATTCTAGCTGTGGGCATGAGGAGCCTGGAGACCAGTAAGAGGCCTGTGGAGTGGAGTGTGAGCCTGCAGAGCAGCTGGAAAACCAAGTGGCTACAGGGAGCCATGAGAACGAGGTGGGCTTGGAGAACAAGGGGAGCCTGGGGAGCAAGGTGCGGTACTGTGAGGAGAAGGTGAGGGTTCATAAAAAGAAGCTGAAGATGGTCATGGAGTGAGAGCTAGACCTGAAGAGCAAAGTGAGGGCCCATGAAAGGAGAATGAATGCGGTTCTGGAGACTGAGGTCAGCCCTGGAGAGCATGACGCAGATGAATAATAAGAATTTAAAGTTAGGTATGAAAAGCACAGTAGTCTAAGAGAGAAGGAGCAGGCTACAGTGTGACATCTTTCTCTCTATAGTTCCCTTATAGAGGCTCTTAAATGCAGCTTTTGCTCTAACATGTTATGTATACGTTGTGCTTTCTTGTCGTGGTCGGACAGTAACAGTTTCCAGACAGGCCACTTTCGTCGCTGTAAACAATGCATTTGCTCCATGGGATGATGTCCACTTTTTATTGGTTGCCGGCTGAATGGGGAGGAGGGCCAGCAGGAGGCGGGCAGGAGAGCAGGAGGCGGTGGTGGGAGGTGGGCAGGAGAACACAGGACTGCCGCTGTTGCCTCTGAGGCAGAGATCGGCTTCTTGCTCTCATCTGCCCGTCAGAGCCCTCCTCTGAGCTGCCAATCAAAATGACAGACAGCTGCTAGTGGATGGAGGAGGTTTGAAGGGACCGGCAGCTCGACTGCAAAGTGTTCTCTGTGAGTTATCTGTTTATGTCTGAACCTGGCAAAGCTGTTGGTGCCCCTGACTTCTGCAATCACACTTGTAACCATCCGGTCACGGAAACTCTGATTGCATCATTGTGTTTTTCACCGTTTGTCATGACGAGCAGCAGTACATATACTCGAAATGTGTACTGTTTTTTGAAAAACCCCATAAAGTGACAGCAATGTGTTTGTTCATTTTATATTATTCTTAGAAATACAGCTAGACTGTGTTGGGTGAGTTTTTCCTATGAGGAAATTCCGTGTTTGGTAGAATGTCTTCCATTAATGTTGATTTCTTTTGACAGAATAGTTATGAAAAAAAGGGGTTTGTCTGAAAAAGGGTCAGGGTGCATCGAAAAATACTCAGTCAAAGACCAGGTTGTTAAATTATACGCAATTTTACAGTGAAATTAAAGGTTTTACTACTGCAGATGTACATGTTGGTGCCTTGTAAACCCATAAAGGACATGAACATTCTGTACATATGCCACAAGAAGCAAAGAATGAAAGACAACAGACATTATTATTTGACATTTGAGAGAAAAAGTGGTGTAAGAAAACTAGTTCAGAAATTAGATGGTGACTTTATTCTCTCTTCCTGGATTCATGGATTCTAAGCTGCAAAACTGCTCCAACAAATGTATAAAGGAAGAGAGCCCAACCTTTTCTGAGTGAAGATCTACTTTTATGTCTGATCTACCAGCAGTCAATACTGACACATTTCATTCATAAAGCACCTTTCAACACACAGTTGCTGCATCTGTTCTAAAAAAAAAAAAACCCTACACATTTCAAGAGGTAAAGGTTGATTCAAAGCTAGCAGCAGCAAGAGATACGTAGATAATGTTGTCACTGTAGAGGAGCAGAAATGAGGCATTAATGTGCCATGAAGCAAGTCTTTAAAGCCGAAATTCAGTCTCAGTGAGCTACATCTATGACCACAGCCACAATACACAGTTTTATGCGTAAAGGACTGAAATGTGATTTTCTACAGCAGCAACAAACTAAATATTGTTAGGTTAGAAATGCAGTCATCAAATATTAACACTTTTCTGACTCACAACACAACACAGACTCCAACATAAACTTCATGTTAGCACAAGCAAAACATATGTAGAACCTTTAAGGTGCATTAATGTATGTTATTTCAGTTAAAACACAAAAGAAGCACAGTGTGTGATTTAACAGTGTGCAGCCATGACCTCCTGATTCAGGTCATTCTACAGTCTACAAAGGTTTCATCCCTTTGTCGATCAGTCTGGATCTTGGAACAACAAGGTCTTAAAAGCATCCAAAGAGCTAAGAGCGAAGGAAGGGACAAAGGGCAACAGAACTTCTGATAAATAACTTGGGGAAAGGCTTCTCAGAGGTTGTTATGTAATCAATAACTTCAAATCAATTCTAAATGCAACAGGTAGATTCGGTGTGTGTTTCCTACTTTGAGTCAAGATTCTGGCAGCAGAGGTTTGTATGAATCATCCACACAACAAACAGAAAGTCATCCAGATATAATAAAAGGTAGTTCTCCTGTTAAAGTGGAAATAAAGGCATTTCTGTTCCTTAGTGGGAATGGAAGGAGACAGCCGGTTTCTCATGGTAATATCAGTACAAGCTGGTTGAAAGCCGTAGGCAGGCCATGAGGTGGTCATCCATCACTGTGCAGCTGTGCTTGATGTGAGAGAAAGCAGATTCGTACAAATAGGTTGATCCAAAAAGTGCTGTCAAGTCAGTAGGTTACAGAGCCCTCCATCCATTCACTCATTCAGCAGTTGCTGAATTTGATCTCAGTGTCATTTCACAGTCAGCGAACCTCATTCTCAACAGCACAGAGCTATCCAGGAGGAGCAGAGAAAGCTACTACTTTGGAGGCAATGCAATCCACATCAATATTTGCACCAAATGGAAGACACAGATAGCTAGCAGCAGACTCGGCGGATGCAAAGTCAGTAAAGCGCTTCTGCGATTCTGACAAGATGCTCTGAACTAACTCCCATCAACATGCATTGTCAAGGAGCACAAAGACTTTTTCCCTGATGTTGAAGATCTGCCTGTAAGTGAGAAAACTTCTGCAGGTCGCAGCCTATGTGACTGCAGTTGTATCTTGTTTTTACAGGTTTTCACTGAACTGATCATGTTGATCACATATTTATCCTTACCCTGCAGCTCTAAATTTAACACAATGAACAGGTGAGAGAGATCTGTCAAAAAACACAACATCCAAAGGGTACTGGTAGTCCTCTGGTTGTGTATTGTGTACCTGAAAACTTCAGACGATCTATGATAGTTTTTACAGATTTTTCCAGGGAGGTCATTAATAATAGCCATGACATAGGTTTTAATTTTAATGTTACAAAACAGTACATGTGCAGCCTTGTCATTTGTTCCATTAACTTTGTCATCATTAAGATTTTTTTGAGTTGGGAGAGGTCATGACTGATGTAGTAGGATATTATAATTTCAGATATAACTGGGTGCTGTGTCCTGTGTTCCTGGTCTTTTCAAGTGTGCATAGCAGGGAAATCAACCTTGAAGATTTGTGCATTTTTTTCAAATATTTCACCAAAGTTCCCTGGACTCCAAAATGAAGTTAAAAAGATTTATCCCGTTCTAAATGAAAGTGATGACTTTTCATCTTTTTGTCCTTATTTGTATGCTATATGTGTGTTTTACCAGTATTGCTAGCTAACTAGATGATCATGGATCACTCCTAATCAGCTGGATTGTGAGCTAGCCTTTAGCTGGTAACTGGCTGGAGTGCACCTACAATGTGCAGCTAACATGATGCTTTTTTCTGATGCATGCAAGATCTTACTTTAATGTTGTGTGAGTTAAATCTGACTAAAGCGATATGAATTCTAACTGTATGTGCAATCTGATGTATTGCTACCATTGTGTTGAAGCAATGAAGCATGTAGCATGATTGGACACCAAAGGATACACAGCGAAAATGGAGAATGAACACAGCTCTACTTTATATTGACTACAGTTCTCACAGTCATCTGGGAATCAGTCCAATTTACTGAGCATCTTTGGTGCAAACAAACGGATTAGATACTGAATGTGTGATCATCACTCAAATAGAAAACAAAAAAATTTTAAATAAATAATAATAATAATGAATAATATAAGAAGCCTTACAGGTCTTAGTTAAGTAACAGACTATACTTGTGTCTTTTCTGTCACAATGTACCAATTTCCTGTTGACCTCCATTAAATCTAAACAACATAGAACCTGCATTATGTCCTCTTTACTGGTAATAATGGAGGAACAGACTCAGATGTGTTATTAAATCACAGTAGAAATACAAACATTGATGTGTATGTTTCCATTTTAGATCTTGTATTCAATTTGGGGCATAGAGAGATGCATCCATTCATGTTATTCAGTATCTGTGAGGCACATGCATACACACACGTGGACATATAAAAATAAACAAGGTTACACAAGCCCTTGAGCTTCAGAAATGCTTGGGAAAATGGAGTTTCTGTGGAGGCTACAGCAGTATTCTATCAATAAGAGATCTGCAGCAGAGATAACATATTTGATAAAGTAAACAGTGTTGTTAATATCACATAACTGAATAGACTAAGTAGTGACACAACACAGTTAACAAAATGCAGATATGCTAAACAAATTATTTTTTGTAATCTTTTTTGTTTCACATTTATTGCAAAAAAAAAAAAAAAGATAATTCTGACTAGTATAAAGTCACTGTTGGTGCATGAATTGTGAATACACTGCCTACATACAAGTTATTTATATATATATATATATATATATTTTTTTTTTTTTAAGGGTAAAAAAAATATGAACATATGTGAAATTATTCCTATTTCCTTGGATTGATGTTGAGATTCCTTTGTTTACCATCTGGCCGGTGATGGATTGACTAATGATACTGCAATTAGTGAAAAATGGATGTGTGTATGAGTGTGTCGGTGTGTGTCTGTGTGTGTGTAGGATCAGTATTCTAATGAGGACAGACAAAAGAAGTCTGTAGCTCAGAGCCAGTTGGACAGAGAGGAGCAGAGCATCAGAGAAAGAAAGCCAAAGAGGGGAGTGAGATAGTTGGGGGTGAGGGAGGGTTCAGGCTGGTGGCAGTCAGCGCCTCAGGCAGGGTTTTGGGGTCAGGCCCCCCCAGACGGCCACACCAGTCCCTGGACCCCAAGAGGTGGGACACCAGGACCATGCTATCCCAGGGAGGGGCACTCAATTAGGGCAACGTTCAAAATTTTAGCCTGGTGTTTGAGAAGAGAAGGCCACCTGATACCTATACACCTCACACATCCTCTGCCCCTCCCCCACCCCGCTGAAAACACCCATGGATGACTGACACATTCAAAGGTCTGAGGGGTTTTAAAGAGATGAACTGATAATTAGATTGTTATGTAACATTTTATTCACACTTGATTGTTTTACTGTGATTAAATTATGCTTATAGAGAACAAAAAATATGGTAAATGACTGTAATGATAGTGGTGCTAATGAAAGTTTTGAATTGTCTTTTTCTGTTCCATTATTATAGTGGGAGCCTATTAATAGTTTATTAATGTGATCTAAAGCAGATGAAGATGATGAAGAGCCATTTATGGACATTAAACACATGAACAAAAATGTGATTTTTGTTTGTTTTTTCCATTATACCCATGATATCGATAAATGCACATATATATACAGTAATGGGAAAAAAATATTAGACCATCAAAAGTCATCAAAAACAATGGTTATACAACCAAGTACTAACTCCTGTGTAATGTCTGTCACAGAAAACTATTGGTTGAATTCACACCAAATTGGGTTTATAGGCTGTAAATGACCCGGAATGGAGGTGATTACATTTTGGTAAAAATAGGTCAAAGTTCCCTTTTTTTTAAATGAACTTTTTAAATTTTTTTTTTTTCTTCTGTCTGGCATTTACTTATAATGGATGAAATTTCAAATCTCTATAAAAACATCAATTTCGTTTAAATTTACTTGAAACTTGGCACATATATAGATCCAATTAATACACTGACATCAGCACATGTATAGACGTGATGACATCAGCTGGATCGATGCCAAAATAAGCTACAATATGTGCAAGGGGCGGGGTTTGTTGTACCAGGGACCACTTATTATTTACATTAATTTAGTTGATCTTAAAATATAGCAATAAAGAAACAGTGGAGACTGAAAACAGGTAAAATAACCTTTGGCTGGTCTGCTTTAAGGTTCTCAGATGTGGAATAGGTCACCATCAGACATAAAAACAGAACTTCTTTAAGTGTTTTCAATAAAGATACCAAACTGTGATGAAAACAAAGACAAATCTGAACACTGAATCATATCCAGTACGTATCTATGTGTCATTACTCTCTTATTGTTTGGGTGATTTTGATTGTTTTAGTTTTTTTTAACATGCAATATTGTTGGACTGCCGCTGACATTTTATCAAATGTTAAGTCTTTCTTCAGTTCTTTTGTCATATGTTTAGTATTTGTTGGTTTTTCCTGTTGTATCCTATAATCCTACACAGGTGCATGGTCTACTATAAGTCCATATGCATTGAATCAGTTACATACATTTAAGATTTAACTATATTTATATATATTGCCCCTGTCACATTAAATAAAATAAAAGTGGTTAAAGCTAACTAAACTTCACAAGTTACAATTTTCCTTCCCATTACATTTAAATAGTTATAAACATCAGTATTTTACATCTGGACATTCAGTGGAGATATTTCAAGACTAGAGAGAAGATACAAGCTGACAGTATTGAGGTTGTCAATATACTTTTTACTCCATGATCGACAGAAGGTGTTAAAATAGTCCTAGATAGATTCTTTCTTAGACTTCCAGGATGCAAGGCATATGTTCCCCTCAATTTTAAGATTGTGTGTATTTGACTCACCCATAAAAAACATCAGAAACGAAAAGGTCTTCATTTTGATTTATGAACTCATACAACCACTGAACCTTGTGTAGTACATCTAATTATCTCAACTTCCCCAAACAAAAGAGACAAAAGAAGACAGAGCAGTAAACCATGCCTATAGGTGTGTGGACCCAGCAGGGATCATACTAAATAAGGAAAGTTGCTCTACAGGAGAATAAATATTTGAAGGCAGAACAGAATGCCTTAAAGCCTGTTATATCCCATTACATTCAGAACTGTCAACTATAGCCTGAAATTTGTGTTTTCCACCATAAAGACATACAGAAGAGGCACATATTGGTTCATAAAAAAACCACAAAACCCCCGTTAATGTGTCCCCTTAAATGTAGAAATGAGAATTATGTCCATTATTTCAGCCATTATTGCATTTTATTTTTACATATTGGTTTTCAGAAGACGATGCCATGCACTGACTGTGTTGAACCAACTTGTCATTCAGTTTATTAAAATAATAAAGACAATTTGAACTATTTTACTAACGGACAACCATCTTGGTGCTTCACAATTGTACACTGATACCAATTATAACACACCTGACTGCAAAAGGGAAATTTTTGTTTGCTTATCTGGTATGTCTATAATGCACTATGGGTGTGTGTTTGTCGGTGTGTTGCTAGCTAGTTTCATACAGTTGCATAATTAGCAGTAGCATTAGCATGCTCAACATCTCGGCTGCTGCTGCACAATACTCTCAGGAAGCAGCCTGTTGAAAAACCTCGCAGTAACTGTCAATCTCCGGCTCCGTCTCTCTCCATGTTCTCCCTTGATGTCTCTTTACCACTCCTCATTTTTTCTAGCTCTCACTGTTTGTGTAATATTTCATGCTTTAACAGAAAATGCACCTAATTGCCATATGGGCAGGGAAAATCTCAACTCTTTGGGTTTGTCTGTGAACTTTATCTGCTGTCTGCCTGTGGATTGGTTTTCCAGGTCTGGTCTGGATCCAGGCAGTTCTCGCTGTTCTGCAACAGTGGAGCTGTTCGGAGTTTCACTGTTGCAGGAGATTTTGTGTAATTAATTGGTTCTTCTGGGGGTCAAGTGGTTTCATCTCATTTCAGTCGCCTTGTACATCAAGCAGCCATATCTGCACCTGTTTCCTGCTCTCAACAGCTGCCAACTGGGCATCCCAAACGGCTATTGATCTTATCAGACCACGCACAAACACACACATCCATGCACACACATATCTGAAATGCTTTATTTGTATTTGCTAATTAAATTTGCCAAAGCTCCCCTTAAATATTACAGTTCAGCAAAGGTTTTTTTCTGAACATGTTTTTCAGATATGTGGTAGTTGTTTCTTTGGTTAATATAAGACTTCACACTAAATTTAAGACATGATCAACATGAGCAAACACAAACGTTTAATGTCAGTCAGCCAGCTGTGAACAAACCTGTTATTTAAGTACATTTATTTTGCATACTATAAATTTTAAGTAAGCAATTAAATAAATAAACGCGGGACATTTTATCAATCAAAAACAGCCTGTTTTGTAACTGGAGAGTTTTTCATATTTGTAATTCTCTTCCTATTTTTTTCCTCTTCTTTCACTTCATCCAACTCACGTTGAGCAGTTTAGTGTTGAGTGTTTTTATTGTATAATCTGCAGGTAATATTGACTTTGATCAAAATTCCTCTGTATTGAGTGATCAAGAAGAATGTATTAAATAATCAATGTTCAAGAGCAGTAAGAAGGAGAAAAATGAGCACAATATGCTTGTGTTGTTTGCATTTATGTGGGATATCTTTAATATTTTATAGTATCATTTAAGACAAAGAGCTTTATTTTGAATTAATATTGTAATGTGGGAAGGGAAGAGGTAAGAGATTTGTTCAAAAACACCTCAAGTAACACAAAGTTCACACACACTTCACCCATATGCACACAAGTGTTGTGAACAATAGGGGGACCAAGGGGAGGGAGGGGGCACATGCAATGGTTCAGACATCAGAGCTGGGATTCTTCAGGCCGGAAAGAGGCTTTTGTTCAGCACTTGACAAAAGGTCTCAATGTAAAGGTTAAAGGTTAAGAGAGGCCACTTCCAACCCTCCCTCAGCATTCCCCAGCTTACTTACATTCCAGCAGAAACACAGATCATGAAGCATCTGCACTGTAGCCGTTAACACTTATGAGGATGACGCGTTATAAGGTTAGAATTGGACTGGAATTATTCAGAAAGAACTTTAATCCTATAATCACAGGCTGATTAGCAAATGATCATGTTTGTGTGGTTTTTGTCTCGTCATTTAGCTGCCAAATAGTAAGAATGTCTTTAAGTTCACGACAAATGACAATATACATTCAGCAAAGCACATAAAAAGCTTAGTTGTTGTGATGCTACAGATGGAGCTGAACTTACTGTGAACTCAGAAGCTATGGATTAAGTTCTGAAAGAAGAAAATCACAGACACATGAAAGTAAAATAAGTCTCTCTTGGCAGGTTGTCAGGGTCAGGCGTGTTAAGAGTATGATACTACCTTACACATTTCAAGTTAAAGTGCTGTCACTGTGATGACAGAAAGAGCAAGCGTAAAGCTCGACCTCCAATATCACACAAACACAAAACAATAATAACTTCCTCCCATATTTATATAGCTATTTATATTAATATAGCTCACACTATATTAATCAATAACAGTGTTTCCCCACAGAAAATTGCTTAGTCAAGGCAGTGAGTCGTCGGGGTTGGGGGGGGCA
>JAPSES010000098.1:1363637-1409746 GCA_029822895.1 Maxillicosta whitleyi | reverse complement strand
TATTAAGTACCAATTTGAACATATGGGAAGTATGTACGGTCAGAAAAACAAAAGTTTCAGGGGAAAAAACCTTTATAAACCAAAGTGTTGATATTTAGTGTGACCTCCCTTTGAACATAACATGTCTTGAACCCTTTTATTCAGACAATATGACATTTATTGCATTAATTTCCTGATATGTTATACCAGGTTTCATTACAGTCAGAAATTTCAAACCATTTGCTCTGCTTCTGCTTCTTGTTATGGGGTCAGGGGTCACAATAAATAGTGCCTTCAACTTTTACAACCCATTTAGTTCAGTTTTTTGTGCGTCATTAAAGACTGTGCACATACTCTTAATATTTTCTTGTTGTATCTGAAGAAAAGACAATGAAAAATACATAGTATGCTTACTTGAACCCTGCAAAAACAATAAAGCTAAAGGTTTCTAAAGGCTTTTGCACAATGCTGTGTATTTATTGATGTAATGCGAGTAAGATTTTAACATAAACAACCTTAGGTGTAAGAGTCATGTCATGATAAAAAAAAAACAAAAAAAAAAACACTTCCATGACCTCTCACTCCATTAAAAAAAAATGTTGTATTATTGTTTTGATTGAGACGCCAAGCAGTACAAATAACTAAAAACTCCAAAGATGTACGTTGTACAATCAGTCTGCACCGAAAAAAGTGCATTCACATACATGACTGATGGAAGGTAAGTAAATGTCAACTGTAAACCGTACAACTGCACATTATATAGGTATATTCTGAGCTTGTTTTGCATTTAACTCACATTAAAAGTAGGGAAGAGACAGGAAACAAGAACAGAGATTCACAACGCACAATTTGTAACACACAACTGAACCAAAACTCAAAAGAGGCCGGTTGTATTTTACGGTTGGCACTCTTAACCATGCGACTATGAGGCCTGTCAGCCGTCTTCTAAAATGTTTTTAGGGTAAATAATTGGTGCAGGCAGGTTTCTCACTTGAAGACTTCATTTTCTTGTCGACGTGGTGTTTTGTGTAGCTTTTAACACAATAGAATATGACAGGAACAAAAGTGGAACTATATATGTCTATATCCTCGGAGGCTCCTGGCAGTCCCTTAACTGTTCTCTGATAACGCTGCCTGAACATGTAAAGACGCTTTTAAAGGTAAATATTGAGCGTAGAAGTCTGTATGGTCAGTTTTATCAGCATGTTTTGGCTAAAATAACACAAACACTGACTCGTACTTCCCATTATATGTAAGCTTACAAAGATTAGCTTGTCTACTGTTCCTCCACTAGCCTTCTAAAAAACCTGGGCTTATTTCTTGGTATAAAATATAGAAAGGCAACACATTTTAAATTTCCAAGTCAAGGAGGACAAACTACTCACAGTTCACTTATTCATTAGGCTCACAGACACTGAACACTTCAGTATACTTCTATTGTGATGGAGCATGCAGTATAATTCATCTGATTTGAGCCAAATAAATAAGTGAAATGTGAGTGTTTTGT
The DNA here is from genome assembly GCA_029822895.1 of Maxillicosta whitleyi. Classification (NCBI taxonomy): domain Eukaryota; kingdom Metazoa; phylum Chordata; class Actinopteri; order Perciformes; family Neosebastidae; genus Maxillicosta; species Maxillicosta whitleyi. The sequence goes on along the minus strand of JAPSES010000098.1, from coordinate 1,408,260 downwards.
CCTCCTTGACTTGGAAATTTCAGCTGCGTTAGCATTTTTACCTTTCTCTAAAAATGTAATCATCGAAGCGTAACCTTCTCTCCTCCCGGAAACACAGCTAATTCCTTGTTTTGAGCTAATTAGAGAAGTATTGTAGTTCAACAGATCTTCACTCCGGCAAAAAATATTGTAAATAAGACAGTTAAAATATCATAGTTTACTAATTAGAGAACATGGTCACAAAGTTATCATTGAAGAAATGTTAACTCAAAATATCTCTCAAGAATAAAATCTGAGAAGCTTATAGTAAATATATGTGATTGTGTTGTCATCAGTAGTGTGATAGGTCCACTGGTTCATTCTTTTATAGTCAGACCATCATGGTTCTTCAAGACATCACGGACATAGTTACAATCGTCCAAAATGTTACAAAATCAGCATTAATTTACAGCTCAGTCTCAAACAAAATACTATTTGGTCCCAAACATTTCAGATTACAACTACAATAAAACCTACAAACAGTTATTATGAGTAAACCTGACCACAACCATAGTGCTCTATAAAAGCCTATAAAAACCTAAAACCAGTGTCTCTATGTTTTTAAGATGATATATTAATGGTGAAGCATTGTTTCAAGTCACACTATTGTGGAAAAGTTAGCTACCACCACTATTATTAAAAATACTGTTGTTGAAGTGATAATACAAAGAAAATGCTGTAGACTAACAAGTGAATAAATGTAAAAATTGAGGTTTGGCACCAAGGATTCATTCTGTATCCTCAGTCAAACTCTTATGGATTAGTCTGAACACTCTCTGTGAGAATTGTTTGTCCATTTTAGAATAACAAAAAAACACTGACACTAGAGTTTATGGTCAGATAAAACAGAGGAGACATGGTAAGAACTGGAAAAACGCCTCTTTTATTGAATCGTAGGAAGTACAGGTATCACTAAAACAAAAAGAAAGACACACAAACGTCAGGTTCTCATGATTCATTTATTTTATTATCATTTTATCCATATACATGCATAGTTGGGGAACAGCTAGTGATTTAGAGCCAGTGGGATGTCACTCCTCATTGAAAACAGCCACTGAAATGCCACAGTGTGTTTTTGTATTCCAGTCTGCACACTGTCTTCTGTTTTCAAAGCAAATGATCCAACCATCAAACCTGGTGACACTCACATTCATACACCAGAAACAGAATAAACATGTGAAGAGCTATGAAGAGCCCAAACTGTGAGTGTGCCAGTTTCGGCTCTGTCACTGTGACATATACATAGTCAGGTAAGTTGAGTAAGTTGCAGTAAAACTGTCCTGTCTGTGTCTGTTAGTCTGTCTGACTGTACTGGACTGAAAAGCTGTAAAAGAAAAGCTGGTCAGATCGTTTGATTCCTAAAGATTTTCTTTTAACGGTTGTCTCAGCCTCCACTTCATCTTGCTAATCCAATGTACATTAGGCGCATTGTCACTCACACAGACTTTCACACAAACATACATTCAAACAGCTCTGCTTTAAAAGATTACAGCGATTACACAGGAATTACACGATCAAAGTCATTGAACCTGCATCGCCCCCTTGCATGTGTATACTTACTAGCTTTGAAAGTGAGAATGGGAGTGAATGTGTGTGTGCCCTCTCTTTTCTTAGAGACCTGCAAGTTAATCTCCCCTCGGGCTGCACTTCCAAAGCGGCGCACTCTGCTGGCTGGGACAAGAACCGCAAAAATACTTGACTTTTTATGTATGAAAACAACAACAAACCGGCTACCAAAAGGGCTTGTTTTGATATTTCATTACATGATTCTTACGTATTATTAAAATGTAAGATCTTTACTCCTGGACCAATGATTTAAATGCACAGTAAGGGGGTGGATCTAAAAACATGTTTTATTCTCAGCTTTTCTTTCTCTACAAAGAAAAGTTACAATTGTGTGGTTTTTCAGCTCAATATGTGGTAAAGATGCACAACAGCAACACGTGTTGACTGGTCTAACATCAACATGTCTGTTGTGAAACACATACTGAGCTGAAAAATACTGGGAAAAAACTGAACAGACTAAAAAAAAGGCCAGAAACCAAATCTGATAGAGAGAGAAAAAAATAATAAAAATAAAAAATAAAAAAGGCACAAAGAAGGCTGTGCTTCTGAAACAAGATATGGATTCTGGTTATATATACAGTAGAAAATTCTAGAGAGCAATGATTAAGTGATTAATAGTTACGAAAATATAACTAATTGAATATTACATGTATTTTTAACCAAATATTCCAAACTTGTTAAATGTAATGATGTTTTCTTGGGTCTAATAAGGAAATCAATTAAATAAGGTTTGTTGGTTGGATATTTTGGACTTTTTTTAAAAAAATTATAATTAATAAAAAAAATAAAATAAAATTTAAAAAAAGGCTACACCAATGATGAAAAAAAAAATCTTGTTATATTTCTAAATATTCTCAGTAAAGACACATTTGGATTAACTTGTGGGCATTCTCCATTAAAAAAAACCAAAAAAAACATGTTATTGCTGATTTGCTGCCTGACTCATCCTTTATATGTTGACATAACATTTAATTTAGACAGAACTCTTATTAGAGACTGATGTGACCTCTGGCTTTAACAGAAATTGGCTGCAGTGGAAATAAAGCCAAAAGGTCAAAGACCTACTTGACTCTTGGCACAGAACCCACCAGACAGAAATAACACTGACTAATAAAGCCTGGAGCCATGTCCTAAGTAATCACATGAGTAATTTACAGTTATTCTGTATTTTTAACAGCTGACGTGTATTTAAATACTATCTGATATCCCACAGTCTGAGCTGAGATGCATCTATGTGTCTAAACAAATAGCCAGAAATAACCCAGTGAGACAATTGATTAATTTATGAAGCATAAAAGTCAGATTTTAACTGTCTGTTGCATCTCAGGACTGAAAAGCTGCAGGATGGTAAAAGGAAGAGAGGGAAAAAAAACGAGGAAGATGATGCGGAAAAGGAGATTTATGACGAAAATGCGAAAGTACGTTTTGCTCTTTCCTCCCATCTGCGCGTTCATAAAATAGACGGGAAATAGTCAGAAGACTTTTAGCTTCCGTGTGATCTTGAACCGCACTTCAGAAACTCCAGAAAAGAGAAGTTAATGAACATCGATCGAGCGGCGCGCACAGATACACACAAACACACGCACATGCGCACATACAAGGCGTGAGCCACTGATCCAACAGCTGCTGAAGTTAAGTTTTAAAGATCAATTTTATAGCATCAGTTATGGCCGGATGATGGCTGTAACAGTCTATTAAAATATTGCAAATCAATCACCGCAGAAGAGCATTAATTGATTGGTTCATCGTCTTCTTTTTTAAACAGCAGACCCTCTGGATTTGATTTATTTATTTATTTATTTTTAGTCTATACCACCACTTTCAAAGAAAAACTGAGAGATTTGTTGTTTGGTCTAAACACATACACGTCACTACACAAAAACAGACATGACGCTTGTGATCCAAGGCTTGTTTTTATAATTATTATCTCCACGTACGGGCTTAAGGATTACATATACACAATATGTTGGTGAGTGACCGTCCGTTGGCAGCAGATTGGCCTTTTCTTTGCTGTTTTCGCAGCAGCTGACACGTGTCTGCGCTGAATGAACTTCTGAATTGACTTGAGCAGTAATTAGAGCAACAAAGAACAACAATTAAAACCGCTAATTGGCAGCACAAACCAGTAATGATACCCGGTGGCAGCCTCTTATGACAGGTAGAATGTATAGCATTCCTGCTGCATTTAGGGCCTTTTAGAAAAATTGTTTCCTGGAGTATTAGGGGTTCTTGAAGTAGCCTAAAATATCTTGCGGCTCTGTGTGTGTAAGTGTGGGTGGGTGGGTGAGGTGGGGGTGTCACCCTGGGGCGATAATAATTAATATGATGTATGCACTTGTCAGGATGGTGATGCATTTTATCTCATATTTGGTTTTAATCTCTGGGAGCGGAAATAAAGTTCATGCAGATTCCGGGTGTTTTTCCGTCTGGCTGGACTATGTGGACACGGTTTGTCTTCTCCCTGAATGTCCATTTAACAGCGACCACCTGTTTCCTGCCTCTTCTGCTCTCCTCACCTCACGCACTGCATGGGGAGAAATTAATTTGCAGCAAATCTTGAAGGCTTAAACAAGCTAGTGACGCCCCGGCCCCTCCCCTCCGCAAACCGACAAGTAAATCCCCACAATTAGCAGATCCATATTAGCATATTAACCTGTGCTTCCTTCCGAGGCGCATCCTTATGTAGGTCAGACACCATTTTCTTAATTGCTTTTGCTGTTGATGGAGGACAAACATGTTCTGGGCCGTTTGTTTGGTTGCCTTCATTATGCCGGTCGTTATTTTTGGCTGGAAAGGTGCGGGCCTATAAACAGCACAGATCAACTAAATCCAGGACCGAGTTAACGGACGCTCATGGCCATATGAACCCGGAGTCTGACCGGATTCTGTCTAAATTAAAACCAAAACAGACTCATAAACAAGGCCGACACATGCGCACTTGGACTGCAAGCAGACAGCATTGTGTGTTTTTATTTGCTCTTTTCATCAGACTCTTACACACCAACAAAAACACTACTGTAAATAAACAAGCCGCCCCACATTTGTGCATGTTAGTCGCAAAATATTAAAGGGGGAAAACATGAAATAGTCTGTGTAGCCTATAGGCTCATTATAACTCAGCATGGATCCCACACCCTCTAAACGCATTATCAGTTGCAATAATATTACAACCTGACACAACATTCTTCAAGCAACCTTAAAGCCCATACTGTTTACACTGGTAGCAATAGGCTAAATGACTGCAGGCTATATAGTGATCTATTATAAATAAGTTGTGGCTCACTATTAAACCAGTCGAGTCTGTTAGGAAATACAAGAGAAGAGACTAAAGAGGGGTGACATCCAGCTTGTGTCTATTAACAACTTGCATTGTAAATGTCGACTGGAGATCAGACTAAGGCTGAGTTTATTTTAGTTATAGGTTACTGAAGGTTATGATTCCTTTAGAAGAAACTGGGCTATGCTAAACTATCATTGATCCCTGCTTTTAATATTTACACTTACATCCAAATAGATTTGAGAGATTTCTCCCAGATTCTATGCGCAAAAGGCAGATTTTTACTTTTTCATCCTTAAAAGGTACATCAAAAGTGCATAACTAACACTCATGCATCCATATGACACATGCCCATGAGCTTAATCCTCTCCCTCTCCATGCTGTCTCATTTTAACATTTGCTCTAGAAATCTGACTACAGGATTCACCCACAAACCTCGGGGCTGATCTAAATTCTCGCCTCTGGGCTGTACTGTGAGGGGTTTCGGGCCTTTCCCTGCCTCGTCAGGCGGCAGATGGACTGGCTCCTGTCCGGAGATCAGTGCGCATCTGGTGCGGCGCTCCCAGCCCCCGGTAAAGCGGGGCCACTCGTCGGCATTAAGCCCTATTAGGACCGTCTACCGTGCAACTGGTGCCTCGGGTTGGCGGCGCCGGTGGCTGCACAACCTGCATACTACCCGTCTCAAACAGCATCCAGCGCATAAACGTCAATCTGACTCACACACCCAGTCATCTATTACGACACTGTGTAGATTTGGGATAAATGTGCACCTCTTAAATACACCTCCCTCCAGTCTAGTGGAAACTCCTTAAACGCTGCTTAACTCTAATTTAATTTTCCCATTCATTGCCCAGATTTCCCTCTCACACCTAAACTCTCAGGTAAATTTCCCCTTTTGATCCAATCTTGATGATGGTGATGCGAGAGGAAACAGGTTAAGCTGCTCCTCTTTCACTGAAGGCCTATGTCAGTATGATTACCTGTCCACAGTTTGAGGCAGCTCGCTCCCTCCCACCTAGAAAAACTAAACTACACCCATGTTCCTTTACTGGTGTGATTATGGCGTGTATTTGTGTTTCCTACAATTACCCATCATGCATTGTCTCAATATTTTGCATCTAAAATATAACATACATTTAAACGCATGGTCATGAATCGCCCAGTTAATTGACACCAAAGCTCTCTTGTTCACTCCATTTCTCTTTGCCCGGTGGCCTTCCCAATCCCCCCCTCCTCCTCCTCCTCCCTTCCCCTCATACACACATACACTCTCTCTTTCGTTTTTTTAAATACCTGGCGCGCGACAGCCGGCCTTCACCGGTCTCGTCGTGCAGAGGTTTCACGTCGAACCTCGAGGCAAAACAATCGGTATCGGTTAATTAAAATATAAAAGGCCTTGAGAACTTTTTAAAGGAGGCTATTTAAGGCGGCCCCTGCACCTCCCGTGTCTCCCCCTGGGCTGTTTGTGTTTGTTATGTGGAATTCTTTCTTTTTGTGATATATCTGCAAGACTAATAGTGTTGATCGAGAACACACATACACAAGTCATCTTGCAGTGTTTGTACTTGTTAGAAGCTTTTTTTTTTTTAAAGCTACAAAACCTGCAGATGTGGAAAATGTGTTTTTAGTTTAAAAACGAAAAAATTAAATAAAACAAAATCAGCAACCTATTATTAATATTATTAATATTATTATTGTTGTTGTTATTATGAAGGCAGAGAAAGGCTAATGCAGGAACAGATGGGAGGGGAAATGGATGCTTAATTAAAGTGCAGAGTCAATCCCGGCGTCCCAGCGTCAGCATGGTCACATCTCCACTTTAATAATATCACCGAGTCGCTTTGGTTACAGTTACAGCTGAGCAATGAAAAAAAAACACACCCAAACAAGAGTGATTAGGGCTTATCTCTGCTCTGAATTAAGAGGAGCTATTGGTCTCTGCGCCTCTCTCTCTTGTGCTAAGAGTGTTGGTTTGTTTTGAATGTCAGGAAATCTGACAGACAGTAGAAGAAGTCGGTGTAGAGCTGCTCCCCTCTCCTCTCCTCCCTCAGTTTCCTCTCCTCCCATCTCCTTTATAAATTTTCCCTTTGCTTCTCTTCAGGCTGTGACCACAAGCTTTGGCTTCTGCTTTTGTATTTCTGTTGCTTCCCAGGTGGCCTAAGGGCAAGGCAGCTATAGGCTGTGTTTTTCTGACTTATACTGATTATATAGGCTGAGCATTTGGACCTAAGCTCACCGTGGCTCCATTACACCTGTTACCATCTTTTGTTATTGGGAGATAAAGGTTAATATTACGATTTCTTTCCGTAAAAACAAATGACACAGATATACTGTACATAATTAGCTTTGTGTGTGCTACGTAAGTTAAAGGAAATTCAATTAATGTGACCCATATTTGAATAAATGTAAACATAAAAAAAAAAAAAAACATTTAATTAAAAGCTCCTCTGCCATCTTCCTCTACAACGGCTCCGTTCAGCTGGGCAGGACCACCCCGAGGGCGCGTGCTCAGGTGAGTTACAGCTCGAGGAGAAAAAGCAAAGAGAGAGAGAGAGAGAAAGAAGAAAGGAGGAGAGAGGGGTCACGAGGCTGACCGACTGACCGAAAAAGAGGACCCAATTCAGTTTTACAATCTGCAATAATAATAATAATAATAGTAATAATAATAATAATAATAATAGAAATGTCATAATAATAACAGAAATGTCATAATAATAATAATAATAAAAAATAATAGACCATGCACGAGCCTCGAGTCACATATAAACAATGCTGATCTGAGATAAGAAAAAGGTCTCGTGCTTCTGTCGATTCTTCACAAAGGCAACACTCATGATATCTAACCCCCTCCCCCCATAAAAAGAAAAAAGCAAAAATAAAATTAGGTCCATCAAAAGCTGTCTGCATGCATGAAGAAAAATAACAATGCAAGAAAAATACGGTATAAATACCCTGTACGTTTCGAAATTAAAATAAAAACATTAAACTATGGCTCATGATAATAATGATATAAGCATTTATTTTGTTTAATTTGACAATTTCTCAACGGTTAAATTCATTCTGCATCGAATAAATCAGTAACAAAATTGCGTGCACAAAACAGTGATTGTCTAAATATGAATTCCACACATTATAGAATTAAAACTCCACAAAATGATAATAATTAAAATGCACATAAAAACCTCTCAGGCATGCAGGGAAAATATCCCGTTTCCAAAAGAAAATCCTCAGTGCAGCTTGCTAAATTCACCACAAGGTTCTTCTAGGGAGAAAAAATAATAACGAAATCCATTTATATTCCATAGTTAGTTATCGGAAATTAGCTTTATAATATTTCAGAGCAAACTTACATTTCCGTTGAAAATCCGTACATTTTTTTGTAAAAATGACTTTAGCCCGTGTGAGTAATAAAAAAAAAAAAAAGATTACACGACGAAATCGAGCAGAAGACCTGGTGAAAATACAAACGGGTCAAAAAGGAAAATGTCCACAAAAAGCGTAGAAAATGTTGAAAGAAGCACTCGGTTCCTTATTAAGGCGAAGATACAATATTTATTCCTTGTCTCCTGGGATGCTCCGCTCCGTCTATTGTCCTCCCATTCCTCAGTGCTGATGCTTAATTTTCAAAACTTCTATATTACCAAGGGACCTACGACATCAGCCGAGAAATACCCTGCAAGTACAAAATCCGTGAGCCAGCCCCGTCCGTGCAGAGGGGAGACGCTCGCGTTCCACCAGCTTTCTGCCGTTACCGAGAGCGCGCGAGGGGGGACTTTTCCATTTCTCTCGCTTTTTGAGGATTTTAACGCATTTTTCTTATTATTCGATCGGGCCAGAGAGGGAGAAAAAAACGGGTTACTTTGGAGAAAGCACAATGTCAGCGACCTTCCCCGGACTTGTCCACGACGCAGAGGTAGGCGAATTTATTTACTTAACGTCCTTTAATTATAGAATTTAATTATAGAAATTGCAGAGGAGTACATTGTTGCTCGACTGGGATTGAGTTACGGAGGCATTTCGAGCTCTTCCCCAGGCAGTGTGTAAGGTGGATTTACAAAAAAAAATTATATAAATGCACGGATGGAGGGAGAAATGAGTCTATCTCACTGGAGCTGCTGATAAAACGGGCTTTTTATTAGTGTGTGGAAGCAAATGAGGCTCAGTAACAGTGTGATTAGAACATTTTAGGGCGGAACAGTCTCCGCTGTGTCTCACTCTGCTTACCTCCCATCCAGTATGAGCGAGAGAGCTGGGACAGTAAATTTGCCAGCAGCTCGGTAATAATAATAATATATAACAGCACGCCTTTTAAAACGCTGCGAGGAGAGTGACAGGCATGCCAAAGGGAGAAAAAAAATACCGATGGCTCCTGTTGCCGTGCGTTCGTTCCCCTCCCGGGCGTGTGGAAATGACATCTCCTTCAGGTGGTTTAAAGTGGAAAAAAAACGCTTTGAGTGTGTGAGTTGTGTTTTTGAGTGTGTTTGGGAGGCAGAGAGAGGAGACACCGGCTGATGCTAAATGACACGGCTCATATATTTTCCCGTCTCTTTATTATCTTGTAGATACGTCACGACGGATCAAACAGCTACCGGCTCATGCAGCTCGGTTGCCTGGAGTCCGTGGCCAACTCCTCGGTCGCCTACTCCTCCTCCTCCCCGCTCACCTACCCAGCGCCGGCGGGGACGGAGTTCGCCTCGCCCTACTTTTCAGCCAACCACCAGTACACGCCCCTCCACCACCAGTCTTTCCACTACGAGTTCCAGCACTCCCACCCGGCCGTGGCCCCAGAGGCCTACGGGCTGAACTCACTGCACTCGGGCCAGTACTACCAGCAAATCCACCACGGAGAGCCCGCAGACTTCATCAACCTGCACAACGCGCGCTCGGCCCTCAAGTCCTCGTGCCTGGACGAGCAGCAGCGGCGCGAGCTGGGCTGCCTCGACGCTTACCGGCGCCATGACCTATCGCTGATGACGTCACACGGCTCCCAGGCCTACGGCGTCGGTATGCACCACCCGGACCAGAGGCTGCTGCCGGCCGCCGGCCTGGGCCTCCCTCCGCCCGCGGCAGACGACCTGCAGGTACCGGCGCCGTCCGTCTCTCTTCCCCCACTAAAGTAACACCTCCTCCAGGCCCCGTCACCCCGCAGCCTGGCTCACAGTTCCACAGTGCTTCATAGGTTGTGATAAGCTAGGATAACAGAGCCTTAAAGCTGCTGTCACAAGGCCCACTGCCCCAGTACCCCTGCCCCACTGGCCTACTATTGAAAAACTTTACCCCCCTTTTTTGTACCAGCCAACAATTCCAAAATATTGAACAGAAAGACAGCGCCAGATGTCTGTCTGTCTGCCTGTCTGCTTCATCTGTCTGTTGTCTGTGACACTGACAGGGCTATATTCTGTTTGTCTGTGGCCAATGGCTCTGTCCTACTTTGAGATAAATATATATTTGTTACCATTTTAGGGGATTTTAAGAAAAGGGGAAACCAAACGTGACTGTACAACAGGCTAAGTAAATGTCAAGTGTGCACGGCGCCGTGTCTGTGAAAGCCAGGCCTGTTTCTAAAGGTTAATTGACTGGCAGTCTATACAATCCTATTGTGAAATCCGCCCTTTATTTTTCCACAAACGCACGTGACCCATATTTTACATAATTCTTTTGGATGTAAAGAAATGGTTGAGATGAAAACGAATTCGCACGGTTCTTGAGCTTGTGTGTGTATGAGAGAGAGAGTGTGTGTGTCCGGCTGTCTGCTGAGGCAAAGAAAAGCCGCTGGTTCCTCTATTCTCCGGTAAAGGGCGGATTAACGGATCGGGGTTCAGGGCACAAAGCCCAGCTCGAGCGCCATAAAGCACCGTAGTTTATCCAATTACCGACTTAACGTCAATCAACTTCGTTACTTATGCAGCGACATCTGAGCCGGTTAAAATACGGCTCTAGTTAAACACACTTTAACACACTGACAAATTATTTCAGTCACATTATCTGTTTACCAGCGTTGTTTAAATCTAGATCGATAAAGTCTTGCCTTTATCGCCATTTTTAGACGCTATTATATGTTTATAGGAATGATACTGAATATTTTACACAAAAGGCAGCAAGATAAAAATTGTTTTATATATAATTATAGCAATTATTTATGTTTTTTTGTGTGTGCCTATATTAATTCTAAAAGATAATTTGGATTAATTAATTTTATTTTGCTCTGTGAGTGTGGAAATAGCTAAGGATAATAACTAAAATAGAAATATTTAGAAAAATAAATTGTTCCACAATATTTTAGGTGATTTTTGGGATTTGCAGTTATTGCACGTAGCTATTGCGTTTTGTTTGTAAATTTTAATTTAGCCTGTTTTTGACAAAGCCTCCCATTGCATTGTATTTATAAATATTATAATTAAATTCCACAATAATAAAAATACAATTTTCTTTCATATTAATTTGTAGTAAAATATAATTTCGTCTTCTAAAGCCGAGTATGGGATCTTTTATTTTATTTTCAGTGTTTTTACGTCTTTGCCGACAGGTGATAATTCTTACAGTAAATATTAGATTTATTTAAGCTGTTGGGGTGTTTTTAAGCCCAGGTTTAACCCTCTATTGAAGGAAATAAAAGAGCGGCTCGTGAACCTGAGCTTGCACGCGGCGGATGTATGGACGGAACAGATGTGCCCATGGTCTCGTGCAGCCCGGTCGCATCTTTGAGCGCGTTAAAGAGATTTTCATGCTGAACAAAAGCAGCTGCCACACCTTTCTCCCGTCACTAAGCTAATTCATGCAAGACCTCTGCGTTTTGTATATTGATTTTATAATCACTTTAGCTTCGGAGTAGAAGAAAAGAAACAGAGCAGGAGCTGGTTAAGAAAGAGCTACAACAAGCTCCTTTTTTCCAGTTTATTTTAATCAGGGTTTCTGCGTGGGCCAGGCCTCGAGGCTCGCACGGGGGATTAAGTGTTTTCTGAATAAAAAGCGCGTGTTCTCCTTTCTTGATGACATTGTTGATAGCACGCGAGTCTGATCTGGACCAAAATGGCGGCGTTAACAGGTTTCCACACATACAGGCTACATATAGGATATGTATACATAGGCTGTATATGCAGGCAGCCTGTTGTAGGGAGTGTTACAGAGTGACCCCCAACAGGTTGGTGGCTGCAACTAATTCTGGACACTTTCCTTCATTTCTCAGTCTGGATGAGCCGTGCTGTGCTATAGCCTGGAGCCTTTCAAATTAAGCTCGTTTCTGGGTGAGCCGTGAGCTGCATCTTTTATTTTACTGTGCCCTCAATTTTACTCAAAGCACAATAAGTGATGTACACTTTCTAACAAAAAGGCTTCCACCACTAGAAAATTGTTCAAAGTGCGTGCAGCAGGACTAATTCTGGAGGATATTAAGGAGACTTTGACTCTCACTGCCAAACTTCACAGTGCTTTACAGACACTAGAGTAAAGGATCTATAGGTAGAGGTTCCCAAGCATGGGACCGGGACCCCAAAAAGGGTCGAAAGACCAAGCAGCTCATGTAATACTATTTTTCAGACTTAAAAATCTTAGTTCATCTGCAGCTATGAAAAGGAATTGCAAGTGTGAGGAGATGTATTGCAAAAATACTTGAAAACCATTGATGTACATCATTTCATAGAAATAATTATATATAGGCTATAATGAGAACAACCTATGTGAAGTATGGTGCTACAATAGAGTAATAGAACATTAAATGTACTTACAAACAACCTACTAATTACAGTATTCTTTATTTAGATACATTGTCTTGTTGCATTACTTTACTCCCACAAAACGCTTAGAATAGTTCTATGTTCTGCAGGAAAAAAATATGTTTTTTGATTATAAGCTATGCTTTTTCTTGGCAATAACTTTATATGCAAATGGTAGTGAGGATGAGGATCTTGAGTGTGTTTATAATTGAATAAATCATGTGTTATCTGTATGATTTACGTTTATAGGCCTATAAACATCAAGTACGCAAGGGTGAACACTGCCTGTGATCATACAGCAACTACGCAGTTGTGATTTGTGTTGAAGTCTGCCTTGGTAAACTATTGGAAATCCTGGTGAAGTGATTTCACGTCCACTTCTCGTCCTATAATGAGCTCGTGTCTCCGCAGGGCTCCGTGGAAGCGCAGTGTGGGCTCGTGTTGAACGGCCAAGGAGGCGTAATCCGGAGAGGTAAGGCCCCGGTTTTTTTTCCCTCTGTTGTTTCTACCGGAGGCCGTGAATGAACCACGCACCGCTCCAGACGACAAGACAGCGAGCAAACAGACAAACAGGCGGAACACTGCTCACTTGTCGGCTGTCAACATGTTACAGCAGGAGCCGCTCCATTTAAACACCAACACACTGTACACGCACAGCCACGCACACTCCCATTTCCACTACCAAATGTCACTGTCACTCATTTACCCAGTCACTCCAGTCGCAGTTTAGCTGAGGAAAAAAATGTCAACAATGTCACACGTTTCCTAGCACTGATTTAACATAACTTAAAGACTGTATGGCACACTTAAAACACCTGAGCATAACCTGCCACACTATAGTTCACATTACAGACACTCCCTTTTTGAAGTCAGACCTGTAGGCGACATTTCAACACTGCAAACTGACGGCTTGTCTTGGTTTCCGTAAAATAAACCACCAGTGTTCTGATGTAATATTCATGTCTATTTTGAGAGCATAAAATTGATCAAATACCCACACATCATTGTTGATTATTTTATATGTCGTTAATTAAAATACAAACACGAAAAGATGTAAGCACATTATTTACAATGTAAGTGATGATTTCCGCATGAAACTAACTGCAAATACAAATTATTTTCATCTTTAAAATTATACGGGCCTCAGACAAATTAATTTAAGACATATAGGCTTATACACCATTGTCGTTTTAACAGTAATTGGATTAGAAAATATATGCAAACAAAAACATCCATTTAAAATGCGTAATACATGGCTTCAAGGCTGTATTTTTATTTTTCTCTTTAATATGAGTTTGCCTTTGAGCTAATTGTTCTGTTTCTTTTCTTATTTTTGGAAGTGTTCTTGAGGTCTAAAGTGTATCCCAATTGTTCTTATTTTTTGTTGTGTTGTGCTTCTGTGTCGTCTGTTTAACATGACATTTGGATTGATTGGAGGGTCATGGGGGCGGCTCAGGTTGACTTTAAGGGGAGGGTGTGGATGGCCTACACCACGAGGAGGCCAGACAGTCTACTTATGAATGGGTTTTAAAACGCTGTGGATCTGTTTTTGCTCCATCAAAGCTCTCTCTTGTTTTCAGTCGGGTCTATAGGCTACACAAACACACAGTGTTGTGGTTTTTCCATACAGGGCGGAAGGCTGTGTCTCGGGTTTAATTTTTCATCAGCTCTGCCTAGGTGTTGGGGCTTTTCTCTCGGATTGACGCGGGAATCCCTTCGCTATCACTTTCGGTTAATGGTGCGCCGTATTTGGCCCTGAGCTCAGCCGCTGCAACCATCACAACCAATAATCTTTGCTTTACCTCCCGCTCCCGTATCGATAGCTTCTCTCGCCTCGGGCGGACGCTTTGATATGCTAATGCCGAGCGGGGCCCCGGATTCAGCCGAGATCATATTAATGTTGTTCTTTCTGACTGCGGCTTTGGCGGCATGAATATTCACATAACCTTTTTCAAAAGAAAATCACTCAAGAAACGCGGATCCTACTTAGGAGGAGTCGTCTGTGTTTTAATCACCCTGCTATCCCTTTTCCAGTTCAGCTCTAACAGCAGCCTCACAGATCAAGCTGATCTGTCAGACGCGCGTCCCCTTCACTGCCCCGTGCACGCGCCTCTGTCTTTTCTGTCAAGACATTGGCAAGCTTTTTTGGAGCTCTAAACATTGTTGTTAAAATATGAGAATGACATTTGGCCCGTGTCTCTTTTTCTTTAATTTTCGTGGCAAACTCGTAAAAGGCGCTTGATTCCGCGTGTGATCCCGCCCGCCGCTCGCGCCGCAGCCTGAGGCTACTCTCCGTTGCTTAAATACCGTTATCGCCTCTGGGCCCGCGCGCTCCACTGACTGCACTACCGGCAATAGCTCTTTTCGATTGCCCTTGGCAACATAAAATACAAACTACTTTGAATCAAAACATTTTTAGGGGAATTAATATGATGTGAACCCGCGCCTTTCAGAGACGCGCGCCCCTGTCAGAGCGCGTGAATCTGACAGACAGGTCTGCCCGGTTTGTGTCACAGATAGACACAGACGAGCCGGACTTCACACGCGCACAACGCACGTAGGCGAACACACACACACACACACACACACACACACACACTGGAGCTCTACCTCAACCAATAGTATCAATCGATTCCCTCGACCTGCATTCGTCCATTTTTGACAGCCTGAGTGAAATACAAGTGCCATCCAGCTTTTTACAAAGTGCTGCCCGCTGGAATACAACAGGCTTTTGTTTCCACGCGTTATGAAGTCACCGTGGGCCTGTAGGCAGGAGTCTCTGTCCACGGTGCTGAAATGAAAGGTGGAAGCCGCTGTCCATAGTGCTGAACCTGGGTGACATATTTCTATTGAAGCCACAGGTCTGAGTGCCTTCAGCAAGCATGGCGGCAGGAATGATGGGAAACCATTTCTGCTGATGTTAAATAATACATTCCCAGGGTAGAAAATATAGGTTACAGATGGCCATATATAAGGGTTATTTAATTGTCCATATTGTCCCAGTTACACTGACTTCCCCATCTTCGCCTGCAGCGTTATGCTTTTCGACCTAAACGGCATCCTGTTCTTCATTCAATCATACCCATACGGCCTAATAACAAAGCGACACACCCTGCTGTTAGATTTGATAATGAGGCAGATGAATAATAGAATATAGCCTACAGTACATCAGACAGAGACCTTGCGTTTCAGCTACTTGGGACGTTAGTTCAAGTGAAAGTTTAATAATAATAGGCCTACACACAGCAGTCAATATATTCCAGGAGGATCCAACAGCAACACTGATCCAGATGCAATTAATAATGTGAAAGAGCTTTCACCATCACAACCACAATCATTTATTCAGGTTTCAGGAGCCTCACAGAGAAATACTGGTTTGGTGGAAGGTGATTAAAGGAAGGTTTTATTTTCCCCTCCTGGGATTAGTACAGCCAATTCTTTCACAGATAAATATTGAGCTGAAGTAGATATATAAATTTATGTACATAGTAAAACATAATAAGTGTATAATATGTAAGTAGTATGAAAGGAATTAAAGTGCAAAGACACTGACTGCACAAGTGATGATTAAAAATGCTTGGACATATTTATTTGTATTTGCTATTGCTTTCATTTCTGCTGTTTTAATTCTGGTAATTTAGAAAAAATATATATCCTGTTTTCAATGGTGCACTGATCACCATACACCAACCTGCTCTTAATTTATGATATATTAGGTCAAAATGCAGTATGGTTGTTACAAATATATGGATAGTTATTATATTGAAGTGCAAACATCTTAATAAAAAATATTTTGATCATAATAATTTAAAATGTTCTGAATGCAAGTAGATTTTTTGTATTAACTTCAATAGTTAGCTGACTGAACTGATACATTTTTACACCAAAAAAATAGAAGAGATGCATATTGTTTGCTTGTAAAAATTTCCACTGCATCCTAATATTTGCAAATTTCAAAATAAGGAAAATGGAGACTTCACGCAAACTTAAAAACACACTGATATCAGACACAACCTAGTGCCGAATGTTTAATTCTACCTTTAATTCACTGAAGCATTATCTTGTAAAACAGCTTTTCTGCTGCAAGGATACAAGTATAAAACTGTTTACAACAATGTAACGCTAGAATCAGCTTCAACTGTGGATCCAGGGGTAAGTTTAAGGATATATTGACACATTAGTTTTATTTTGGACTAAAATGTACATATGTTTTCTGCCAGTCAAGGCTTTTCAAGGTCTACATGGATTTTTATTGGATACGTTCAACATGGAGCGAAAAGCACCTACAACCAAAGTAAAGGTTAAAATGATACAGCATGCCTCTCATTACAAAGAGTGTTCATAGTATCAGAAGTACACACATTTTAGGCAGTCTTTCTTTTCACATATTTTGCAAAATTGTGTATTGAAATTGATATTTGCTTGTCTGGCATTTGCATACTTATTCTCTTTTAAGGAGTTAATCCAAATGTCCACTGCGGTTTCATTTATTCTGGTACAGGATAACAGGGTTGAAAATGTCCGTATACTTCTTTATTTACTAGTTTGTTTTGCAGAAATGGGAGCTTATTCATTTCCGCTGTAGAAACTTGCACAAAGATGAATAGTTTGTAAAAGTTGGCATATCAATGTAAACACTAACAAAGTTTATGTCATCAAATTACACACAATTAGTTACTACAGTGACGTGTGATTCTTCCCAAACCAAACTAATGCGTGTGAGAAAATTTTTTACCAAGCACAAAAGTCATTTGGAGTCAGTTCACTTTTTAATATTCAGACCAATCAGATTGTTTCCTGGATTTCTATGGTTTCTAAATCATAAATGAGTGTAAAAACCACTGAAGTTACCTTACAGAAGTGTGACATGGAGCTGATTTGCTTTAACCACTTTTTCCAGTCCTTTAACACATGCATAACGACAAAAAATAAGTTTTTGTTTCCCAGGTGTTGCTTGGTGTGTACACACAGTGACAACATATATTTCTTGTGTCTGTGTGCAGGAGGAACTTGTGTGGTGAATCCTACAGATCTGTTCTGCTCGGTACCGGGCCGACTGTCACTGCTCAGCTCCACCTCCAAGTACAAAGTCACCATTGCCGAGGTGAAAAGAAGACTGTCCCCGCCAGAGTGCCTCAACGCCTCCTTACTGGGAGGCATACTGCGCAGGTCAGAGCCAACACACATGGCAAGCACAAAGAGATCAGCCTACCTTAAAGGGATCAATATACGAAATCAGGAGGACAGTGATTTGCTATGTTGAAAACAGGAAATGGAGCTGAACAGCATGTGTGGCTTTCAAACTTATTTCAATACTGTTGATTTAGTAAAATGTTTTAAGTTTAATTATAAATCATATTGCAGCTTTACATTCAATCCTGATATTCATGATTTTAAACTCCTGTGAACCACCAAAGTTACAATTTCAGCTTTTTTTTTTTATTTATTTATTTTTTTTACAGTAAATAATAATGCAACAGTTTCTTCAGATACATTTTTTTTAATGGAATGTCCTTTGCATTAGACAGCATTTTTGTTTTTTATTTGTATTTTTAAGTAAAGCTGTGAAACTCCTGTAATACAGGGTCTCAAAATGTTAAATAATTATTTTATAGAAAGCTATGAAAAAATAAATAAAGAGCTAGGCCTAAAGGACCGCCTGATGTACCCACTGTGACCATTTGTGTGTGGCACCTTGATTGAATTGCAAAAAATAAAAAAAAATATTAAAGCACATAAGGTCACCTGACATAATTCCATCCATTTTGCAGCAGAAGGACTATGTCAGAGTTGCTAATACAATGGTATAAAATGTAAAACAAAACTCAAAACCATAACCTTAAAAGTCAACAACTGATGAAAATCTCAACCCACGTCACACTGAATGACTGAAAAAAAAGGAAATCAATGAATGTTTTGAATATTTGTCGTTTCTATAACAAAATAATGTTGAAGTGAAGACTTTGATGGAGGGAGATTTTAAAAGTGAAACCCTTTTTTAAAGCCTAAAGCTGGCTGGTGAACACTGGAGAGTGCAGCCTGAGTCTTTGTAGCCCTCAGATGAAACAGAGGATATACAGTTGCGCCCACAAAGACTATTGTGGGCGAACGAGGGCCGGGGCTGCACGCGCCGCCATGCCCAGGGAGCCAGAGGGAGGCGAGACCAGGCCAAAGCATGCCAGGATCAGAGAAACCAGAGGAAAGCAAGAGTTGCCAGCACTGTATTATTGATGAGACGGAGAGAAAGGGAAGGGGGGATGAGAGAGAGCAGAGAATATGGCTGATCCTACAAGATGAGGAACCAACAAAGTAAAATAATGTATAAATACAGGTGCTGATTCTTATATAGAATAAAACATATCCATTTCTATCAGTGGATGTTCTTTCCTGACTTTGTTGTAAGTAAATAAGAACAGCAGTCACTTCACTCTAAGGGACAGGAAATTCATTTTTACTCAGAGTCCGTTTTTAACACTAAGCACCACAATGACAGGAAATATACTAATATTTTTTCCCAAATATCTGTGGGATAAGATAATCTAAAGGATAAGGTGCACAGCACATGAGGGTTTGTCAAAATTTCAAGAAGAAATAACAGATGCTGTCCACCTGTTTTCCAAAATAGAACTTGTCACTTTGGGTTTATAGACACATTAAACACTGAGCTAAAGAAAGAAAGAGGGGAAACTCAAGGGGACATGTAACCAGAGCACATATTAAATATATAACTGTGCCGTAATTAAAAAATAGAGTGGAGCACACAAAACGACAGATTTTAATTCATGTCGCTTTGATTTACTGTTTGATTTTATGGCTTTGTCAAATCAAAACCAATCTATATTCTTCCATCTTTACTTTTAAGACTTAATTAAACACAAGGATCTTCGGTGGAACAAGGAGGCCACATGTGATCGAATGATGAGTCACACAGTGTTTGAAGTATACTTTTAGACTGTTGAAATGTACGAGTTTGAAGATGTGCAGTATGTGACGTTAAGTTATTTATTTTTTCACAGAGCAAAATCTAAGAACGGAGGCCGGTGTCTTCGGGAGAAGTTAGACCGTTTAGGGCTCAACCTGCCAGCAGGACGGAGGAAAGCAGCCAACGTCACACTGCTCACCTCCCTGGTGGAAGGTAATCTGACTATAGCCAACATCATTTTTGTTGATTTCTAGTATATTTTTAACCCTTCACAAGTGGTCTGATGAGTGTTTGTCTTGTTTTTTTGTGCACAGGTGAAGCGCTTCACCTGGCGAGGGACTTTGGCTACACCTGTGAGACAGAGTTTCCCAGTAAGGCAGTGGGGGAACATTTGGCAAGGCAGCACAACGAGCCGAAAGAAACTAGCGCACGCAAGAAAATGGTTCTTGCAACTAAGTAAGAAAATAATCACACATGCCGCAAACACAGACACAGCATATAGATGTGAATAAAACAGACCTAGAGTGAAATCAGGGCTAAAGTATTTTGACAGTGTGTTTACTGGTCAGTGTGCATTTCTGTTCCATATGCAAGTTAGTGTCTGTTCACAATTATAAAGGATCTAAATGAAAAACAAAATTGTCTTAGAGCTGAATGGAGGTGGATGAATTACTGACTTATTTCAATTTTAGACTTGACATTTCATTTTTAACTTGAAGTCACATAGACTGTAAGTGGAAATATCCACTCTTAATCATCCTCTTTTTGGTCACTTCTATGGTGATTCTTGTGGTAGATGTGACAGGTAAATCAGTATTATTTAATGAGTGCATACTTCACTGCCAATAGGACAACTCAAACACTCAAACATCTTCTCGTTGTTTTAATCATTGCATTCATGGATTACTGGCCATCTAGCTTGTGTTTTTCTCAACACTACACTAATATTTCAAATATACAGAGGTATGGAATAAAAAAAAAAAAACACACCTCCTTTCTAACTGTAAATGTAAAAGTCAATTCAACAAGGGGTTCAGTTTAAAGCCAGTAATATTAACTAGATCAACACTGAAAGCCTCCAGTATCCTCCAGTATGTTTAGATGTTGTGTTACTTGCTTTGTTTTAGGTTGATATTTGACTTTTGACTGAGTCCTGTATGTTGTGCTAACTGTGCTAATGGAGAAAAGCAAGAACTTAAATTTGGATGAGTGAAAGAAAAGGAGGGTGGGGATGCTAAGGGGGGGTATGGACACAAATTTCGATGTGTTGGAGACAGATGGTAAACCCTCAGTCCCTCCCTCCTGTCTGTCAGGCAAATCTGTAAGGAGTTCCAGGACTTGTTGAGCCAAGATCGTTCTCCTCTGGGTTCTTCAAGACCGACCCCCATCCTGGACCTGGACATCCAGAGACACCTCACACATTTCAGGTAACACACACTGCATTTATAAAACACAACGGCTGACTATTGTGAATTAAAGCTGTCAAGTGAAGGCAGATTTCTTGCTGCTTTCCTTTTTGGCTCTGACCTCTTTGCCATTTTCAAAAGATGCAGCTGTGCAGTTTGTTATTTGGCACAAATGAGGGAGGAGGAGGGAACGGCGGCTTGTTAGCAGAAATGTCACATCTATGGCGTCATCTATTGCAGAATATACAAAGTTTTATCAAATCTCCATAGGGAGATGTACTGTAGACTGCTGGGCAGAGAAACAAGATGTGATCTTGGCTGTATAAACAGTTATGACAGGCTGAACAACAGCATGCTTCTGGCAGCTTACAAGCGTGCGCTGAAAGGTGACCAGGCATTTAGCCCTGCAAGAGCCTGCCTCAGGGTCATACAGGACACAAGATCCAGTGTCATACAGCAAAAATTATTTCTGAAGAACGCATTGCGGCTGCTCATGCTTTACCCTGTGACTTTATTCAGCAACTGTGTGTTGTTTTAATATACTTTAATTAACACCATGAGTCTGATTGTGTGCCTGTGAAAAAACAATCTCGAATAGCTACATGGACACAAACATAGAATTAAAGGCCACTCTTAGACATATTAGTATGTAAAAGCTTTCTGAACTTGAAAGATGTTTGGTAATTGATTGTAAATCCCCATATATTTGTATCATTTTTTTAAGATATAATAAAGATTTCATGCTTTAGGGTGGTCAGTACATTACAATATCTGCGATATCTGAGATAACATTCATGGACAGAAAGAATTTGTTGCTTCTGTCAATTATTCAAAGAATAAAAACAGAATTTGGAGAAAAAAAATCTGAGTGACACAGGTTACATAAACACCGGATTTAAGCAGTTACAATTATATCAAACTACAAACTCTTCCTGACCTTCTTTAGAGAATAATATAGCATGCAAGAGCTGTTTTACCTTTTTCTCCTCCTTTGTAAATCTTAACATTGAGCTAAATTACTGTTAGAGATCAGAATTAAAGGCTTCTTAATACACACAGACAAAAAGTTTTCTCTGCAGGTGTACCTACAGGTGAATGGAAAAAGGAATCTGCACCATATTAGCGATTCATGCACCGAGTCTGATCCACCTGAAGGAGACAAAGCTTGGAGTTTGTCACTGTTCTAATGACTTTTTTTCTTTTCCCTTTTCCAGTCTGATCACTCACGGGTTCGGCACGCCTGCAGTCTGTGCAGCTCTCAGCACCTTCCAGACTGTCCTGAGCGAGATGCTCAACTACCTGGACAAAAACTCAAGTGGGAAAACGAGCGGACCGACTGACCAACAGATCAACAACAGCTCAGAAAAGACGCAGCTCCGGAAAACAGCCGAGCCTCAGAGCAAAGACGGGAAAACAGAAAAGACTGAGTAGCCCCCACCCACTGCATCCCCGTGCCTTGGAGCGCTGCATTTAGGAGTGTGTGTGCCTGTGTGTGTGTGTGTGTGTGTGTGTGTGTGTGACTGAGAAAGGTGTTAATTTTCATGCATTACTATGTCTTCTTTGAGACGGTTCACCTATATTTGTTATTTATTTATCTTCAGTTGAAATGTGACATTAGCTGGAACGGTCCTAAATAAGACGTCCTGATGGATGAGCTGAAATGACACATCATATGTCAGTGTGTGTGTGTGTGTGTGTGTGTTTCTGCGGAGCCTCGATATGGAGACAGCTGTGATTCACTCAAGATTTTTGTTTGTTTATTTATTATTTCTTAAAACAGGAAATAAACATGGACATGAACTTGACATCACACATTTCTAGGACAGGGATAATAACTGCCAACGTAACAAACCAGAGTTGTTTCATTATCAGCTCATATGCTGATTATTTTTATGATTAAGAGCATAAATACCCCCACCTCAAGGTTTTTGGATTTCAATTTTTTTTTATGTGACTAACAGTTCTAATATACAAGTGATTGAGATTTCTCTTCAATACGACAAAGGAAATGTTAATTTTTCACATTAAAGAAGGTGCGACCAGTGCGATTTTGCAACTTCTGCTTCAGTGACAGAAGTAGCTACAGATTTTTCCCACTGCCTGCACCTCTACAACACTCATAACACATTTGGAAAACTCTGTTTCAATCCCAGTGATTTACTACGAATTACATTTAGATTTCAAGCACAAAAAAACTTAACTTCTGCATCTATGGTTTATGCAGGTTCAGTTTGCAGACAATTAACTATATTCAATGACCCAAATCCTAACACACAGACAAAAATAGTCCATTTTCCAACCCCCTGTACCTTTGAGAGCACTTGAAACACACCCAGCTGACTTAATTTTTATTTTTATGACGTACAATCAGTGCCATAACAACCAGTGTGTTTACCATGTGGATGTCGGAGAGAAAACACTACGGGACTGATGTTAACACCACTGCCTGGATTAGGCGACACTGTGGTGTGTGTGTATGCGTGCGTGAGGTTATATGTGTGTACGTGTGTGTGTGTGTGTGTGTGTGTGTGAGAGAGAGACTACAACAGAGTGAAAACGAGAGAAGGGTCTAACTCAGCCATTTTGTAAAGGTGACTTTGCGGTTGCCGTCGTTACTCTTCCCTGTGCATGTCTATCTTTGTACACTTTCCAGATCGCAAGTTTAGCCGACACGAGCTCTCTTGACTCGCTCATGAACATTTGTAAAGATATATATAAATATTTAAATTACTTTTGTTGTAGGCTTTCAACTATATATATGTTAAATCCCTACCTTCTAAAATGCTGGTGTTCAATAAAGACGGTTGTGTTCTACTATTTACTTTGGCTTTTAGATGCACAAAAATTCCACACGCACGCACATACACACCATGTATATAATATACTGTAGATGGAGACCAAAGAGATGCAGTATGGATCAAAGCCATACAGTGAATAATCCATATAGATTCAGTGTTAACATTACAGTAAGTCAGAGTTCTTCTCTAATGTTGAGAGAAGAGGCTCTACCTACATAAAAGTTCAAACACCTCCTTTGTGTGCATGAGCATATGTGTTTTCTTTCAGTCTGAACGACTCCTGTCAGGTTTTCTGCTTATTTATATTTCAAAAAAAGAGGGAAAGAAAAAAAAACAAACCTGATGATAAAACAGAGAGATGTGCAGCTGCCTGCTGGCGTCTCCATTGAGCTCTGTAGGTTGTGTTTGCTCTTTAATATTCCAGTCATTTAAAAAGAGGTCACGTTCACTGCATAACACAAAAATACATAATCAGACAGGATGCATTTACAGTGATGCCTGAACCGGTTTGTCACCCTGAATCAATACGAGCCAAGCCTCAGGTGGAGGAGGAAGAGTGAGGAAGTGACACATGGTGCAGAATTCATGATGTTTGGTTTTGTGTTTGATAGACAGTGATGCTACTAAAATGCACACACATGTGGTCAATGTTTTATGAACCTGGGACCAAATTGAACCACTAGCAATGAAATGCCAAATATCCAAAACTAGTGGATCTGCGCTACTTTAAATACACACAAATAGTGCTTTTTAGTAAAAGGAAAGATCTGATTTATAGGCAAAAACCAGACCTGCCGATGGATGCAGTAATCCTCTTAAGACAACTAAATACTTAACACAATTATCACCATGTTTGGCTTTAACACTAACAAGATCAGGTGATCAACTGATTTATTAATGAGCTGAAATTTCATCAGCAACTGCTTTGGTGATAAGTGATCATCACTGAGGTCAATAGTTTAATAAACGCGTCCAACATTTACTTTTCAAGAGAATTTTATTCTCGTCTTTGTGTTTTTATCCTCAAAAACAGGTTATTTTGGGGTTTTACTGTAAATAAAACCAGAATGTTTCATATATTTGTGAAATTTAATTGAACAAATCACAAAATAATGAATGAACTCAATGATAATTGATGTGATTAGTGCAAATGTTTCTCTAATGAGCATCATTTTATCATTGACAGTTGAGCACAAAAGCTGATTTTTTTGCTCAATAGCCTAAAGAAAACCACACAATTTGACTTTTTCCTCCAGTCACTTGTACTATCTTGTCTATAACTTGTCATATTTAAAATATGTGCTACTGATTTTGGTGAATTCTGGGATACATTTTCTCCATCTGTTGAAATACATGGAGCGTGCCACACATCATAACATTGATTGATTAAATGTTTGTAAAACTTAACAGACCTAGTCCGACATGACATGAAAGCAGAATTTAGGGAGTTAATTATGTTCATGTTAGTTAAAAGTAGCATCTAATATCTATTTTAGACATTTTAGTTAGTTGTTTGGAGCTCTGATGCATAAAGATGGTCGGGCTTCTCTTTTTAAATATACATGTTTTAGTCACTTTTCAGTGTCAGATGCTGAGAGGAACTTCAATCATATCAGTGGTGGATATGGGAGAATCAGCCTGATATAAAATCAAACCCATGCATCTCAACCACTCTGTGTGAAGATGTAACAGAGTGACGTGCGTGAAGTAAAGCAGCTCTCTAAATTGGCTCTTTGATGGAAGCTGCGTCTCACTGGAGGGTAACACCAGCACCGACAAATAAGCACCAACATACATACTGTATACACCCACACAGCTACACATATGCAGAAAACTAACTTAATCAACACTTTTGTTTATTATTACTTGCGTGATAAACATGTAATCCCTGCAAAATACATCCCTACCGACCCCACATCAGAATAATAAGCGGCTTGATCAAAATGAGCTGGAAAACGAAATCGATACATTGCCTCTGCCGGAGTTTCTGTAAATTGACAAACGGACAAGAATAAATCACAAATTTGACATCAGCAATGCATAATGTAATGGAGCAGCCAATACATTATTCACACAGGCTATTGATCGTATTACAATGCAGTGCTCTATTATCATCACATTAAGCATCAGAGCACATAATTTCTATGTAACGCAGCCTTCAGTGTGGAAGTGTGCAAATGTTTGTTTGCTGATTTAATCTAATTATACTCAAGAATCATCTCTGAGTATTGAAGATATTTATACATGGAAGTGGAGTTTAACATGTAGAAAGCAGTCTAAAAATGCACATCTTCTACTCAGAAACTCATGCAATGAATGATACAATTTATATAGGAGTGAATTAAACAGTCTGGGGTCTCAGAGGGACTATAACTCCCGCTGACTGAGCCCACAGTCACGAATACCAAACTCTGCTAACTTCTAAGCCCCATCTTCCCAGTCTGACTCCTCTGAAGATATAACCCTCCTCCTCCCCCTCCTCCTCCTCTGTTTCTCTGCTAAAACCTCTTCCTCCTCTGTCCTGATCCCGTCCAGGAAAATTCAGGGCCTGTCCTCTTCACCTACTGTCCTGATTGTCCCTGTCACTCTGTCAGAAACAGAACCAGAACCTTACGTCAAAGATGGACCAGAGCTGCTTAGTGGGCAAAAACGCAGCCGTGGTTCAGTTAATAATGTAACGGTGTTTGGATTTATGCATTTAATATAGACAATGCATCTGACAGAGGATGTATAGTCCGCAGCCTTTACACACTTTCTTTAAAACATAATATAAATTGGCTGTTTTTATTCATAAAACTAAAATAAGCTACAAAAATACAAAATACATTGAGTTAAAATGGCTACACATGTTGTTTCCTTTAACACAACCTCATATATTTCTTGTAAATTATTTCATATAATGTAATTATATATGTAAAATGAAGCTAAAATGTTGATGCGTTTAGAGATAAGTTATTGAATCTCTAAAAACTAAGTAGACTGTAAAGCCGTATCACTTGGATAAACAAAAGTAGCTATGAAGTTGGTTTTGCTGTTGCTTTATATAGACTTTTATATACTTTTCACAAATTCAAGAGATTGTTTGAGTATTATTAACAAAATACCAGCTTTTTCTATTCATACAAAACAGACAACTGTTATTATGTTGGAAGTTCACCAAAAATACTATTAATGTTGACTTTTTGCTTTAATTTAACTGTTGCTATCTTATAATTTAGTCATGGTTTTAGATGTAAAGCACTTTGGTGTTCTTTATGTTGTTGTAAAGTGCTATATAAATAAACTTTGATTGATTGATTTCTGTACCTGATTCTAATATCAGTTGTTTTCCATTGTTTGAAACCACATTTACAGGCTTCAGGCACCAACAGTTTCGTTCATAAACTCAGGGATCCATGTTGTTGCCTCCTTTGTTGGACTTTAATCGATTTATGTGGTGTTCTAGTGCAACCTAGTGGCCGATAGCTGAACTGCAGTCACTACTTCTTTTTCCAAAACCATGATAGTGATGTCACCCGAATGAACCCGAGTTATAATGTTTAAAAAACAAAAAAGGAACCTAGAAAATATGCAGAGGGGAATATGTATTTTATGTTATATCATCCAACTAAAATAAACAGTGTATGCGTTATACTGTTGTCATTCGTACATACTTTTATGCCTAATCTAAATTTTGTTGGATTACATAAAACAAACTCATTGAATCCAAAAGAACATTGCATTAACATATTCCACAAAAAGTCCAAAATGACAGATACAGAATCAAACAAATTTCAGCTAATGTTGGACATCCCAGTCTACAACAAAATTCTGAAATCACACACAAATCTGGCATTACTGAAATATGTGATAATCAGTCCATTTGGCTTTTTCTTAGGAGTAAAAAATGTATTTATCTTTGTATATTCAGCTTTTATTTAACCATTTGATCAGTTTTATAATGAAATACTACTACCACTACCTAAGTGATGCAGTGATGATAGTAAATATGCATATACAGACATAATAACTGACATTCAAAGCAAAACAAATGTAGATAGGCAACATATTTGTTTATGTGCCATTATTTTTATTTTGAATTTAGTCAGTATTCATATCAGATACATGTAAAGAATGACTAAATATTACTACTTTACTGTTTTCTGCATTTACCCCCATACTTCTATAGCAGTTTATATTGTTAGACTTCAATTATCTATCAGTGTCTGTGAATAAAACTCTGCAAAATACATATTTGCAAGTTTAAAAACATGTATAAATGCTATAAGAGAACCCTAAATAGGCTAAATCTAATCCACAACAAAAAAAATTAAAACTACAAAATGATCATCTGTACATTTTCTACATGGAATCTGGAAAAGTTAAGATGAAGATACTACACCAACAGAGACAACCAGAAACATATTAGCCTCATGGTACCTTGTTTGATGGGGAATGTGTTTTCAGATATTTACACTGTATGGAGTATGGGACAGATTAATGTGAATGGAAGACATTGTCTCTTATGCTTCAATAAAAACAAAATTTAAAAAAGAAAATGCCACACTAGAGGACTAAAATCAGAGTGAAAGTAAAAAAATATACAAACATTTGTTGCAAACAAAAGGCTGGGAGCTGACAGAGCTGCATTGGTGTGACGTGTGTAATGTATGCTGATACATCGTGTGTCAAAGCCCTGCAGGACAACAACCACAACCATGCCTCCAGACTTCCAGACTGTTAGGACATCTGTCATTGCTGACAGTCATATGCCCTGCCATGTGTGTGTTTGTGTGTGACTGGGTGAGTGGGAGAGAGTGAGAAATGGAGGGATGGGTGAATATTTGGCAGTGGGTCATTTCCAGAGAACATGAGAACAGCCGTGCCTTTTAAACATTCATGCGCAGCATCCTCTGTGGATTTAGCTTTTTTTACACATAACATCGTGGCAACCATGTCAAACGCAACACAAATAGATAAAAAGATAACTTCATAAAAACAGCCCTGAGATATTACAGCTGCAATAAGACATCTATAATGTTTGAAGCTGTATGAGCACACAGGAAAAACAATGCAGCAACATTAGTATTTGTTATTTTCTAGATTAGTCATTCCTATTCTAAACTTACATACACTAGCTTTCAATAGCTGAAAAAATGCTGAAAATATTCTAAGTTTTTCACTTTTGATGAGTCAAATCTTCTCTTTATAAATGTTCAAGTGTGCAGTGTTACAGAAATAAAAAAATAATATGACTTTCTGACTGGAAACTGCAGGACAATGACAGAATTGTTGCACTTGTAACGGCAAGAAGTGGAGGGCAGCTGCACTTATGCATTTTGGACACTAGGGGGAGTAATTTACACACACTTGGGCTATAAGTGCAGGAAACGTAGTACTGTATATGAAGGATTTGTTGTAGAGGTGTTATGAGACACATCCTCTGTTATTCAGTTACTTCACATTGATCTGATCAAGTGAAGAGGAAAAATATAGAGTAGTGATTTGTATTTTTATACTGCTTCAATTTCAGGTCAATAGAGCTAAACAAAAACACTGGCTGTAAGGGAAAGCTGTAAGGTGTTAATCATTAACACTTTTTTAAAATTAATTTTACATAAATGAATGGTGAAAAGAAAAATAGCAGCTAAGAAACACAGATAGAAGGCAAATTAAAGTAAAAAAAAAAAAAAAAAAAGACCTGAAATGTTATATTTAAGTGTTGTTCCACTGCCTGCCTGCAGAACAGCTTCAGGTGTGACTAAACCTTGACTCTACTGTCTATAAATTCTACCATTCTTCCTCATTCAGTGTTTGGTGGAGAGCATTTCCAACATGTCAGTACAAAATTTGCCACAGGTGTTCATTTTGGTTGAGATTTAGTGACGGTGACCATTCAACACATGATACACATCTTCATTTTACTCATCAAACTCAAATCCTATGGATGAAAGAGATCACTCCTATTATGTTTTTCTTTTCATGTCATCCTTCTGTATTTTAAATCCATCAAACTGATGGAAATGTGAAAAAATAATGCAGTACAAATTCCTCCTCATGTACTTGGCAAACTATTTTCTATACCTGCTGAAAATATACTATTTTTCCACTTTTCAAAACCTAAAAGATAGCACAACTTTTCTGTGTTTTGCATACTATATAATACAATAAATATAATATAGACAGTTATATTTTTTAAAGAATTGGTATAAATCATCACTTTTTATTTTCAATCGAGTTAGTTCCAATGCAGACATAATAGGAATATTTAATAAAGTGACAAATTTTAGAATATGCCTTCAGACAAAACCAGGCTTGTACTTGTCTTCCAGTTAGCACAAAACAATGAGTACATTCTAACTCTATCAGTAAGAACCAGGTGGAGCACACTTGATTATTTAATCCTGTTTCTTCATTGCCTTGTAAGGTGCTACACAAAAACAAATAGTGCATGTTGGTGCTATTGCAAACATGAAAATAACTTAACATGTTAGATCATCAAAAAAAAAAAAAATCATTTGGAACAGTGTTTGGAAGAAATGCATTTATTTATGTCGAGTAGCAATGAAGCTATGTGATTTATATTGATGTTATACAGATGTCTTTAATATTTTTTTATTTTACAAATAAATGACAATGAGGAGGTATGTCCAATAGGGATAAAAAAAATTACTACTTTATAGTTATTTTTTTATATATAGTTTTTTTCCCCAAATTATGATAGCACTAGTTAGATTGCCTCTTAATGAGTTTACTTTATCAGCCATTAAAAATCTAAAGCTAAAACTCAGTATACTCATGTTTTCCTCTTTGAACAGTCAACAATCATTGCACTTACCAGCAATTGTTACCTGGGTTCATAACTATATATTGAGTATCATGATGTTTGTTTGTTTGTTTGTTGTTGTTTTGTGTGTGTCACTGCTTTACTTTGTACTAAACTGTTTTCTGTTTTATCTTGTTATATCTGTCTGCTGCCTCTTGGCCAGGTCATATTATAAATGACAGCTCTAAAAGCACTAAACTCAATGTAATGTCCCTTCAATCAAATAACTTGGAAGTTGTCAGCAGCATTCAATAAATTTAATTCAATAAGTGTAATAGCATATAATTGTGAAGTCTTGCACTGATTCCATAGAATAAATATGCATATTTATTCTTGCATGTATTGGTTGGTAAGCCTGCTGTATGTACGCCTTGTGCTCCTCACCGTTGTGGAGTCGTTTCAGGGGTTCCCCACTCACAAAGCCTACTGCCTGACTTTAAAGAGGGCGGGGAGAGAGACAGAGAGAGAGAGGAAGAGAGAGAGAGAGAGAGTGAGAGAGAGTTGAGACATCCCTTCCTCACTTGGCTGCATTCGGTTTACCGACACCGGAGACGCGACCATGCTGTGGAAACTAGTTGAGAATGTCAAGTATGAAGATATTTACGAGGTAATGTTGCCTTTTGATTCTGTGTTTTTTTGGGGGGAAACAACTTAATAGACACGTGTGAGAAATGCATTTAAAGTTAGTGGGTGTTAAGTCATGTGGGGTGTTTTACAGGAGGCTGTAGGCCTGTTATACTGTGATGCAGAGACTGTGATTATGATTCAGAGGACGGACATGTGTGCTTCTCTCTTTGGGTGTTAGTATTGTTTTAGGTTTAGTTTCTGGAAAAGATGCAGCTTTATTTAATGTTTTAACTAAAAAAAAAAAGTAAACAAGGGGTTTTTCTATAATATATGGACAATATAGTGTTAATATAAGATGGGTTTTAATATTATTTTCCCTTGTAATGTGTAATATGACAGTGCTTTGTGAGATTAAAAACACTAAATATATTTTTGCTAATACCATGCTAAGTTCATAAATCTGTAAAATCTAAATTTAAAGTCATGTTAAATTATTGTTGCTGTTTATTGGATTGTGAACACACAGAATTAAAAAAAAAAAAAAAAAAAAAAGCTGGGTCACAGGAGGGTGATAGTGTATCAGTGGTGTGTAAAACATTTGGCTTTGATCCCAGAACAATCATTTTAGAGAGGAGAGAGGGAGTAGAGAAAATACAAGGGGCGAACTGCTGCTCCGGCTCGCGCTCAATGAATGGGCTCGAGCATGAAGCACAGAAGAAAGGGCAAGACGGCGAGGAGGCCCCACCACTCAACCCGGTGGGAAGTCCTTGTCTCGTGCCGCACATGGCTTTTCTCCCACGGCGCGATGGAGGGGAGGCTATAATGTTGTTAAACAAGTCATCCAAGAGGGCAGAGAGGTCTAATGTGGTCAATAATGTTATTTCGTAGGAGAGTTTTTTGGTTCGCCATGGTGCGTCTCGGTTATGTAGCCAAAAAGATAGGTACAAAAGTATATCTATAAAATATGCAGATACTTATATTAACAATAAAATCTAACTGTGAGTGTGTGATGGTTTCAGAAACGTGCCTAATTCACCTTTTGCTGCTGCTTGTGTGTGTGTGTTTGTGTGTGCGTAAAAGTGCAGTTTTCAGTTCGTGGAATTGTTTTCCAGAGTGGTCGTATTTAGAGGTAAAAGACCTTCTGACCCTGCTGGTGTAAATGTTCTGGTCCAGTGTGAGCTCTGTGGTGCCGTTTGTTTCTACTGCCACCATCCTTACTTGACTTGGATATTGGTTTTCATCACGTCAAAGACTGTTTGCGCAAAAAAAAAAAAAAAAAAAAAAAAAAAAAGGTTTGTGTCACCAAAGACATGAAAACGTACTTTTCCTGCCTCAGATTGTGCTGGTGAAAGGCCCCTAAAGTGCATATTTTTTGTGGTGGGGAATCCCTCACGGCTCTGGACACCCTGTTAGCGCTTTCCTGCAAGAGAGAAGCTTCTTTCTATCTCCTGCTGTTCGCGCGTCGTTTCGGCTCTCCACGGAATTTAAACGTCACTCACGGTTGCGCGAGAGGCTTCACGCTCCGTGTGTCGCCAGTCCCCTGCCTCGCGCACATTAATATTCCTGTAAGTCTCAGTCATGAATAACAATTACACCATATACCGGGGGTAGAGGCGGGAGCTCGGTGCTCACACTCAGAGCGGCGGCAGCTCCGGGCGCAGGAAGGTTCTGTATGGAGCAGTAGAGCCGGGCCGTGCCTGCAGATACACACGCGCTTCTTTAGCCTGGAATGAGTTTGGGTGTCTCGGCCCCACCACGTCTTCACTAGCCTTGTGTTTTACAGTCAGCTCGTCGGGAAACCAACAGAGGATTCACAGATGTTAGTTCATTCCTACTCTACTGCGGTGAGTTTGTATTTCTCACTGAGTTTTTTTTTCTCGAATTCGTTTGTACAAATAGTGAATGCGGAGATTCTGATGGGGGGGTTTCTGTTGTGACAGATTTAAAATGAGGCTGTAATATTTTCCTTTAGGGCCTTTTGTGCTTTCTTATTCAGGAGACTTTGGCTGTATCACCAGAGGCAATACTCTTATAAGTGCCTGATGATCCAGGCCTCCATATGGTTCCATTTGGTGTAAATCTGGTTTGTATTCTGCGTGGATTTGACTTATTCTGTTTTCTCTTCTGCACCCTCTTGAAGGACCGGCATGACGGTGTCTCGAGCCACAGCTCCCGCCTGTCCCAGCTGGGCTCGGTATCGCATGCGGGACCCTACTCCAGCGCACCACCCTTGTCTCATGCGCCCTCATCGGACTTCCAGCCTCCGTACTTCCCACCGCCGTACCAGCCGCTTGCTCACTACCAGAGCCAGGACCCGTACTCCCACGTGAGCGACCCGTACTCCCTGAACTCCCTGCACCAGAGCCAGCAAGGCGCATGGGGGGCGCGGCAGCGGCAGGACGCCGGCGGGGACCGGATGGACAGCTCGGCTCTGCTGGCGCAGCCCCGGGCCTCGCTCCCTCAGCTGTCCGGACTGGACCCTCGGCGGGACTACGGTGGCGTGAGGCGGCCCGACGTGCTTCTGCACTCCGCTCACCCGGGACTGGAGCCCGGTATGGCCGACGGACTACTGCACGGGTTGCATGGGATGGAGGACGTGCAGGTAAGAAAGAGGTCATATTCTGAGATTATAGAGGTTAAATAACAAAATAATAATCTATAGATGGTGACAGCAGAGAATGTACATTTATAATACACTTAGAATTTCAGACAGCTGTAAATATTCAGAATTAAATCTGAGTAATATAAACAAAAATGGTGATGCTTTTGGGGCGTAGTGTAATTAATTTTAACATTTTTGTGATTTTTCCTTCATGTTATTTTTTCATGACAGAATTGCATCTGATGTAATAATAGATGGCAGTTTTATATGGCAACAAAAACAAATAATACTAATTAAATACAGTCTAATTAAACGAAGAATGGTAATGCCATCGTTGCCAGTTGTTTTCATTGTCTCCTTTGCCTTGAGTCTTAAGGTCAGTGAACTCATCTCCCTCAGGGCTGAACCCACAGCCTAAAAGCAAATGACCCAGAGCTCCAAGAAAACTGAGACAAGACGATAATAAGAGGATAGTGGGATGTAAAATAAGTAGGCTTTACTGCAAGGAGCTGAAATGATTCTGAAAAGACAAACCTTTATATTTAATGACAGTAAAACCAAACAAAGTGTAAGGATGAATTCCGAATTATTTTGGTAACTGTAAGAAATAAATATCCCATATATATTAATTATAAAATTATATTATTATTATTATTGTGTAAAACTTATTAGCAGTGTTCTGCTCTATAAAGGGAGCAACTATACAAGAAAAGCTTCACCAGAATAAAATAAATAAATATAATGAATAGTGAAATAGACTTTATGTCAGTAGTGTAGGATTTCATCTTCTCTTCGTTTCCCTCAGGGCACAGTCATTCCGAATTGTTTGCCATTTAACCTCTACAATTCTCATTTGTGGCTTTCCGCATTTGTGTCATGCATTTATTAACCCCATATAAATTTGTCTGAACAAATAACGAATTTTTTTCTCCTGTTATTCGATTGTGAAAATCGTTGACAATATCCGGTCTATTTAACAAGTAATTTATTTCGATGGATGATGAATGAGAATGATGAATGGAGATTTAGCTGCATCAGACGAATTCAATTGAGAAAGAATTAGCCTGTATCCAGAGCTGATTGTTGTGCAGAAACTAACAACTTTAGTTGTTTGGCTAAACAACTAAAATATGTGTGCAGGAATTAGTCTGCAGGATTTTCCTCTTTTTTCTGTCTGACTGGTATCGTCTTAAAAGGAGGGAGAACTTCCATGTTGTTTAACAGACTATGTATTATTATTTACGTATCAAATACCTGATTTGTTTGTCTTTGTCTTCGAACAGACCATCGAGGACACTAACGGAACAAACATAGGCCTATTGGATCAATCAGTAATAAAAAAAGGTATGCACACACAGAAACACCGACACTGAGCATCAACAACATGCATGGTAATATTTAATAAGAATAAGAATAAGAAGTGATGATGTATCAGCTGTTATAAAATGATAAGGCTGTAAAAGCAAAATGGAAACTTGTCATTGAGCTACTTTACTCCTTGTAGAGTTTTATTTTCTTATGCATGAAATGAAATATGATGATTTAATATGTGCGTAAAAGGCAGGATATTCAGTCATAAAGGGACTTGTTATTGGCACGATAGGACTTGAGATGCCCTCAGAAGGGGCCACGGAGGAGGATGTGCGTTTTTGGAACCAGGGGAGAGTAGGTTTTGAGCTGGGTTAACGATCCCGGTATATTGACTCGCAGGCAGTGTGTTGCTGACAGCCTGGCGCTCTGATGATGTGCGGTGATTTAGTTACGGGATGTTGAGTGACTGAGCTCCCCGCGGGGCATTTAAGCCGCTGATGTAATAAATGGCACCGCTCACGGAGATCTCGTGAGCTCGTTTAGAGCTAATCTGCGGTATTATCCCCCGTGGAGCCATCAAAACCCCCTCGCACTGGCCCCTATGCATGCGTATACGAGCCTGCCTGGATGCCTCTCTTTACGCCATTAACGCGGGGGACTGGGATGAAGGAGCATCCAGAGCTGCTGGTGGGAGGAAACCGGCCGTGGAGAAAAGACAGGGAGGTGGTTAATGCGATTTGGAGGCGCGAGCCAATCAACAATCGATAATATAGTAATCAGAATGTTGCGCGACATTAAATAACAGCAAATGCCCGGTGCGTGGGCGCGTCATTAGGCCAGGGCCGCCCTCTGAGTCTTATAAGAGCAAATCTATGACAGAAAAGACATTTACAGATTAAGAACTTGATCCGTGATGATGTGATTTAAGTGGGGGGAAAACCTGACACATGGCACGTTTCCATCCTCCTCTTTCAGTCCCCATGCCCCCCAAGAACGTGGGATCTCTGATGCTCGGGAAGGACGGCCTGATCGGTGGAGTGACCGTGAACATAAACGAGGTGTTCTGTTCGGTACCGGGCCGTCTGTCGCTGCTCAGCTCCACCTCCAAGTACAAAGTGACCGTAGGGGAGGTCCAGAGGAGATTGTCCCCGCCCGAGTGCCTCAACGCCTCCTTGTTGGGGGGCGTGTTGAGAAGGTACGACTCAGGGCACGTTTACGCACATTCTCCAAGGTCCACATGTGATTAAATAGACTTATATTTTAATTATAGTCTGGGTTTTACATTACACTAGAGTCAAATCCACAAGACTGGATAACCTATTATTCTCACAAATTATTTTTCACTTGCATCCACAGCTTGGACACTATATCCATGAAGTCCAACTTTACATAATCTCATTTCTCCTTTTTTTTTTTTTTCTCCTGTAGAGCAAAGTCTAAAAACGGTGGCAAATGTCTGAGAGAAAAGCTGGAGAAGATTGGACTGAATTTACCTGCTGGAAGACGCAAAGCTGCCAACGTCACGTTACTAACATCTCTCGTAGAAGGTGAATAATAAAATGTTTTATCTAACACTGAAACTGCTCAAATACACTCAAGAAATAGATCATGAATTCATCATCGTATGAGATAAGGTGTCTTGGGAAATATGCCCACTCTGACCTAAATATTCATTAATTTATTCAATCATTTATTCTTTATCTCAGGGCTAAAAATCTATTAAATCACTAAACAGATATGATAAAACAGTAAAGTCCCCACACACAATAACAATATATTTCCATTTGTATACTTGTCGCGTATATTAAAATAAACCAAATGTCGCCTACAGCTGCCACAAAGTTCATGACCTTACAGAGATTTAGATAAGAGGTTATCTGTTATAAAGTTTAGTGTTGTAAATATTAAATGTTAACACTGTGGTAAGTATGCTAAATTAATTCGATTAATTAATTAAAGTTGACATTTCGAGCCTTTACATTATCACCTACAAACACGTGCGTATTTTTCATGTTATTCGATCTTAGAATGGTTTGTCAAATAGCCTATAAAAATCCTTCAGAGTAAATATCAACATGTTTCTGTCTTTCTAAAAAAAAGAAAGAAAGAAAGAAAGAAAGAAAGAAGCATCAGGAAGAGCTACAGAGGATGAATCCCTAAAGTTTTTTTTTATTCCAAATTTTCTACATTTAATAGTTAACAGCGTGTGTAAGTGGTTGTCAAGGTAAATATGTGCTTTTCTGAATAAAAACAGCAAAAATAAAAATTATATTGGTCATAAAAATGTTAGTGTTAAAATATTGCGTTCTAAGAAAAATACACAAAGATGTAGCCAGAATAAAGGAGGGGGTGGGGAGGGGTGGGGGGCATGCGCATTATATACAAAGGGATTTTGTGACGCGTCTTTACGCAGCTGATAGTTGGTGAACTTAAGGGATCACTGGCTGCAATTCCCACAGGTGAGGCGGTCCACCTGGCCCGGGACTTCGGTTACATCTGCGAGACGGAGTTCCCCACCAAAGCCGTGAGCGAGTACCTCAACCGGCAGCACGCGGACCCCAACGAGCTGCACACGCGGAAAAACATGCTGCTGGCGACAAAGTGAGTTTGATGGACCGTTTGATTAGATCCTGATCCCTTATAGCCTTTATGGGCGATTTCAGTTACAGGAGCAGCAATATGGAGCGTAAATGTCTGCACTGGAGCATCTTGGGAGATAATAATGTTAATGAGATTAAAAACCAGATTGTTTTTAATAATTTTTAATGAACGGATCAGTATTTAGTTTGAGCCAGAGCTGAGCGTCATGACGCACAGATAGGCCTGAGCACAGCTCCTGTAGCCCACACACACATGCACACACACAGGGATATTAGAGTTTAATGGAAATGGTTAAGAAGAGACAAGAAAAACAAAGATGAGATATGGGGGAAAATCATTTCAATGTCCAAATGTCCCAAAGATCCAGAAACTAATAATATGACAAGTTTCATTTGCATAGATTTGTGTTGCTGTTGATTACATAATTGTTAAACAGATGAGGTGAAACATAGGACATTCATATTCCCCACATACATCTGAAATTTAATTATAGTGAAATTAAACACTAAGGCCCTTTTCAAGCCCCCCTTAGGGTCCAAACCCCTGCTATACTCTATATTGCTTTGTATCTCACAGTATTCTGACACTTGCACTGACATTTGGAAAGCAATGTTAGATTTTGTTAATGAAATGCATTAAATATAATACAAATGTTACCTGTAATAAAATACTGCCATATTGAGAAATTAGAGATGCTTAAGTCCATTTTAAGCACTTGAGAGATAGAAACAAACCTTAAGCCTTTTAACGATTAAACAAAAACTAGAAGACATTATTTTTGACCTTTTGATATAAATCCAGTAAAATATTATGAGCACATTTGCTCTATACCTGAGTATTAAGATGTGACCCCATTACTTTGTATGTGAGTGTCTTTACAAGCTGTTCACTGCACATGAGACACCTTCAGTTAAATGAACCAGAATACCTTTATAGGTAGTCAGAAGTATAGCTAAGTCATAAAAGGAAAAAGGCGAAGGGTTGTTTGACTTGTGCTTCTGTCACTATCCATTTCACCAGAAACCCTCGTAAAGGTATAGTTTTGAAGTATATTAACCTGGAATTAAATGTAGAATTGTTTGTGCAGTGGCTGAAAATAATCAATGCTAAAAAAAAAAATTAAAGCAGCAGTGTTGATGTGAATTCATAAATGTGGATTAAAGCACATTTTTATAATGAACAAAAGGGCCTTTTCCAATTACTGAATGGTCAATGCTTATGCTCATTAATTCCCTTGATAGTGAGTTTTCTAGATGAAAAGGTTGCGAGGAGAGCTGCAAACCACCTAACAAAGATCCCTTCAGGAAGCTTGTATTTTTAGCTTGCATAAATAGTGCTGTCTGCTGGCCTGCACTGCATAAACCATCTGCCTGTGTGTGTTTGTGTGTGCATCCATGCAGTACTCAATATGTACGCTGTGTTTGTTGGTGGATGTTTGATGCTCAGATTCAAACCTGTTCCAATACTGTGTGTTGGTGCTGCCTGTTAGAAATTCATTATTTAGCAGTGAAGTGTTTCAAGTCGTCAGAAAACAACAGCGAGAGCCTTGAGTGTAGCCCGGGGTGGCGGCTTCTCCTCTCTACTCCCCTAACCCCAGCTGGGCTCGGCCTGCACAGCCTGTCACTCATTTGCTGTAGCTCTGCCCTTAGGCCGCTTACAGAGGGTGTGTGTGTGTCTGTGTGTGCATGGGCCGTGCAAGTATGAATCACAGAAAGAGGGGTCTCTTGAATATCAAATGTGGGCCTAAAATCAGAGGACGATTTGCTAAAATTTAACAAGGAGAACAAGGTGAAAAGGTGCTTTTCCTTTAATGGGGCATGTAAGTGAAGCAATGAAGATCTTTACTAATGTGCAATAGTTGAACTTGATATACGTTGTAACAATGATGATAACTCAAGCTGTATTTGGGTGGGTTTTCTATATATTTTGTCTATATAAAAAGGTATAAATGGTTTCATACTGACATGAATATAGAATCTAAGAGCCAAGCAGAACCTGTTCCATTTATCCAAACCATTAGTAAACATCACTTTTCATGTCAGCCTTTGGGAATCAAAGTCTTGTTTTGGATTTTAGAGCCTTTTTGTTTTATTTTTTAAACAAAAAAGGTACTGTTTTTTTTTCAGAGGCAGTAGCACCAGCTCCATATTAACACTGTAGTTTCTATTAGAATTTAAACTTTAACTTTTAGTCGGTTAGTTTTACCACTTCCTCCAAATGTATGTCTGAGTTAAAAACACACAAAAAAAAGGACAGGTAGGGCAAGTTGTACCTCGGCCAAAGCCCCACAGCAGTTTAAAAAAAAAAAAAAAAAATTCCAGATTTGTTCCAAAATTTAATAGGTTCGTCCTTGCCCCATGCCCTACCTTCCAACCAACTTTCACAAAAATGAGTGTTTCTGTGTAAGGCTGCTGACAAACACTCCAGATTTATTTTTGTTCTTACATGTTTTAGGTGGATTTGTGTGCCTTTAGAGGAGAAAGTTAAACACAGACAGGAAACAAGGATAGGGAAAAGGGAATGAAATGAAACAAAGGCTACCCAGACCAGAACCCTGAACCACATGAACCACTGCCTGCATCAACCTCATGTTTTTCTTTGAATGTTTTTCAAAGGCGTTGGGAGAAACACAGGGAATTTCTTAAAAAAAAAAAAAACAGTAGCAGATAGGGAAGTAGGTTTTTCACAAATGAACTCTTAGAAAACACTGCTCACACTAAAAGGGAAGATACAATATGCATCTTGACATAAACTGTGCTACAATGAGCCAAGGTGCTATTATAAATATTCAATTAATTTTTAGTTACAATAGAGAAAAACATGCACTGAAATTATTCCTCTGACACCAATTCCCTGATCTGGCATTAATAACTAATTAATTAGTGTTAAGCCTTTGAACTAGGCATTGAAATTGACATTTTTCTGTACAGGATGGGCAGTTTGGACCCTTTGTTGAGGAAAATTTTAGTTTATTTTAATCATGCTGATGTAAATGGCTTAAAACTAAAACATGATGCAGCAAACTTTAGAAAACTCAGCAAACAGACTTTTCCTTCTCCCTAAATGTGTGTGGGTCACTGACTTCAGCAGATGCTGCAAGAATTTCATCAGTCTGAGCTTCAGTGATGGTCTGAATTGTGTTAGGGGTCTTTTTCACCATGATGAAAAATACAGTTCTTGGTGAATCATACTGTGCTTGGTGTAACTGCCTGCACATTTGGCAGCTGACATGGAATTATTTCCTGTGTAACGCCACTGAAAAGCTTAAAGGTTTTAGTGTCCACCCTGTTGAGTTGTGTTACCACAGGACATGAAATATTTGAGATGCACTAAAATGCAGACATGAGATGTTTTCTCTTCATTCGAGTGTGGACTTAAAGCACCACAGAACTGCAATACTGTGACATGTTATTCAGTTATTATTATTCAGTGTGTGTGTGTGTGTGTGTGTGTGTGTGTGTGTGTGTGTGTGTGTGTGCTGCGGTTTAAGAAGGTGCTGTAGGTCACTCTGGTGCTCTGGTTTCACATAGTAAAATGATGCCAGTGAGTGATTTAATGAGTTGTAACAATAACAGGTTTCTGATGTTCTGATGATCAGATCACTATATCTGTATTGTTACGAATTTTTATCTGATATGTATTAAAATTCAAAGGCCTCTCTCCATCTCCACTCTGTTTTTAAGCACTTTTCAACCTTAACATAATTTTATTGGTTATATGTCACTAGTGATAGACTATGAACACAGAAATGAGATTAAAAAAAAAACATTATTTCCCAGTTCTTATCATTTATAATCCATCCCTCCAATGCAAAACAAATATTTTGGAAGTATCATTGTACTTTATCTTTGATTTGTCTGTTTGAAGGCTACACAGTTTGTGTTAGAAATGACAAAACAGTTTTATTTTTACTGCTAACATATATTCCACATATTTACCATCAGTTTTGATTACTAACATTAATATTTACCCTAAAAACTCTGACCTAAAAAACCCTCCAACTGATTTTACTGATGAGTGTTTTACAAGTATGAAGAGCTCTGCCTGGTTTGTTAGTTGCTGCTGATACACGTGTAATGCTCAGTGCTTTTAGTATCATGTAAACTAAATGTAATGTAACCTCTGCCAAGAAAAAAAAAAACTTAAATAAAACAATAAAATCAAAGCATTTGTTGTGAAAAATGTTAAATGCCCATGCTCAGCACAGGTATTATTGTTGTGGATTCATGTCCCTCCTGACTCCTTATTGTGTCTCCTCCCCTGCAGACAGCTGTGTAAGGAGTTTACAGACCTGCTGGCCCAGGACAGGACTCCCCTTGGTAACTCAAGGCCCAGCCCCATCCTGGAGCCCGGCATCCAGAGCTGCCTCTCCCACTTCTCCTTCATCACGCACGGGTTTGGCTCGCCCGCCATCTGCGCTGCGCTCACCGCGCTCCAGAACTACCTCACTGAGGCTCTCAAAGGACTCGACAAGATGTTTCTCAACAACCCTCCCAACAACCGGCATGGAGACGGCAGCAACAAGGGCGGCGACAAAGATGAGAAGCAACGGAAATGAAGCAGGGCAAGGAGGGGAGCGGTGACGGAGAGCAGTACGGGAGGAAGTCGTACAGACAGACGGACAGACAGACAGATAGAGGTGGTACACCGTTACTTCTAGCTTTACACCACTGCAACTGACCTGCCAAACATGGGGCTAAGGTGGAGGAGGAGGAGGAAGAGGAAGGCTTGGTATGGAGAAAAGGCAGAGGAAGACACCCGTGGGCCAGTGTCAGAGAGCACAGAGGGATTTTTCATCTGTGTTACGTTCTTTTCATTCCCCTGAGGACATGGTGGTTACTGTGTTACATCCATTTTGCTCCCCCTGCCTGCATCCTGTGAGACTGAGATGCTGTGAGCAGCCGACAAACAACATTGTGTGTGTGTCTGTGCGTGTGTGTGTGCATGTGCGAGTGTGTGCGTGCTTGTGTTTGTTAACATCGGTGTGTCCTCACACAGAAAAAGCATTGTGGGTATGAAGATTGGTCTGTGAAACAGCTTTGTCTGGTTACTTAACACGAGGACGG
Source organism: Maxillicosta whitleyi (assembly GCA_029822895.1). Taxonomy (NCBI): domain Eukaryota; kingdom Metazoa; phylum Chordata; class Actinopteri; order Perciformes; family Neosebastidae; genus Maxillicosta; species Maxillicosta whitleyi. Next base: position 1,365,609 of record JAPSES010000098.1, on the reverse strand, counting down.
ACGTGTTAATTTATGTGTGTAAATATTTATTTATATTAATTTAAATGGATGGTTGTGTAAATAGGTGCGCCAGCTATTTTTGGAGTAGACCTATTTATCTGTGATTCGACCTTTGTGACCCGACGGGGGGACAGGATTCATCCAGTGTTTTTCTGTTCTTATAGAGCTGTTGTCATGGTGCTGATGATGGGTAGACATGCTTCTAATTGTCCAGTGATTTCATTTCTATCACATTGATAATAAACCATGTGTTTTATTATGCGAGGTGTGCACCCTGCGCCTTTTCTCCAAGGAAATTTAACAAGAGTCTGCATGTTTTTGAGTCCATTTACACTCAGTTCAATCCCTTCGAAGTGTAAAAGGTGATTTTAATTACCTGAAGTTACCGTCTTAATATTTAACTGTACGTATTTTTCAATTTTGGGGAAGTTTATGTGATTGTTTTCATTTGTGGATTTAGATTCATCCCAAACACTGACCCTGATCTGGGATTTGGTCACATTTTCAGACCAAGTTATATGTCAGAGTTTTTTCCCAACCTAAATTTAAATACTCCTTTTCAGTTTTCCTCCAACACAACTTAAATCCTAATCTAAAACAAATGAATTTATACTTTTTTTTTCCTGTTTACAAGTCTTTTGATTTTGATTTGATCGTTAATGTATTTTTACTCCAGGTGTAAAAGGTGAGAATTTTTTAAGCATAAAAAGCCCCATTAAAAAAAAAAAAAATTATATAATGGATGTCACAGACAAATAAGCAAATAAATACAGAAATTTTGAGTCAGAGCCAAACATTCAATAGTTGCAGTTTCCAAACTGGAGTCATCTTCAATTACACCAAACATTTAATATTAGGACATGTATTATTGTCCCTTAATAGTTTTAATGCTGTTCTGTTCCATATTTTATTTGCTCAGGTATCACTTCAAATCAAGTTAATGTTTCCTGGTTGACTTAAAGAGTATATATATAAAAAAACTGGATTAATATTACCAAGGCAGAGTTGCTATTATAACAACATATTTAACAGAATTATTTCAGCAAATATTTAAAAAAAAAAAAAGAATTAAAACTAATAATTTATGCAAAAGTATTGACAAATATTTACAGGTTAATCATTAACCTAAGGCCTGAACCTAAATGTTCATCAGAAAAAGCTTCTATCAAGGTAACAATTTACAATATTGTTTATAACAGATATGAATTTGGGTTCAAATGGCTCAAAAATATCACTGATAAATATCACATATATTTAGCATTTACACAGATAAAAAAAAAGATGAAGTGAAACATGTGTCATCTACTAAGTTTATTAATTTTTTTTTTATTGATAACAAGAATGCTATCATAAGAAGAATTACAAAACCTGTTCAGATGCTAAATTACCTTACATTTGAGCGTTTTTTAGAGTGTGGTCTCTTGCAAAGCCGCTGAATTGAAAACACACAACCACACACACACAACCACACATACACACACTCCATGATGGATACTATCTTATTCCAGGGAGATAATTGGCTGTATTTTCCAACCAGTGAGGCCCTCGTTTCAGAGGAGGCTTCTCTCTGTGTTTCACGTGCGCGGGGGGAATAGAATCGTGCCTGGCGGGCCTGCTTCTGCAGTGGGGATCTACCGCCGGTGTGCTAATGACGAGAGAGCACGAGACACACACAGGAAAGAAGAGACAGAGAGAGAAAGCTAATGAGAAGGAGAGGCCGAGAGAAAATGGAGAGCTGTGGAGAAAGAAAGAAATAAAGACAGAGAAAGAAAGAAAGAGAAAGAGAGAGAGAGAGGGAGAGTGTCTCGCCCGTGGGCTTAGTGTGACCCGTGGAGTGGAACGCCACATGACGCAGGTGCAGAGTTCAGCACCCGCATGTCCGTGAGCAATCCCCCCCCCCCCCCACACACACACACACAGACCCTATCAGCCCCCTCCAACACCAACCTCCCCACAAAAGACAGGAAGATGC
>JAPSES010000098.1:1339444-1363537 GCA_029822895.1 Maxillicosta whitleyi | reverse complement strand
CACACGCACACACTCAGGCGCACACACTCAGGTGCACACACACAGACACACACACACACTCAGGCGCACAGACACACAGACACACACACACTCAGGTGCACACACACAGACACACACACACACACTCAGGCGCACAGACACACACACACACAGACACACACAGACACACACACACACACTCAGGCGCACACACACAGACACACACACACTCAGGTGCACACACACACACACAGACACACACACACACACACACAGACACACACGGACACACACACACACACTCAGGCGCACACACACAGTGGGGTTGGGAATGTCTGTGGTGGATGGGTGCAGATCAATGCAGACCACTGACTGGTTGGTCTCTGCAGCAGAAAAGCGGATTGCTCTGAGACCCAAACTATTGTACAGCACCACACTGACTTCAAACACACGCACACACACACACACACACACACAGACCCTATCAGCCCCCTCCAACACCAACCTCCCCACAAAAGACAGGAAGATGCTGAGCTTCAGTGGCTGCAGCACAGACGACAGGTTGGCTGGAAGAATAAACAAACAAGCAACAAACAAAAACACCAACACAAGCAAAAGTGTGACGTTGAACAAATTAAGGCAGGCACGAGAACATGTGACACTGGTGTTTAGTCCACGGGGCTGTGTGGCCCGGAACCTGGAAGACGCCTTCATCTGCTGGATAATGATCTGCATATTCACCACTATATATAACACCCAGACCTGTAGATTAGTATCAGAACCCTGGAAACCTCTGGAATGTGATAAACAATGAGGATGATCAAAACCAGAAGTAACTGATGAATTGATGTTGTAGACTATTAAATTAAAACAGTGTTTTAATTAATTTCTTAAGAAAATAAGGTAAAAATGCTCTAGTTGTGTAAATATCCTGTAGTTTCTTTGCTCCACTGTGTCAGTAACGCCACTATCTTTGTGCTGTGGATGGAAAAAGGGTATTTGAGGACATCATGTAGGGTCTTAAGGTTTTGTTTTTTTTGGTTTGTTTTTACCATCGTTGTACATTTTACAGACCAATAGATCATTTAATTGACAAAAACATCAGCGGAATAAGCAACAATGACAATAATTGTCAGTTGCATTTCTATCCTGAAAGAGCATAAAGTATCTTAAAGTCATGACAAAATTAAAAATCTAAATTATACGCAATTGGTTGAAGTGAACTTATTTCAGATCTGGAAGCACAGTTTGTCACTTTGATCAGTTGTTATTTTCTACAAACAAATGTAATGCTCTAAATTACAATAGTTTTATGTAGAATTTTGGAGAAATACAGAAAATGCTAATATTATTCACACAAATACCCATAAATAGTCAAATCTGTGACATTTTTTTTTTCACATCTGTATAGTTGCATTTCAGGAGATGACACTTATTGAAAGTCATTTGTCTGATGTATTTCCTGGGTTTTATTAAGAGTGAGGGTCTAAAGACGGAGGACAGTGTAATACACCTAGAAGAAATGTGTGCCTTGTGATAATACTTTGTGAATAACTCTCTAAACTTTAAACATGCCAGGTATGCATGTGTTACATAACATACAGTATTCCGACAGTGGGATTAAAACAAATATATTTACTCAGGAAAGTTACATAACCTAAAAGTAGGTTTCAGTGTCACTGAGATGCACTAGATCAGTGGTTTTGTCTGTTTTATCCCCAGAGCTAATCAGATAAGCTCTAGTACCTCTTCACTGACCTGCTTAGTACAAGTCACACTGCAAACTGCATGTTTTACGCACTAAAAGTCACGTAATAATGTGCACGGATAGGTTTTATACAAGAACTAACAGTACAGTAAGCTCTTATGCAAATCTGCTTATGAGCTGAGATTTTATTACACATTAGCTAACACTTTTGTTAGCTACTTTTAGAATTGTGTATATTGTATTTTGACTTCCCTGTTTGCTGTCTAAATTTTTTTTTTTCTTTCAACTTCAAACCGTGGTGTTAACCTGGTCTCAGCTGACTCATGTCTACCATCAGCTCACCATCAGTTTATAATCCTACTCAGTTGTTTTGGCTTCTTAACATATGCATGTGAAATCATCATATTTTAATTGTATCTCACCTCAACCTAACCTGCTGAAGTACATGTAACCCTGGGAATCACTGCACTAAATTATATCTGTAATTCTGGTAAACCAACCCAAAAATGTAGGATTTAAACAGGACGCTACAATTATGGGTACTTCCTGATAATGAAAAACTAAATTGTGACCAAAACCAAACCTATGTAACATAAGTAACACTCGGTGGTCAGTGCAGGAATTCTTCTCACTGCCAAAGAAGTTCGCAGAGTGCGGACTGGGCCTCGGGGCCTCTCAAAATGTTTTCAAATGTTCCAGAAAGTAGCCAGTGGTTGGTGCTTCAATATAATGGAACTATCATCATAGTGAGTAAAGATTTATGAAGAGTTAATATGTTTATTAAGGCGATGAAATACTGAGTAAGAAAAACCCTAACCCTAAGAAAGAAAAAAATACTTTGTATTTAAACATATGTTAATTAATAATTGTGTTAATTTGTTCTTTTAATTTGCTGCAGGGATGTAATGGACATCGAAATTATAGTAATTTTACTTTAAGGTGAATGATGATGGACAATCAAATCTTGCCAACGCTGAGGCTCCACTAACTTTCACATTATATTTCACACTTGCCTGAGGTTTTTAATCCTTACCGCTCATGACTTGTGTATTTGCATTCACATTTTCATAGTCTCAAGTGTTTGCAATATTTTAGTATCCTCAAAAAGGCACATACAGATATGACTATTTCATAGCAAGGTTGGAAATTAACTTTTTATCCATCTGTCATTCTGACTTTTTGCGTTGATTCCAAAATCTGCAGGTGCTACAGTATATTGTTTTGCTGTGAAAAATGTGAAAAATAACACAAGAGCTACAATATTAAAGCTAAATTATTTAGGCCTACAGACCGAACATTTTTATTTCATAAAGTGAAAATCTCAACTAAATAAAAATCTTGACATTCTCTCACTTTCCCATGCAAACATGAACCAGGAGACGATGGAAGTTACATTTGATGGGATGGACAGACTGAAAAAAAAACAAAAATGTTGTCTAACAATATCTGCATTGTCTCTCCTTAAACTAACCAGGCCTGGGACTCTCCACTGTGGGCTTTTCGACCTTCACCTCTTTGGCTCGTGTCTCTTCCTGGGAGGTTTTCTCTGCAGACATCTTAAATAGTGTACTGTAATACCACTTTTTTTTGTTTGTTTGTGTGCTACAGCACTAGTCTGGGTTTCTTTCTATTCTTTGTCCTTCTTTGTAGAGGCTGGAAAACAACATTATCATGCTTTACAATCACAGACAGGAGCGGTGTGTGGAGCAGGAGTCCTGACTTGACTTGAGGTGATGCATTTCAAGTATTCGATCAGGGGTCTTTATGTATTCTGTCTTTAAATTGCCACAGTTACCACCTGTTCATCCTTGTTTTAGTGCAGATCAAAGTTTAAACCAAAGAGAAAACAGAAGTCTGGGGGTGGGGACATACTTCAACCACATTTTTAAAACCTATTTGAGCTAAGGAGGGACGTCACACCTCTGCAAACTCAGACTAGTGTAAACTTGTAACTAATATGACATAAGATCTTCTTCTGTAGAGGTTAGTTGTATAGTCAGTTATTCTGTATCCCTCTATGATCACCTGTAACACTTTTGGCGTATCTGTAGTTTCTTTGTCTAACTTCTGAGGATTGATGTGGGCAACACATCTTATTGTGTGTTGGAACATGTTTTGAAACACATGCACGGTTTTCAGGAGGTGGACGGATTATGAATCATCTGCGTCTGATGAATTGGTGATAATGTGCAGCAAAATTAGTTTTTATGAAAAATGTCAGAGGTTGTTATTTCATTGAGGGGACCAGTGGAAGATAACCTAACTATGAGGAGCTTTACTTGATATAATGTATGAGAGCATCACTGACCTTTTTCATATACACTTCTTGTATTTCTATATTTTGTATTTTACATGTCTGTCATTTTGCAAGAAAGTGAGGGAGCATGCACCCAACAGCAAAGCCCCTCAGCATTCTGTCACGCAATGGGCTGTAAAAATGCTTATCCAACACACACACACACACACACACACACACACACACACACACACACACAAACACAGGTTATCCAGCATGCAGACAGCCGAGTGTTGGTTGGGAGTAATTCCTGCTCGGGGCACTGTGCTCCAGGCAAGGCAGGCGCGTGCTGGATATTTCATTATTCATTAATTTACTGTTTAACAAATCCTGTCATTACTGAGCCAGAGCCAAGTTCACACAGACATACATGCACAAAACACACACAAAACACACACTCGCAGCAGTGGGTGTCAGGCGTGGCAAATCGGCCTGTTTGATCCCGGCCTTCTCAACAAACGGGGAGAGAGCCATGAATAATAAGAAACGCGAAGCCTCGCCGGAACGAGGGAGCGTGACACTGTCTCACAAAAAGCCCTTTAGCATGGAGCAAAGCTCCGCCGGGGCCTCACCGAGGGCCCAGGGTTCATTATATGAAAAGACAAAACAAACAGTTGGCACAACTGTGATCGATATGAAAGGCAAAGCTCCCTCACACACAAAAGACAAACGTGAATCAGTCATGTTTGACAAAAGACACTCTACTCTTTCCATGACAGGGCTACAGTTTACTATTTTCACTGGTTTGTTAATAGGATAAAGATTAGGGCTATGAATGTGTGTTTGGCTCAGATTCCTCCATAAACAAAGAGGCATCTTCTTGAGGTTGCCATGAAACAGCTGAATATTTACAGAATGGTGAACTCAAACACTAGAATAATGACTTTTACTTTCCCTTTTCAGTCTAGTTCACTTAATTAATTAACAGAGGAAGCCTTGAGGCTACCAATATTCATTATTTCACAGGAAGAAAAACATGTATCATAAATATTATAATGATATATTTGTGCTGTACAAAAATACATTTTATTCTAAATCTCCTGGTAACCAGCAGAGTGTGTATGGTGTGTGGCCAGGGAAATGAGAGAAAGGTGACCAGAGACTTGACAGCAGTGAAGTGATAGGGTTAAAGCCTTCAAGTCCAGGTAGTGAATGTCACAGCAGAGGGATAAGACTGCCGTTCCAAGGAGAAACGACTTTATTTCTTGATCTGCTGCCCTCAAGTACACTGCGATCTGTGGGTGGCCACAGACTTGATGTCATTAACATGTGACATATGTAGAGCTGACTGGGAGTGGCTGGAGGCCAGTGTTTGTCTCCGCCGCTGTTCTTGTGTCTGCGGGGCCAGGCAGGCTGAGTCTGGGCTTTGTCAGCAGTCAAGCAGCCAGCCAGGCCACTGTCTGCTGCTGTTGATAGTGAACAAGTTTATCAGTATGCATGACGGACAGTGTGCATGAATGTGTGTTTGCTGGTAGCTCAGGGCAGAGGGGGGGTGTCTGGCTGGTTGTTCTGTCAGGGAGGTCCTTGCTGGATGTGTGGGTAGGCAGGGACACGGGCAGTCCGGGTCCCTTAAGGTTGGACCGAAGACGCTGAGTTGAAGTGACACAGCTGCTGCTGCTGCGGCAAGTGTGTCCCTCCAGACGGGTCAAGGTTACACAGAGGAGGATACGTTCCTGCCACACAGCATCTCATACTCAATTTTACCCACAAACATCCACTAATAAACATAGCAACATTAAGTAACAGAGTCGGGGAGTAACTAGTTACGTGTAACATAAATGTAACTGTTATGTACATGGGTTACAATTACTAAGAAAAATACACCATTCCATAACAGTAATTTAAAATGCTCATATTTTGAATATAAAGCTTGTATAATACATCCCTCATGCAACATACAGTTTGAACATCTACACAGGCTTCAGTCACATATGTGCTCAGACTTTAAGCAATGATTTTGGTTCATTCTTTTGCTTGAATTTACACTTTATCTTTTCTGAAAAATGAATTATTGCAATTTTCTGCAAACAACTGACCACACCAAGGGGGGTGATTATGTTGCTGAACTTTTTCACTACTGGAAATCGATTCTATACCAGCCATTCTGATAATAGAGTCATTGTTTTGAGTAATTTTTGCTATATTTTTTTCTAAATCTAAATATTGTCTGGTTTCATTACTCTTCAAAGACAGTAAACTTTAGTGTAGACACTAGTCCACATTTTTCACCACTTTATTAACCAAACCACTCTTCAATACAGGGCAAAGTAAAAGATGGTAAAAGAAAAATGAAAATGATCACTAGTTAGGATCTAATAGAATTCTGATATTACATTTCAGTATGACCAGCAATGCAACTGCAGATAACATGGAAACATTAATTGAGAAATTCCCAACAGGTACGTTAATATAAACAAGCAGTGACTCAAAATACTACCTCCTGCTTGAGTGTTAAAGAATCAATTTATCTCTATCTTTCACACAATGTCCATCCAGTTTAGATGCTTAGATGCACACAGACAGGGTTACAGGTCATAATTTGGCATTTTATGTTATTATACAAGCTCATGTAAGTGCATCAAAGTTGAGTGATGTCTCCTTTCCATGTTCTATCAACGATACACCAAATGCCTTTGTATATCAGATGATTATGCATAGACTATTTGGTCATGCCTAAACTGGGAACACGCTTAAAGACTGTCAGGCCAATTATGATTGTGATTTAGACATGACAGCTGATCTGGTCCACTTAAACTCTGGGTGACTCCAGCTGGAGTCTGGTCCAGTCAGCCTCAGTCACGGATAACAAATATTGTACTTTTATGTCTTTAGTGCCAGTCATTTTTGTGACTTTTTTGCTGATCAGTGATGAAAGTGCAGCATTAGGAACAGTAAAACAAAGAAAAAGAAGACACGAGCCATTTACACATCACACACACACACACACACACACACACACAACATTACATTGTAGAAACAACAAACTAACTCATATACAGCAGCTTTCATTATTAATGTTAATGGAGTTATTTTAAAAAATCTGTGTTATTTCAGTTCACTTGCCTACCAATCGCCTCTGTAAACCACATCTCTCAACCAACCTCTGTACTTTTTCCTATTCCATTTGATTTTCTTTTTTGTTAGAAACTGCAAATGAGGTGACAGTCGAGTTTGTGTTGGTCTAGGACTTATTTTTGTCATTCACTGGCTGAATATTAAGTATATGATTAGAACAGACAGTAGCTGTGATCAAAACCACCTTATAATAAGGTGGTTTCGGTGCAATAGCTACACTTGGTACTTCCAGATCATGTCAAATGGTCTGAGATAATCATCACAAAATAAAAGGTGTAAAAAGGTTACAGATAGGGGTGTTATCAGCATCAGTCATCAGCATCCAAAAGTAGCATGTTGCTAATTGCATCTTTTGTACTGTAAACTACAGAAAAAATATATATATTTATTTACTCGTTATATAATATGTTGTTGTGTTGAGTTTGTTGTAGCTGGCCTTGAAACTCATCCCCTCCTACACTGTACTAGGAATGTATGATCACCTGCTGGGGTGATTAACTAAAAAAAAAAAAAAAATCTTTGTGATGTTGGATTCAGTGCCAGACAATACATAGAAACACTGGCAAAAGAAACTAGCAGAAATCTAATCTGCAATGTCAGTCCTTATAAAAACATAAAAAAACAAAAAAAACAGTCACGTTAAGGCAAAAGATGTAGCCACAAAACAGTGCAAATGCTGAATGTACAGTCACAGGAAAAAATTATCAAGCCATCAAAAGTCATCAAAACCAATGGTTATGTAATTAAGTACTAACTCCTGTGTGTATCATGTGACTAAAATAGACAGAAAACAAAACATGGAATGTCTAAAAGCACTGTTTTGTCAGTATGACATAGATACTGATGTAAGAACTGATGTGATTTTAGTTTTTATCAAGAAAACATAGAAAATTGATAGATATCAGCTCTGAAAAGCACCTTTACTTGTACCAGGCATTAAAATGAACAAGAATTTGAAGAACACAAGAATGATCTAATGTTTTATCCTTCGACTGTAGATACTTTACCATGAAGGAAAGGGGAATAACTTACAGGTTATTGGTAGGATGTTGTGAGGGTTAGAGGATTAAATTTATACCACCTCTATTGAACTCTATTATTAACTCTCCATTTACTCATGACTGCCCTGCCCTCACCTTACCCTACCCTACCCCACCCCAACACACACACACATTCCCCTGAGAGCCAGCTGTTATTAGCTGTGTTTATTGTTGGAGGCATGCTTGGGTCATATCACTTAGATCCGTATAAACAGGCAGACAGGACCTGATGACACAGTAGGAGGTGAAATGTAAGACAAAAGCATTGATTTCTGACGTGAAGGGATTAAGCAGAGAGAAATAAACACGGTTCCATTTCAGAACTGCAGAAAACTTCTAAAGTTACAGAGGATGAGCGCAAGACAGTGTCAGAAGACTAAACATGTTAACAGAAGTGATCAAAGTATTCATTATGAAACCTGTGGAGTGGTAAACAGATTGCAAAGCTACACTTGCACTATCCTCTAATAATAGGACCTGCATTCCTGTGCTTCTTGGACCAAATTTAACCCATCTTTGGGCGATTCAGCTGGTTGTTAGCTCATGTGTTGGAGAGTTTCTGGGTGTGGATTTAAACAGGCAATCACCTCCTGCCTATAGTGCAAGGTTGCACGTTTTACATCTCGATCTTCACTGCAAAATCAATCCCTAAGTGTCCTCTTGTGTAAATAACATCCTGTGCAGATAAACCAATCAAATTCTATTTTATGTGTAAGTATTCCATTATGCCCTACGGTGTGTTTACCGGACAGGAAGATAGTTGGAATTAATCATGATACAACAGCTGATTGGACTAATTTGTCTCTCACTGAAGAGGATAACACTCATCAGCTGGAAAACTGAAATCCAACTGTTTTATTGTCAAAAAACTGGTCCAACAAAGCTATAAACCTGACCTCAAGGCAGCAACCTTAGAAATGGTAGCTGGCTCATCACATCAGCCTTTTCATTAGGTTATGCTTCAATAAACTGCATCTCCTTTTTATATTCTAGACAAACATTCAGTTTTACATTCTGTTGGGAATTGTGGATACAGTTTTGCTTGATAGATATGATATGTATCATTAGCACATTACAAATCCAGCAGGTCACTAGCAACCCATTTGAGGGTTAAAGTTGGAGTTCCCAGAAAAGAGTGAATGTTAAAAGGATAAAACATCTAAGAAAACAAGGTCTGTGTTAGATACTTTTTTTTCAAATGATGCTCAAATTTAGAGACATCTATAATAGTCTCCAATGGAATAGTTCATGTCATTTGGTCATGTGTCAATGATATATCACTGTCATTAACATTAATTTTTAATCCAAGTCTTGGGTATTATAACAAAATTAAACTACATAACATGAATACATGGTATAAAATAGTTTAAGGGGTCTTAGGTTCATTTATTTGTGTATTTCACCCTAATAGTTAAAAAAAAAAAAAAAAAAAAAGGTTGAATTTGAATCCTCCAGGTGTTGCAAAGTTATCTTTAAATTAATTTTACCAAACATTGAGTGGATTTCTAAAACCCATTTCAATTCCTTCTTAATTTGTAGCATCTATAACTAGACTTATGATCAACATAGTACAAAAATTTAGTACAAAAAGTTACAATTCCACTATTTCCTTAAAGGACTCATATTTATCCAAACCCACGTTTATTAGTCTTTGGCTCATTTATTTGTGTATTTGGACCCTAATAGTTCATAAAGTTAGAATTTTAACCCTCCAGGTGCTATAAAACTATCTTCATAGTCATTCCAGCAAATATTTAGTGGATTTCTACAACTAGTTTTAATTCCTGCTTAATTTGTAACATTTTTATAGCTAGTTACATCACAACATTTGCACATATAAGGTCAAGACATCTGACAAACATTATTCAGAGTACGCCATAATTGTTCATCGGCAGCAGCAGTTGTAGTCCATATTGAAAATATGTCCAAACTTTGGGAAGATGACCTAAAATGTTCAGTTGTTGGTTGTATTAAGGAACACAGGTGGCTGAACAGGACAGAGCAGTACAGCCAACAACCTGGAGGGGGTGGGGTGTGCAGTGGCTCATGTGCATTTAAAGGGCCAGCGCTCAAAACCACGTTTCTGGTGTCATTACTCAGAAATAGAGTTTAAGATGGACCTGAGTCGAATTAATGAAGAATTTAGACCCAAGCAGAACATTTAGTTTATGTAGAGCAGAGAAATGTTTGGGTTTTTTTTTTAAATGAAGAAAAACACTAAATATCACTCTTAAGTCAGCAAAACTTTAATGTTTGACCACATCTGCAAACAGTGCCAGAGTCACTGACTGTGAAAACAACTCCCCCCATGATCCTTCACTGCATCATCTACTAGAGTGTCTGTTATTATTTTAAGTGAGAGACTTTCAGACACAGAATACAATGCCTTTAAATATAGTCAACTAGTAACTATTGTTTCTTATATTCAGGTGAAAGGAACAGAGAGAAATAAAGCTGCTGCTTAAAGACCAAAGACAAAAATATTCAATAAAATTGGAATTTGGAAAAAGGATAATATGTGTTTTTGTAAAGACATGGAATTGATATTTGAGACTTGTGGCCAAATGCTCAATACCCTCACATTCTTTTATTGTTTTCTTCTTGGTCATTTTTTTATGTGTGGAAAAACTAAAAGCTGTGCACAGTGACCATAGCTTAGTAGTGAAATTGTTTCTGCAGCATCATACCATTGTCAATAAGTGCTGTTTATTTTTCATGTTGATGTGCATCTACAGGATGTAAATGAATCACACATGCACAGTATGAACAGACATTCCTAAACCCTCAGAAAAGAGATAAGATAAGTGAATCTTATGGTGTTATAGTGGAGCACAATGAGGCTGAGAACACAGACTGTACTGTCTGTTGTTTGCTACAGATATAATAGAAATCCAGCTTTGGCTCACAGACTGAGAGACAGCAAAAGAGAGAGAGAGATGGCCTCAGGGCGATAGAGGTCTCTGTTCAGTGTCTGAACAAAATGCCTAGTCTGATCGAGCGAGCAAGGCCATGAACCAACCATCCACCCCTATAGCATCCAGCCCGCCCTCATAACACGTCTAATGCTGTGTGTGGGAGAGAGGAATGTGTGCCTCTATCTCCATGTGTGTGTGTGTGTGTGTGTGTGTGTGTGTGTGTGTGTGTGTGTGTGCGTTAAGGCTAGACAGACACAGTATGAACACAAGCTCCCTGCTACCTGTGATGACATGTTACAGAAATCATTTATCCTATTGAAAAAAACAAACAGTATTAATTGAGATTGATTAAAACATTTTGCAAGAATCCCAACATTTTACAAATAAATTGTCTTTGTGTTATATTTGCTGATTGAATAAATAGAATAACTTAATGCTAGAGTGAAAATGGGGTATTATTATCAGGATATCTTTCAGCATTGGTGTGAGAGGAAATAGGAATTCTGCGACCCATCCTATGACAGGAGGGGTTTTCAGACAGACAGGAGGTTATATATGTCACTAAATGTTGCAAATCACTGTTCAGTTTCAGTCGGACATTATTCTACTGCTCCAGTCCATGGCTCAACACATACGTAAGCTTGGAAAATCTGCTTCAGACTTCCACCAGGGGTATGAAATGACATCAAGTCACCTATATTTTCACATTGCCAATCCTGGCATTTTGGACCCTCAACTTTGGCTCCTACATCTTAAAAATGTATATGTAAGATTTCCATATTAATATATTGAAAAATGCTAATTCATAGACGGATTTCATCCTTGGTAGCTATGTTATTATGACTAAGATGCGGTAGATGCAGTGATATTAGATACATCATTAAACTAACAATATTCAAATTTGGTGAAATCACTCTAAGAAGCCTGATAAATTCGATTTCCTGTCGGTGGCAGTGCTGTGGCACTATTATTAGTCCCAATACATCATTTTCATATCATTGCATGCCATTTTGTGGCAGCGGAATCCAATGTACAGCTATAGCAACATAGTGTTAAATGCTTGCTTAACTTACTAATCTGATATTAAGTTGTCAATTGACATTGCAATTAACATTGTAGCTAATTTAACTTATGGTTATTTCATTAGATTAAAATGATACAATGTTAATATATGTCAAATGTGAATAGTGATGAAAATGACAAAATGACAATGACATAAAAATGTGATCAAACTGTCTATTTTTATGGTTTAGACTGAGACCCCTAGTGGCAGAAATGATATCTTGTTCATTTATATAGATCACCTTTGCTACATGAATAAAGTCGTAAAAAAAAAAAAAAAATCAGCTAAAAGAACTTAAATCTGACAGCGATCAATGTTAAAATTAAAATTCACAACAAACAAGTACTTCCTTCAGTCTTAAGCTACAATGTTGGCTATAGTTCCCATATCAGATGCACTGATTTGTGAATGTGTGTGAGATGTAGACAAGGGGACAAAGGGACAGTGGTGTGGCCGATGGGCTGCTTGGGTTAGTTTGGACGGCAGCAGCAGGGCTTTTCTTGACGCTGAACCAAGAGGACAGGAGGACACCCAGCCATGACGCTCATCACATCTGAAGCCCCCATCTGTACTGGTGTCTCCCCACCAGTCAACTAGCCAACACACATACACAAACACACACACACAGCTTTAATCTCTTCTGACAGTGCTCACATTCAGTTAGGCCCCACAGTGCTTGTGCATGTCACTGACCATAAACAAAACATACACTCCTCTACAGGAGACACACCACAGGACACGAAGCGTAGATACCCGAAAAATACCACAAGACAGGGGTGTGTGGAGTGTGTGTGATGCTGAAATGTGTGTGATGTCGATGATGAAGCTTCCAGGGAAGGCGAACAGATGCCTGCAGGTCATGTCATATCTCTGACATTACAGCAAAGTCAACGGTAGCTGAGCCAATGGAAACAAAGAGACACCAGTTAGCGAACAGCCAGGCTCAAGCCGAATTCGTTACGTTACATGTTGACATTTCTTTTCAATACTTGGTGATAGTTTGTATTACAACACAAATAATTCCAAGGAGATGTATTCAAGATTAACTTAATCTCAAGGGGTCTAAGTTGTTATTTTTTCCAGGTAACCTTGAGGTGAGGAAGAGGCCAATACAAATATGCACAAAGCACCTCTCTTGTTCTGATGTCACAACTTCCAGCTCATCAGCTCAGATACCTCAATAGTCACAATATTATTCTTGGTTACGTTTATTTATTTATTTTTTTTAACAACCTTGGTTAATCACATTTATCAGTTGAAAATACAGAATAAACGGAATTCCAGATACTCACAAAGGCTGTTATTTGACAGTAATATAGCTAAAGATTCAACCTATTGCAGATTTTAAGTAATCATTAAATAAATAGAAACACAAATACTACAAAATGAGATTCATGGGACTAGTCAGATAACGCAATTAAGCGAAAAAAAAAGGGGGGACTGGGATATCTTCATCATCTCTTAAATGATTTGTCCACCCAGTCAAACACACCATAATTCTTTGGTCCATCTTCAGCTTTGATTATAAAGTGCACTTGTCGTGACAAAATCCACATGTGGTCATTCAGTATATTCAAGTTGAGCTGATGTCATCATATGGACACAATAATAAAAACAATAATGATAATAATAATAATAATAATAGATTAAAATTCTATAATGATTTTCAAGGCATCCAAAGCACTTTAAATTACTGATTCACTCCCACATTCACACTCTGGTGGTGGTAAACTACATATGTAGCCACAGCTGCCATGGGGCAGGCTGACGGAAGCATGGCTGCCCATTATTGCCAAACAGCCCCTCCGACCACCACTGACTAAGGATAGAACAAACTGACTAGGACAGAGCGGGATTTGAACCACCACCCTTTGGTTATTGGATGACCTGCTTTACCTGGCTGCCTGGCAATGGACTCAGGACATTGCTGAACCTTGACCTGACCAACTGAACCAACCCAATCTGAACTACTTTTTAGTTAAATCCAGATGATGACATTACTTTTGACTGGGCTGTGTATGAAGATGCAAACAAGTTGATAATTTGCTACTGAAGAAAACATGAGTCACAACCTTGTAATCTGACAGTAAGTCCCATGGCAGTTTATCCAGATTCTTATATTTAACTTCTTAAGGACTGACATTTTTTACTGCAATGCAATAACTATTTTGTCCTATGGTTGTAACAAGTTTCCAATACGGCACAAAGCTGTGTCCTCTGCAGCTCTAATAGGTCTGGTAGTAATAGCACATTTCATTGTCATTCAAACACTTTTTGTGTTTATAAAGAGCAGACACTGGTATAATGTACAACACCTAAGCTAAAGTGCACACATTTTGATGCCGGCTAATGTTATCACATTAGCTCCTGAAGTTTTGTTTCAACTGCTTATGACAAATCCAATCATTCTTGATGCCCCTGATATTGTCAATTCCTTTACACTTCATGTTTATATCCCTAACTTTGTTTTTGTCCAGTTAAATGAACATTAATTAGCTATTGTGGACAAGTAAATGAATGTAGCCCCTTCTGAACCATAACTGGTGCCTCACTGAAAAAAGAAGTTACTGTAAAATAATTTACAGATTCCATTATTGTTGAATATTTGGCTCTAGAAATGATTTTCATTGAACACATATTGGCTGAGAACATCAAAACCAGGGCATCATGGGGTATATACTCTGAAACAGGTGAAGAGTAGGTGCAGAAGTCTGATGTCCAGACCAGGTGAGTTACAATATGCCAAGAGGTAATTATGGAATTTCTCCCACCAGTTCAGTATCTGACCAAATATAACATATGGCCACAATCTGACCTTCTATTCCTGAATTATGGTGTTGAATAATGGCCACAAAAGTGTTTTTACACAACATTATAATATCACAATGAAGATGACCTTTGCTTTTTTTATCTAAAATGTCATCAAGCCATTATTTTATGCTATTACACATTTATGTGAAATTTTTACATAATTAGCATATGAATTGAGTTATAGCCAAAAACCTGTTTTGTGAGGTCACAGTGAATTTAACCTTTAACCTTCAACCACCTAAATCTAGTCAGTTCACTGTTGAGTTCAGGTGAATATTTTTCTTCAGAACAATATAATGCATTAACAAGAATGGGACGGACAATGTAAAATATATTCTTCTGCTTAGAGACACGCACAAAGTAGAGGAGCTGTTGTGATATTTTGGTAATGTTTATGTTGTGTAGAGTCATATATGTCACTTCTGTTTCTAACTTCAATAGATTTTTGTCAACAGTTTACAGTTTAGTCATAATTATAACAGAAAGTCTCAGAACAGATTTCATATTTAGTGATTATACAGCCATGTTCAGGCTCAACTGGTGGAGGTGCATCTCTTCAGGTGTGTGACAAGTCACACACTTTCTTCTCTCCCTCCATTGCTTCAAGCGCTTCATCACATTTCTAGTGTATTTATTATTGTTTGTGTGCTGCATAATGTAGCACAAGACACAATGTCTAATTTAGACAATGTTTGTGTCTAGCCTTGTTTAAAAGTTAAGAAAAATTACATTTTAAAACAGAAAAAGGAAATCATTTCCATCCTGTGTAGAAAAAATATTGACACACACACACACACTCCCCTGGGGTTGTTTCTCATATTTTTAGCTGCTGTCAAAAATTATTACTTTGTATTTTTGTGTTGTGTTTTTGGTAGATGAGCTTCCAGTGAGGGTCCCTGGAGTAAAAGTTTGAATCCCACTGCGCCAGCTCTGTGGCTGCTGGCTGCTTAGCGAATGGAAACACAGTGAGATGTTCCCGCCAGAGAAAGAGCTCTGTTTACAGACTGTTTTATACTGACTCTAGTTTAGCTAAGCGATATATAGCGGAGGGTGGTAAGAAAGATCGGAAAAAAGAAAGACGGGGTATGAAACAAACAAAAGATACAAGTGGGATGTGAACTAAAAGTGTAATGTAGATATTTCCTTAAATCTTATATTCAGTCCAACAAATCCTCATGGCAAAAAAACAAATACATTTTCCAGAGAATAATAAAAAATAAGTTAAAATTGAATTTCTCATGCATCTCTGTAGGTTAAATAATTAAGACTGACCATCTGTAGTGATGGGTCACTAAACCCCAGTCTATGTAATGTTCAGTGTACCCATAAATTATATTATATATAAACATACAACTATACTGTATTCACCCCACATTATCAGCCTAAAAAACTGTAGAATAACTACAGAGAATCCTGGGTTTATACAGCTGCTATCCATTGTGCTCCTATGCATCTAAAGGAGGTAATGTTATTAAATTAGATTGCATGACAACCTGACTCTATGGTGCATGTGCAAAAAATTGAGATTAAATTAAAATTTAAGTATGTTTAAAGTATCCTAAATCAAGCAAACTTACAATTTTTTCTCAGTTGCATATCAAACCCACAGAGGAGGTGAGTATATAGACAGATTTATAGATGTTTTTTGTTCCATAAGTTCCACATCACCTTTCTTCCTTCTCTTTTACCCACTCAAGCCAAGTGCAATATTCATCTCTTCTGATAAAAAAATTTTTACACGAAAAGAAAACAAAACAAAACATGGAGATAACTTAGATATTTTTGACTGACTGCAGTATTGGTTAATGTATCTCAGAGAAGCGTGAGAAAAATCATTTTGTGGTAATGGACAGAGTAGAAACTTTCCTAGTGGCTATACCACTATAGCTGGTTTTAGGTTACTCTTCTGAGTCAGTGCACACACACACCTAACAGATTGGGCATGACTGACAGCTCTGACCTGAATGTGCACATGGCTCCTTTTCCCTCAAGCTACAAGCAAGCATGCACACACACAAACACACTCAAATCTTGCGTGAATGTGTTCCTGTGCCCAATAAAAAACACATTCATTGTTCCATCTGTGTATGCACATGTGTATATACATTTTAAATGCATATGTATAAGACTATGTGCATAA
Organism: Maxillicosta whitleyi; assembly: GCA_029822895.1. Classification (NCBI taxonomy): domain Eukaryota; kingdom Metazoa; phylum Chordata; class Actinopteri; order Perciformes; family Neosebastidae; genus Maxillicosta; species Maxillicosta whitleyi. The sequence continues at coordinate 1,346,510 of JAPSES010000098.1, read as the reverse complement.
GTTTGCATGCATGTACGCATATACACTATACATATATATATATACATATATGCACCTCTGAATCTATGAAAGTATGCATGAATGCATTTATGTAACTATGCACAGATACATATGTATATTTATTGCAAATTGTCTTTTTGTTTGTAGCTTCTGTGCCTTCAGCCATCACAAAGATGACAAGTATGAACAGAATATCTTCAGCTTGGTGGTAATTATCCATGTTCTTTTTATTTTCATGCAACCATAATACATGTATTATCCCCTATACAGGTTTTTAGAAAAAGTTTACCAGAAATAAGTGCACTGGTTGTACAGAACCTATTTTTCATTTTAATGGAAAGCTAAACATGATAGTATACACTATGACAGTACAGTAAGTAATGCATGTCTTAACTTTCTATAATATTCATCCATACAGTATGAGTTAAATGTGCTCACTGTGTTTCACTTGTTGGCCTGTGTGCTGACTCAGTTGCCTTTTCCCATCAGACAAAGTTTCTGAAACAACCTTTAAGCAAACTCTTTAGACTCGATCACATATTACTGCATTGCTTTATAACCGTCTTGACATTTCAAAAAAAGTTAATCACCCACAGTTTTAATGGTCAGAGTAGGAGCCCCTTCTGTTTATGTTGTATTTGTTCTAACTTGAACCTGGCCCAAGGCATAAAGTATGTATGTCTGTTTATGAAAATGAATAACGGATAGAAATCTACATATTAGTCTGTCCTGGTGCCTCTAAACCAATATGATATTAATGCATATGAACAAAAAAAATGTCCACAAATAGAATCACTCAAGTTATTTTGTATGTGATGAACAGACTATTGTTGGCTGATAATTTTCAATATGTAGGATATGTAGCTTCATACTTTTAGTAAAGTGAATATTGTAGGTTTTAGATATTTGGTTAAATTAACTACATAATCTATGGCTGTGGGAAGCCAGAAAATTAGCATGTTCTCACATTCTATACAACAATATTTGATAAATGTTGATATAATGAAAACTAAATTGAGCATATCCTTGACTCACATTCACAGATACAGTAGTGAATATAGTATGACAGAGTTTGTACTGAGGGCTGTTGTGCAGTTGGAGCATTGTTTTCAGATCTCAGATCTTCCTTAAATGAGCCACAGGCGAGTCAAAGTGAGTGTTAACAAGAGGGATACCAGCCGCTTCAAGCACTGAGTCTCAGCTCGCCCGCTGGAGCCAACAGTGGGCGAATATTCATTCCTGCTCATATAATCATTTTGACTTCAGTGTGGTAGATCCAAGGGGTTTCTCTTCTGACCCGCAGGGCTTTAGAGGAACCATAGTGGCTTGTTTGGGTCATTTGATAAGGCAATGTGATTATTTTTTCCTCATATATCTGTTAAATATAGTTGTAGCTATTTGCTTTGCCCTTGATAACTTTATGGTTAAACTTGAACTTCCAAGTTTCTGGAAAAAAAAGTGTCTCAAATTTTTAAATTAGCATTTTTGAAGGGGAACAGATGCAAACGTTCTCTCTACGTATCCTTGTTGTTTTAGGCAAAAATACTGCCTCATTATCCTGAAATCACTTTTTAATTTGAATGAATTGACTTAGGCATAAAATATTGCATATTATGTTCAGTCTGTGTCATGGAAAGAAGTGATAAAGTGTAATACAGCAGCCGTGCCCTATTTCCAACTTTTTAAAAACAGTGTAGTGTAGCATTACAAGCGCACACACAAACACACAAACACACACACATTCTGATAGCAAAGGCGGAGCAGAGAGTAGCAAGGCAGAAAGCGAGAGGAGGGCTCACCATCTTCTCTGTTAAGCCTGGCTGACTAATTCTTGCTGCTAATTTGCGTTTGGTTAATTAACTAATTACTGAGGATGTCTGAGGGCGAGGCTGTCTGTCAGCTTGTATCAGTAATTATTTTCATCGTTTTAATTAGACTCACACACTCCTAGACTCAATTTCTACCCTCCCACTGCACACACACAAAGATAGATATAGACCCGCACACATTCAAGCACTGCGCATTTATAAACAGCTCCACAACTACAAACTCAACCTATAACTTTATATCAGGAAAAGATAATTGTTTCTTTTATGGACATCATTTATTTTACTAATGTTCAGGTGTGTTTTTATCATATTAAGAAATAAAGGTAGATATCAGAGATGTAAAGGTGCAGACCACTGACAGTTCTATCTCTGTAGTGCATAAAAGAAAGACTCCAAAGTCAAATTTTTGAGTTTGAGGACGTATTAGTCCACAATAACCACAATATTAACCAAACACTGTGCAATGAAAACTATAAAGAGTAGAATTATTCCTATCACAGACTAACAGGCAGAAGTATACCATTTTAAAGTAGAAAAAACTTCAACTTTTCTTATGCCCAATAAAAAGTTCTCCATTGTACGGAATAAGGCTCTAAGTTGTAATCCAGTTCTTTTCATCATCACTTTTAAGACCATTAATGAAAACTATTATATACAATATAATATATTATTCTGAATATGACAACACGTCTTGTAAACAGAATATTATTCCAAATGAGGATGTTCTAGCTGTAGCTTTTTCGGATTTTGAAAACTGGTAGGATGTGCCAATATTATTTGGGTATATCTTTGGGTATTTTTTTGATATTCATTTGCACATTTAAAAACAGACCAGTGTGTGCAGGTGAGATTAAAAAAGCCCCCCAAGGCTCTGAGAAGGAATCTCACCTCAATAAGCATCATCCATAAATACAAATATATAATCCACAAAAGTAAACAAACAAGCAGACCATAAATGAAGAAGTAAACATAGACAAACATAAGTATTCTGAACATTGATAATATTCATCTCAGTTGGAGGGTTTTAGTGTAGTTTGAAAAGCGCTGTCTCCTGATGTTTTATGGTCATCTCTGTGTGTTGTACAAGAATGTAAGTACAGTCTGTAAGGCTGAAACAAAGACGCATGATCAAAAGAAACCCCACGAAAACATTCTGTTTCGCGGAAGAAACACTTGTATTGTTAAAATATTATGGAAGACTTGGATGCCTTAGATATGCAAATAAGCATCACAACACAGACTTTAAAAAGACGACAGTTAAAGGAATGAAAGAGGAAACAGCAGAAGAAATCAGACATCAGGCCATCAAACAGGGGCGGCTGTGGCTCAGAGCGGGTTGTCCAATGACCATAGGGTTGGAAGTTCAAATTCTGGCTCCTACTGTCCACATGTCAAAGTGTCCTTCAGCAAGATCCCTAAATGGCTCCCAGTAGGGTCTGGCATGGTACAGTAGCATATTAGCCGCCCACTGGTGTACGAGTGTGTGTGTGAATGGACTGCACTTATATAGCACTTTTCTATACCTTGGTACTCAAAGCGCTTTACAAAGAAAGCACTTGGCGCTATATAAGTGCAGTCCATTTACCATATATACACTGATCAGAAAACCTGAGGCTCTCATCACATAATTTAACTGGTTATCAAACCAGCATACTGGTTTAATAACTCATAAGAGTATGCTTTTACTACACACTATGAAGATATTGTGTCAATAGAGATCTCAATGTTTCTTCTAAGGCTCTAAATCTGCCCATTGGTTTGCTGACAAAACTGTTATTTTCTGTTGACTTATTGTTGTTACTTAGATGTTTCATGCCCAGAATAAGATGCCTCATCAGTTTTCAGTTGGGTCAGACCCTGGCAGAGAGAGAGAAGGTAGTAAATAGTGAGCAGATCTCTGGCAGAGCAGCCGCACAGCAGATTTCATCCCAAGAAGCCAACTTTAGTAAACAGGCAGAACTAATGAGGACACTGAACACACACACACATAGACGGGCAGACATCCACACCCACATCCACACACACACACAGCAGTGTCTGAGCATTTGGAGGCCCCGGGGCCCCGGGGCCAGAGCAGCCCAGATACCTGATGGGAGCAGGGACATCAAAGCTGCAGGATTAGAGAGAAGAGAGAGGAGAGAGTGCCGCAGGGAGGAAATGCTAACTTATTATCCGCTTCCCAGCTAATCCTGTTATCTACAGAATATAGCTGTGTTTAACCCCCCTACACACCTCCCTTCAACAACACACATATACGGTGTACACACACAGAATTCAGTGTTAGGGGGTTCAAAAGCCTCCCAGAGTGCCCCCTAGTTCCACACTGAACCCCCAAAAACCATCTGGTTGTGTATCACAGCTCAAAATGACGTAGATGCATTTGAACCTTCACCATATGTCCAAATCTCAGTCCTTCTACATCGTACTTAGACCTCTGTGTCGGGCTCATAACTTGCTTCAGAAGTTCACGTTGGTCTTCGTGGGCTTTCAGGTGATGTAACGGACCCCGGGGCAGACATAGTGGAGGTCTGCAGACCAGGTTCGCCTCGGGCCTAGTGAGGCACCAAAGCTGAATGATTTAGTTCCCCCAATCCTTTTTTCATTTGTGCCCCTCACAAACCAAAGTGAACACAGGAATCCGCTTTAAACTGTCAACTGATTAACTTTTGTTACAAATCTAATTAAAACTGAATAAAGCTTTCAAAGTTTTGAATTATTATTATGACATTTAAGTGTAGTGTAGAGTTTAATGGAAGACATATACTCCCCTTGTTTGTCTGCTTCTTTCCTAAACTTAGAAATCCTGACTAAGTCTTCTCAGGTTGTAGTGCTACTGAGGTTTTCATTAAAGAAGTGACTATTATTATACTGTTTCTGATCTGTCTGGCTTCAACCTTCTTAACTGTAACTACAGATGCATAATTGAAGGTTTTAAATTTTGAGTTGTGAGTAGGGCTGGGAACCTCAGGGAACATCACAACACGATACAAAACATAATAAATCGCTCACGATCACGATAATATTTCGATATGGCAATACTGCGATTATTGATATTGTTTTTACTATATCGATATATTGTTCTTACTAACCTACAATATGTCCATGTGTTTATAGTGGTGAAACAAAAAACAAAAAAAAAATACATTTCATAGTTTATATGAGTCGAAACAACAATAGTGCAAAAACAATGACGTTGTTTGTGCAACATAAATGTAAACAGGATTTTTGTAAGTGTCTGACAAACACTGACTTTAAACTCTTTCAGTAAACACAATATCTCATGTCTCACAAGTAGATCAAATCTATTGAGTAGAAACATAACAAAAATAAAATGTGTGGCTGCACATGTTTGTCATGCCGCCCGTGTATCGTATTTTCGTGACAAAGTTCTTAGATACTGCAAAGTCCTCATCCAGCTTTGTCCCATCTACACTATAAAAGCCAAAGTGAGTCCATACGTTTGATTTAAAGGATACCAGTGCATCTTTCAGTTTAACTTCACCACATTAGTCCCCAATATTAGCACCAGTGTTTGTGTGTTTTTTTCTCTGTGACTTTGGCCCAATTTTCACCCACTGCGTGAAGAGCGCCCCCTGGATGTCCTGGAAAACAATGATTCAATTCACTACGGAGGAACGATGAAAGAAGTTTAGAGCGGTTATATTTTAATAATAATTAAATATATATATATATATATATATATATATACACGTGATGAAAACACATTGAAAATCCATCATAAGATTAAATATGTGATAGTTTGATATTGATATTTTGTCACACTCCTAGTTGTGAGTGTAACATGATTCAAAGGGTTTTCAGGTAATGTTGCTGAGTCTTAAACGTATCATTAATCAGTTTAATTTTTCTGATTCAAGACTGTACATGCACTTCTTTTTAAACAGTAATTATAAAGTTATTTGTATTGCTAAGCTAGTTTATTGCCCATTAGCTGTGTAAAAGTAAAAATTGACGATATAGTTGGAATTAAATGCAGTGAGTCATCTAAGGACACGACCACACCTTAAACATATAACATGTATTAGTCTATTTGCAGTTCTATTATAATTCTATATAAGGCTCCTAAGACGACATTTCACTACTAAACAACTCAAATATCTTCTAAAGGTTGATTTAATGAAGTAAGTAAATGTTAGGTTTGATTTGTGACTGCACTCACTTTATTTGTTTTTAGTTACAGAGCTCAAGAATTTAACAAATTTACATTTCTGAAATGGTGCCAGGACAAAGCTGTTCGGTTACAGCTCATATAATAATACATCCCTAAGTGCTTATTATAAGCTCCACTGTTTGAGTTTAGAAGCTGTAAATAGAACTTGTTGCACATGCATCTACCTTTGCTCAATTAAAAATTAAACTAAGGACCATTACTTGTAAATAAAACTTTTACACACTGTTTTTATTCTTTGATCTCTAGTGGCCTTTATGTAACCCATGATGACATAACTGCACATCATAATATTTTTCTGCCCTAGCCTGGCTGTATAGAGGTAAATGGCTGGTGCTGAATGGCTCTGCACATTAATTTACTGCTGGGACAAGAGTTTACTTCTAGCCATAATTAGCTGATTGTCCTTTCTGACCGTAACACCTGTAAAATAAAGAAAAAATATATAAAAAAGAGAGAAGAGAGAAGTTGAAAGAGAAAATTCCTTGCAGATACTGTTTATGTGAACAGAAGTAGTCAAGAATATGGTGTGCTAATACATGTAGATGAAGTGAAATTGTCATTAGGCTAATCAGCACTAAACTAATTGGGAGTCATGGACCCTCCTATCTGCTAATTCTAACCCTAAACCCCAGCCCATATCTGCAAGCAAATAGAGGAAGAGAGAGGAAGAAATGTGAAGGGAAAGAGTGGAAAATGAGAGTGAGGTAAAGAGAGGAAGAGAGAGATGAAGCCTAATTAAGAGTGCTGGGATTTATGCAAATGAGACGGTGCTGATATGGTAATCAGAGCCTGCAGGGCCGTAACAGGCTGTGTGCTGTACACCGTGTGCGTGTGTGTGTGTGTGTGTGTGTGTGTGTGTGTGTGTGTGTGTGTGTGTGTGTGTGTGTATCTAAGAGGCTGACAGCTGGCTGTGAGGAAGGTCAGAGCCAATCAGGCTCTTACTCTAATGCACACTGCCCTCTGGCCACTTCACCGTCTCTCTCTCTCTCCTTCTTGGTGTCTCTCTGCCCTCACTGTTATCCCAACCCTCCCTCCCTCCCTCTCT